>CM076583.1:421250064-421416774 GCA_034641835.2 Pinus albicaulis | reverse complement strand
TCAGTGACCCATTACAACCATTGATATACACCAATGCCCAGGGTATCAACCCTTAGTCTTGATTCTTGGACATATAACCCCTTTCTCATGGTATTAGCAACTACGACCCTCTTTCGACTTTCTTCCAGGCCCCAACCTACTTGGTCTGGATGACTACCTTGAATCCATACTTAGAGGTTAACTTGACCTAATAAAATACAACTCATATTCATGTGCTACTCCATGTGAAAAATGGCTTTTGATCCAACTATCCTGACTCCCAACTAGGCCCCCCCTGACTACTTGTCTCATGCTCTATTAGTTGGGCTCAAACTCATCCTTAGTTTGGCCTTTCAACCGACCTACTCAAGAACCAACTTTTTGGGTCCCATATGTGAATTAGAACTATTATGAGAGCCTGTTATACTTAGAAAAAATTCAACTTTTTTGTGAAGTATTTTTAGGACAAATCCTTCTTGACTCGATTGCCTATTGAAGATCAACTTTCCTTCAACGAGATCAATGATCCAATATATTTCAATACTACCCTTGAAGTGATTTTTGGTGTGGTGTGTGTGTTAGCCATCAGTATTTTTTACATGTTAGTGATGACTATATCTACAGCTGAGTTTTCTAGAAACTGATTTCCTTATGTCAATATGTCATCCAGAAAACCCTCCTAAAACTTTTTTCACCTTTCTACCTTTCCAGGTCGCCCATGTCAAATATCAAAACCTCATATCACAATCCTATCCAGCTTCAGCCTTATTGGTCTGCCCATCAGCCTTAAAAGGCAAATCCACACTGCTTCACAGTTCTTATGTTAGGAAGTGGCGTTTAGGACATTTGCCTGGGCAATCATCAAAGCCAAAAAGCCTCCATCTCGTTGTTGCATCTACCATGACTCGATCCCTCTTTACTTTGCAAATGAAATAATATTGTTTCCAAGTCAGAGGCACAGGGACAGAGACCTGACCAAGATTCAAGACTTGTGATAAACCCAACCTGTTTACTCATTAGGTTTTTCACAAATATTCTATGGTTCTACAAAGACAGAGCCAGATTACTTGCTGAGTAAATGTTTGAGTGTACGCGAGGAGGAATAGTCATTTAAATGTATCACTGAGCCCGAGATGAAGCCGCAAACAAAAAGTCACTCATCGTGTGACCTTACAAAATTTTCCAAAGATGAAAATCACAGTAAGAAAGGGTCGCCACTGCCTCAGCAAAATGGTAAATTGTCAAGGCCCAGAACCTCCTTCATTTACAAGCAGAGGGTTAGGGCGCCTCCTTCATCCATAAGCAGAGGGCGCAGGCCAGTATTGACTCAGAAGGTTGCAAAAGTCCAGGTTTGCCTTTACTGAAACAATGAAACAATATCTTCAGGTTTCATGAATGTAATTGATGACCATAACAGGAATATAGTGGAAATATGATAAGCTCAAAGGAAAGGGGAGTTTGGCCTGATAAAGGAGCACATTTCAAACTTGCAAACCATATGAATTGTTGAACTTTAGAAGGACCTGCCATCAGTAAACATCCAAATCATAAGAAGCCTGTTTTGTTCAAGATCAAATGGAATAGAGGCTGTTAACCAATGCCATTACACAGGCAAAAAGAAAGCCCTTAGCTTTTTCAAATGCACTGACCTTCATAGTCACAAAGAGTTTTTGTCAAGTAACAGGTCATGAGATAAACAATCCAAATGATAAATTTCTCAGTCACCCTTAGAACAGTGTCACTGTGGCTAGGGTTTTCTTCTAAAACACAGTAATGCTTACAAATAAAGATGCTAAGATTGGTGTTTTTCAAGAGGTTTACTTACCACCACATTCAGAGAAAGGCTGTGTCGAACATAGTGGTCAAAAAGTCTCCGGACACCTTATCTGATGAAGAGCCTCCTCCATGCATGAGTAGAGGGCCAAAGCCATTGCAATTTGCTAAAACTAATTGATACAAGAAAGCAGTGGAAGGATACCAAAAACTGAATAAAGGTCATTGCACAGGTGAATGATAGTGCTGATGATGCAAAGGTATTGGTGCTCCTATTCAAAAGAGCTGTCTGTCAGACTGTACCTAAAATGGAAGGGAGACAGAAATGAACATAGGCATGCATTGATACTACAAAGAGTAGTTGCTTTAAAAAAGGGTTAAAGATACCCCATTGTCACCTGCCATTAAGTTTAAAGATCTCTTTTTGAGTAAAGCAGAGGAGTATACTGTGAAAGCATGCAACTACAAGAAGGCGCTTACAGTCCAAGGAGAAAAGCTTATAAGTCACCTAATAGCAGAAATTATTAACAAGTTGGAGTGACACAGGCAATCCCCTGTTGAGTGATAAAACAGTTTCAAATGCCTTTTGCCAGTTTTTGGATGACTTTTCTTCCTTAACATTTCGCCTAACTTATCAAAACAGGGGACAAAGTTGAGTTTTTACAATGTCTCTTTTGTAAAAAGACCAATGCACCAGTCAAGATACGTTAACAAAGCAAGCCCTGTCTTTTAGAAGCATAACAGTTGTTTTTTAGCATTATCTTCACAGCGGTAAGGTGGGTTTCCTTACGTCAGAAATAGCACCAATGTTGTTAAAAAACAATAGCAGAGATAATATAGATATGCTTGGATTATTGGTCGAAGTTCAGAGCTCGGGGTCAAAATCAAAGGGCGGGTATATATATGCAAATAACAAACCCACTGTTTGAAAAAACAAACAGAGTTAAAAATCAATGTTAATTCCGAAAGGGTAAGTGACCGTTGGAGAGTTATGGTGATATAGTATCAAAGGGTAATTATGGTGTAAATTTTTCATTTTCAAAAATCTGAAGAAGAGCCCACGCCTCTCCAGCATCGAGACAAAGAGAATCTGGTCGGAAATTCACAGGTTTTCCCTAGAAAAAGCAGCGCGACGTGCCTGGGCAGCAAAATACACGGGGCCTCTTCGTCGGCGCGACGTGCCTGTACAAGGCCGCCCGACCACACGACAGGCCGACCCGACAAGTTTTCCTGCGCGACGGGTTTTCTCCAAAGGTTGCCGCGCAGCTATCCAGAGTATCCAGGGTTTCTTTCATCCTTTCAAGAGGGCGTCCATCAAAGTTTAAGGTATTTATGAATTCCCCATCGATTGCAAGATATTGATAAAAGACAAGAATGTTTAAAAACCTCGGACCTTGCCATTATTATCTACACAGTGAGATGAGGTAATTGCATTGTGATAATACGGGGTTTTATGGTTAGAAACCAGTTTGTGTCGTTTTCAAATCATATATTGGTTGACATCAGAGGTTTCAAGAACAGAGTGACTGTTGTCATTATCTCACCAACACACCTTTGTAGCAAACTGCCCCCTGTTTCACGGTATTTTGTCACTACTGTGAAAAATTGTTACCAAAGAGTTTCCAAAGGTGCAGAGTCATTTTCTAAAAGGCAGAGTTGTTGGTGGTTAAATGTTAAACATTGGAGGCAGGGGTATAGAGGTGTTGATAAACTATTTAAACTCACAAATTTGAAAATAATTCCTGGCTGAAGCAGAGAATGTGTTCTCTAAACCACTGTTGCACTGATTTTTCACCCAAGCTAAGTCTGCTCCTTTCTTTCCACTGTATGGTATCTACAGAAATTTGTTGACAGAGGGATTCTAAGGGTGAAACAGGGCCATTTTCTAAAGAGCAGAGTTGTTAGTATTTGAAGTTAAGATTAAGACAGAGGTTGAAGATTTGTTAACAGGGTTTTTCTGAAGGTAAACAGAGCCACTTTTTAAAGGGCAGAATTGTTGATGATTGAAACTTTAAAACATTAGAGGCAGAGGTATAGAAGTGTTGGTTGATCTTTTAACTTCACAAGAAAAGGTGTCCTTCACAAAGCACTGTGCACTGATTTTACAATCTAACTTGAGTCTGCCTTTCCTAGAAACCATATTGTATCATGTTGAAGACTTGTTGACAGAGATTTTCAAAGGTAAACAGCATAGTGGAGGACAGAGGTTGTTGATGTTGGATTTTGACATCAAAGGCAGAGGTATAAAGGTGGTGATTGACTTCTCAAAAGTCACAAGTGAAAGGTGTTTTCCTTAACAATGTGGGCTAATTTTTCACCTAACCAAAAGGTCTCCTTTCTTTCCACTGTATGGTCTCTAAAGAAATCTGTTGACAGAGGTATTCTTCAAGGTGAATGACCTAAAGAGCAGGGTTATTATATTCGAGTTTTGTTTTGAAAACACGAATAACAGTGTAGGTTGGCCTCTAACAAAGTCACAAGAGGGGTGATTGTTCAAAACTGTGCACAGGGAATCTACAAAGCAGTTACCCCATCTTTTACACATGGTACCATTGTTAAAAAGGTTACATAGCTGAAGTGTATCCAGAGTTGAAGGACTGTTTTTAAGAAGTGTAGAGGGGGCTTATTCAAGGAAGCATTGTTACATTTCATTCAAAACCACATTGTCTAAACTATCCAAACAGTGTAGTGGCCAGTTTCAATCCAGCAGAGCATTTTTCATATAACGAAGGCAGTTTGCCTCTTCCAAAGCTTGTTTCAAAGTCAGAATGCCTCCAAAACGAGATCACAAAGGCGGACAACATAAGAGATATGAGCCTATCTCCATAGAATAAATCAATGCTCACCCATCAGTGCTTTTCAATTTCCATGAAGTAGGCTGTCTTGATTTCTGTCAGAGGATAGAAGAATTCAAGAGTTTCTCGCCACTTACACATTTGTGCGCTTTGAGATTCAAAGACAAACACTTCCAGTTAGCAGGTCTTGACTTCAAAATCTCCCCAAGGTATGTATCCAAGGCTACCAAGATCCCGTATCATGGTGAAAAGTGGTTTAAACAAGCGCATCTTGATTTGGAGGATTATAAACCTTTCATCAAGCCGGAACATAGGGAGACCATCACTGCTATTTTTCCTTTCTCCTATCTTCTTGACAGTTATGCTCCGCTGATGAAAGCCATAATGAGATATTTCACTTGTGAAGGGAGGTTTAGCCAAATTTTTGCCTATCATGTTCGCTTGTTGATGCATTTTACCAGAAGTGTATAACTTCATTTTTTTATCAAAGTGATAGAGAAAATGGCAAACTTACCGGTCTGGGGTGAAATTCCACCTCAAGAACTTTCTTTCATCTCACATCACCATTTTTGACCAGCGGAGAAGAAAGGGGTTTCATGGGATTCATTCATTGCTGTCATTTCTCGCCACTCGTCCCTCTCCTCGTTCATGTGTCTCCTACTCCGCCCCGTCCATCGCCTGCCTTTATCTAGTAGGCCTACCTCTAAAAACTCAAGATGAACAAGATGCCAAGTAAAGGGTGGAGAAGGAGAGGCAAAGGAGTCACTTGAGAAAAGGAGGATGATATGCACGCTAGATTTTGAGGGATGCAGTTAGGCTGGAAATCAGTGGACAGCAGCTAGAGGTTGATGAACAACAGCAAGTACAGGTTGAGGGACAACAACTAGAGGTTGATGAGCAGCAGCCAGAGTTGGAAGAGGAACAGCAGCAGACAGAGACTGAAGAGCAGCAGGTTGAGCAAACAATTGAAGCATCTTTTGAGCCACAAGCTGGACAAGATGTTGAGGAAGGACAACAAGCTGAAGCTGCCTCCTTGACAGTGACCAAAACTGTTCCTAAAAAGAGGAAATTGCCCAAAAAGACAACTTCTAGCTTGCCAAGGAGAAAAAGCGCTAGATTGGCATTCAAAGGCAAAAGTAAAATTGGAGAAAGTGCAAAGCATGGAGGTGAAATAGCTATTATCTCTATCCAAAGTGATGATAGTGACAATGAGGCCCGCATCCTTGAAAACCTCCTCATTCACAAAGAAGAGAAAATTGAAGTGTTACAAGAAGATCTTCAAAGGGCGAGGAATTTCAACCACTTCTTGGAGGTTGAAAACAAACAAATGAAGTTTCATGCAGCCATTCATGAGGCAAGGGCGATCAAGTATAAAAAAGAGGCAGAAAAGGCGCAAGTAAGAATTGAAGAACTCATTGGCGAGTTTGATGATGAAGAGGAAGAGGACCAGCCTAGGCGAAAGAGGCCTAGGACCATCGGGCTTAGAAAAGCCTTGGAGAAACAGAGAGCAGAAGAACAAGCTCAATTCGAAGCCTTTCCTCTCACTGCCCTCTTTGAGCAGGAAATTGAGGAAAACAAGGAAGCATGGCTTGAGAGGGCTAACCAGCATTTGGAAACAAAGCTTGAGAAGGCAAACAGGAATCTTGAGCTACAGAGAAAAAGGACTCTTCACTTTCAGAAGCTAAATCAGTTTGCCAGGCGAAAATTGAAGGTAGCACAAGAAAAATTGAAGAAGTTGAAGGAGAGGCGCCTAGCACGGAAAGAAGCAAAAAGCATATCAGCCCTTGATATTTTGGCTTCAGCTTCAGAGCATGTTTCTATGGACCCTTGAGGGTCATGCATGCCAATTTTGGGCCTGTTTCGGAAACTTTTTGTTTTTTGGCATTTTTGGGGTTTTTCGCCAAAAACTCATAAATGCGCCATTTCAGTTTGATGAGTTTTCAAGGGAGGAGGATGATCCCAATGGGTTCCATAATTCCATGAGCAGGTCTCCAGCGATTTTCGCACATTTTGAAGATCATTCGTCTCTTCCAACAAGAAAAAACGCCTCATTTTGCACCTTTCCGCCCGCCATATCGCTTGCCTTATTTTCTGGGTTTTTTTATACATGTGTACAGTTTTGTGACTGAGATCAAATTGACAGGATTCAATTTTAAAGTCAGAGTGCACATGTGAGGCTGTAGTAGGCCATCATATTAATTACATCTGAAGGCTTCCATGCATCCAGTCGTGGACCTTTTCAAAATAAATATATTTTTAATTTTAACTTCCAAAACTGTTTTTCTGCAATAAAAGAGTTTGTTTTATCATGGGGTAAATGATGTAAAGTCAATATAATTTCCATTTTTAGCATTTTTTAGATATTTATGGGATATTTTGTGCCTTGGGCTTTGCAAAGCCTCAAGGACAAGTTTAGATATTTTGACTTGGCCAATGGGATAGCTAGTTGCTCCATGAGGTTTTCCTCCTTCTAGCCTATTTATCCCATGGTTCTCATTGTAAATCAGAGGCTGAACTTGAGAGAAGAATTAATGCATTTGTCATATGAGCTTTGAAGAATACACTTGAGTTATGATGCTTGGATTGCCTCTTGGATGCTTTTGAGGAATGTTGAAGGCTTGTTGATGGATTCCTTGACATGGTAGAATGGTATAGTGCTTCTTAATGTTGTTTTGTCTTCTAGTTTTCACTCATATTTCATTTTTCTTGCTGCTATAGATCAGTAAAGATTGATTTTGAGACATGCCTATGGAGGCACCTCAAAATCCCTGAATCTTCATAGCTTGATGTTTTCTTCTCCCTTAGTTATGCTAAAGAATTCTTAGCTGCTCTTTAGTAACCTAAGGTATTGTTGCTAAGTTTTATTCATCAGCTCCATGTATGTTGAGTAGGATGTATGGTTTGCCCTACCTACCTATCAGCTGCCCATAGTTCTGTCCATAAAACTTTCTCTTTGACTGATTTGTTGATCATTTTGTTGAACCAAGGAGGCCTAGTCCCGATCTAGCCCTTTGCCTAAAACTATGAAAACTTATTTTTCCAAGTGCCCAATGACTTAGAGACTATGTTTAGGCGTTCCGGCATAGTTTATGAGTTGTTAGTTTGTCTCATATGTTTTCCCCAAAGTCTGATAGCCTTTTCCCGAAGTTAGAGAGTCTTATACCTCTATGTATGGCTGGAATGTTTGATTTCTATGTATTGATTAGCTTATAGTTATTCCTAGCATGATCAATGGCTTGCTATTACATGTTTATGTCTGCTATTAACTAGTTTGCACTTGAAATCCCTTGTCTTTCACTAACTTACTGTCCATTTAATCCACTTTGCCCAGAGATCCCTTCTACTGTGAATCAAATCGGCCCTACAGCAGCTTTACATCATCACTTCATAGCTTCCTTGACCTGTTTGACCCCATAGCCCAATTTATCTACATCTTGTTATCCAATTTATGTATTTGATCAGTTTCATCCCTCACAAACTTAAAAAACCAAAAAACCAAAAACATACTTCATAACTAGCCTAATATCAGAACATCGCAAGTAAACACACCGACATCTTTTACACTTATAGAGAGAGCCCTCTCTGAGTCCAGGAAGGCTAGGTCCCTGGGCTCCAAAGCTTGGTTTGATGTTACATCGTCATTTGGCTAGCCAATCGGCCAAATCACGGGACCCTAACATAATGGCGATCACGGTGGGACATATTGAGTTCATGATAGTCTAGCAAACTTTTATAGACTCCTTAGTCCTTCAAATTTTAAACTTGAACCATCAGCCTTTAGAATCATTTAGTGTAAACTCTCTGTTTCACCATCTTAGCAAAGTGATGAATCAGGTTTATAACACTCTTACATCCTAGGCTGCACATAAAACTCAGAAAAAACCCCAAAATACTCCCTTAGATTGGGTTTTGTTAGTATTGGTGGTGGACCATACAAATATACCTCAAAACAACTAAAAATCCACCTGGCGACTCCACTAGCCTCCAGTAGACCTTACTATTTCACCAAACTCTAGGCTACTTTCCGATAGACCTTTCCCATCACTCACTAACATAGCAGGAGATGGTAAGACATTGAGTACATAATAGTCCAGCAAACTCTTATAGACTCTTTGGTCCTTTAGGTACCATAAACAAGCAAGCAGTCCATAGACTCATTTTTAGAGTAAACTCTTTTGTTCTCATCACCCTAGAAAAGTGTTGAAACAAGTCTAGGATACTTTAAACCATAGGCTGCACATAAAACTCAGAAAATCCAAAAACATTCTCAGATTAGTTACTGGTGGTGGACCATAGCTATCTTCACAAAAACAACCCATTTTCACCTGGCGACTCCACTAATCCATCCTTTTACTTTGACCATCCTTCGCCTTAGTATAACTTTAGAAAAATCACTCATCCAAAACATTCACCAATACCATTCTCTCTAAAACTCTGGATCTAAAATCTGGCTTCCCGAAGAATCAATACCAGATCCCATCCAGACCCAAATCCCCCTATCATAGTAGATGACCCAGAGAAGATTCTGTGGCAAGCTTCTGAAACCGATCATCTAGCTACCGATAGATCCATCCGTAGAACAATATCTGTACCTAAAACTCGCAATATCCTTCTAGATTCACCTTCGGAATTAGAGTCATCACAAGCTCTTCCCCGAAGCAAATCATATAGTAAGATAAACTTCGACGATCTTGAACCCCTAAACCCACCACAGAGTCCTATTAGAGAAGCTTCACCAGCCACTCCTCCTGATTTCCAGCTTCTTTATCAATTTGGCTCCTATCATCCTAGATCTGCTCAAAACCAGATCACTAGTCCAAGTTCATCCGCTACACCTGTTCAAACCACTTCATTTCATCCTACTAGTCCTCATCTTGTACATCATCCATTAGCTCCAGTCATGGCAGCCTGGTACGCACCTTTGGTGTTGCCACCACCTTTAGCTCCTCTCCCAAACAAATATCAAGACAAGATCCCACACTTTACTGGAGAAGACACCACCACACCTCAACAGTATATAAGTAGAATGACTGATGCTTATGAATACCTAGAGGTACAAGACGAGACTGTCAGAATGAGAATATTTGCCCAAAGTCTTGGTGGTGAACCCAAAGCATGGTTCAAAAGCTTAGCTCCAAACAGTATCCATGATATCCCAGAACTACATCAAATCTTCAGAAATAGGTGGGAAGTCTGAAGAAACCCCATTCAAATCCTGTCAGAATATAACAATCTAAAACGGGAAAATGGGGAAAGTGTCCAAGCTTACTGTACTAGGTTCAACGGTGTATATAACTCCCTCCCACCTCTTTTCAAACCTCCACTTGGTTTAGCTTTGGCAAAATTTCCTGAGGGGTTTGATCCGGACATGACATATCACCTAAGAGATAAGGATCCCCCTACCTTGGAGGAAATGCAACAAATAGCTATAAAAGCAGATGCCAACTTAGCTGAAAAAAGAGCTAGAACTAGATCAGAAAGAAAAGTCACATATAGAGATGAGGTCTCCACTTCATCACCTTCCCTAGATCCCCGAATAGATGACTTAGTCAAATCCATGGCTAAAATGTGGGAAAAGATCAATGAAAAAGCTCCTGTTAGGGACAACCAGCCAAACCCTCCGATCAGAAACCGAAACCAAAACTTTAGGAGGGAACAGCCCCAAAACAGACCAAGGGATAATGACCAACAGATCAGGCCACCATTCAATGAAAACTATGTAGAAGAAGATGATAGGAACTCAGAACCTCTTGGTGAACATCATTTAAACCTCATAGGGTCTGACAATGAAGGTGAGGTGTACCTCACCGAAGAAGAACAAGCCTTCTTTTCGCCTGATCAAGATGAGACCAATTATGAAGATCTTGATGACCCTGCCATAGAATTTCAAAATGCTATTGAAGAAGCCCACAGGAAATATGACCTTAGGAGCAAGAAAAACCAAGATAATGTCAAGAGAGGTAGCTCTGATACTGCTAAAGCTCCAGATACCATCCTCAAAAAAGCATCAAGCAGTGACAAAATCAAAGTTGAAAAGACTGATCAAAGCCAAGCTAAAGTTACCCAAACTAATCCTCTCTCATATACTCCTGATACTTCTACCAAGGTCACCAAAACAACTATGGCAAGCAAAACCCCTAAACAAGGTCAACAAACTTAGAACATAGACAAGGTCTTAGCTGAAAAAGCTGAAACAAACATATCTAAACTTCAAGTGCCTTTTAGCTTTGAAGGCGAAATCGCTAAAATCAAAATCACCATGCCTCTTATTGAACTCATTGCCCAAAACTCTTATAAATCCCAAGTACTAAAGGTCCTAAATCTAGGGAATGATGCAAACACTGTTAATCTCACTGATGACATTCCTGAAGTATTGTTTGGTCCAAAGATAGAGGGAAAATTCCAAGAGGGAGCTACTCTTCCATTTTACATTAGCCTCAACATCCATGACCAAATCCTCCACAATGCCATGCTGGACTCCGGCGCCTCGCATAATCTTATGCCAAAGGTAGTTATGGAAAGATTAGGCTTGGAAATCACAAGACCATACAAAGACTTATACTCATTTGATTCAAGCAGAGTCCAATGCCTAGGTTTAATCAAAGACCTTTGCTTTAGTCTGGCCCAAATACCCGCGAAACATCTAATCATGGATATAGTAGTAGCAGACATTCCTCCCAAGTATGGGATGCTTCTATCAAGATCTTGGGGAGCCAAACTCCAAGGGAATATTCAACTGGACATGTCATATGCCACCATTCCTGTGTTTGGTCAGAACAGGATACTCTACCGCGAATCACACATGAAATACATGATTAGCAGTCAAGATAGGCCCAATAACATTCCAATGTGTTCTTTGCGCTCCGACTTAAACTCTTTCATTATGCATATTGATGTAAACTTGGAGGAAGAATCAGAGGAAGCTGATATAGACTTAGATCCACCACATCAGTTATCCTTGGTGCCTTATGATGAGCTGGACGCTCAAAACTACCATGATCATGAACAACTGTGTCTTGAGGAAAGTAAGTTTCCCCTCTCCAAAGTGGGGTTAGAGCAAGAAGCAAAAACTCTCATGTACTATCAAGCAAATTGCTCTAGCTTTAATCAAACACCAGCAATAACCTGTGGAAATTTCTTCCGGGTAAAAGCTTTAGAAGACCTTCACATCATAAACCTATTTGGAACCCGGGAGAAAGGTAGTTTGATGTTTCTACCATACCTCAAAGATTTACCATCATGTGACCCTCCTACTGCAAATAAAACTTTGACTATAACCTCAGTAGCTCAACATCTTGAGAAAATGCCAAATAAACTTTTTATGAGCAAGGATGACAGTCATAATCCTGGCATACCTGAACTACTGAAATTGGCTCATATTTTGTCTTTTCATGAAGAACTTAGAAAGGCTAAAATCAAGAATCTCATGCAAAATACTAGTTTCTACAGGAAAAACAAGGGAAAACATTGTATCACTACCTTTTCCCCAAAGAACAACTTTAAAAGAAACAAACACAACAAACTGAAACAAACTGAAATGATCAAGGAGAAAAATAATGGCCATAGAATCTGCTTTGATTTTAGAAATAATACTGCATCTCCATATAACAAAAATCATGTTTGTTCTACTCAAGATCGTGATTCACCAATTGAAAATGTTTCTAATGATGTATTCTTGCAAGATCATCTTTCAGATCATAATCATCAAATTCCTTTACAAAGTAGACAACTTAAAGATTTTTTCCAGTTTGCGGGAGGTAAATCTGATTTCAAGTTCAAAATTGCTAAACCACCCAATATCAGAAATCTGTTCATGAAAACCATGTTCCCAGTGTTAAATTTCTGTGTTGTTACATACCTTGATGATGTCACTATCTATTTTAAGAATTATCAAGAGTACATACATTACCTGAAGAAAGCATACAGTAAGGAAAGGAGTGGAAATCAGATATTCAGAGAGGTACAGAGGGAGGATACCGGGTTGTTTAGAGATTCTTGCATGAATCCCTATGTCATGTTAGAGAGAGAAAATTTCCCAAATTTTTCTTTTCAAGAGTTAAGTGGGCCTAGGGTGAGAGGAGATCCTTACGAGGATAAGATGCTGAAATTCCGTCATTTCCAAGATTTTTGAGTTTGAGGTACTTTCAGTCATTGTACATACCATTGTTTGAAATATTGAAAAAATAGAAAAATCAAAAACAGTAAAAGATAGGAAAGTCAAAAACAGTAAAAGATAGGAAAGTCAAAAAACAGTAAAAAGCAGAAAAGAGGGCAAGTGAAGATAGAACCAAGGCCCCATGTTCCAAAAAAAAAAATAGTCTTTCGGAAAGCGAGCAAGTCTAAATGCCGCTACTAGTGCTTCAATGTCTTGTTCAGCTATCTAGCCTAATCATAGCTGAGCATGTTTAAATTTATTTGCTGATAAGTTAGTGAGCGCCAAGATAGTCAACATTGTGTAAGATTGACTTATCACAGAGCTTAGATTAGGGAGAGATTATGGTTCCACATGCTTAAAACAGAACCAAAGAGAGAAGCGAGGGATGAAAAACACATTGTACATCTTAGCCCCGCTTGTCTAGTTCCCTTTTATTGCAGAATGACATTTGTGTGCAGTTTGTCTTTTATGCCGCGAATGCATGACAAATCAGACTGCTTAATCCTGATTTGATCAGTTTTAAATTTCATGGTGTAGATTAGAGAATGAAATCCTGTCAAACTGCTTAATCTTGACAGTCGATCTAGTTTTAGGTAGAGAAATGAAGGAGTTCATCAGCTTAATCTGAACTCCCGGCAGATATAAGAGTAGAAATAGATAGGTTCATTTTGCAAAAAAAAAAATATGCATTGTCAAAAGGCTGCTAGTTCAAATGCGCCAAAGAGAAGAAAAAATGTTAGGAAAGATAGTAGGGTAGGTAGAGGTATCATTGATGTTAAACATGCTGACACTTTTCAGAAATAACATCAAGAGAAGGGTAAATTTTGCGCCAATGGATAAGGCACTGGTCTTCATAATCCAAAAATCTGAATTCTGGACACCTCCTGACGAGGAGCTGCCCTCCCCAAATGGAGCCACTGTTAGCCATCGGTATTTTTTACATGTTAGTGATGACTATATCTTCAGCTGAGTTTTCTAGAAACTGATTTCCTTATGTCAATATGTCATCCAGAAAACCCTCCCAAAACTTTTTTCGCCTTTCTACCTATTCAGTCCACCCCTGGCAAAACCAAAACCTCCTTGTCACAATCTTAGCTAACCTTAGCCTTATTTATCTGCCCATCAGCTTTAAAAAGCAAATCCACATCTGTTTCAATAAGTCTCCCCTATGTTAGGAAGTGGCGTTTTAGGACATTTCACCTTTGGCAATCATCAAAAAGCCAAAAAGCCTCCATCTGCAGCAGACCTACCATGACTGATCCCTTACTTTGCAAATGAAATTGACAAACAGCCTTAAGTCGCGCCACTCACAACCCCTAGATCTCAGCACTGCATAAAGCCCAATCTCAAGCTGACTATTAGGTTTTTCACAGTTTTCTATGGTTCTACAAAGACAGGAATATATTTCATCTCATGGAGTAAATGTTTGAGTTTACAGTTAGAGGAACAGCTGCTTCTAAATGTATTATGAGCCTGAGATGAAGCTGCAAAACAAAAGTCACTCATCAGGACCTTACAGCTCTTTCCAGCATGAAAATCACAGTAAGAAATGGTCGCCACTGTCTCAGCAAAATGGTAAATTGTCAAAGCCCAGAACCTCCTTCCATTACAAGCAAAGGGTTAGGGCGCCTCCTTCATACATAAGCAGAGGGCGTAGGCCAGTGTTGACTCAGAAGGTTGCAGAAGTCCAGGTTTGCCTTTACTGAAACAATGAAACAATATCTTCAGGTTTCATGAATGTAATTGCTGACCATAACAGGAATATAGTGGAAATATGATAAGCTCAAAGGAAAGGGGAGTTTGGCCTGATAAGAGAGCTCATTTCAAACTTGCAAACCATATGGATTGTTGAACTCTAGAAGGACTTGTCATCAGTAAACATCCAAATCATAAGAGGCCTGTTTTGTTCAAAATCAAATAGAACAGATGGTAACCAATGCCATTACACAAGCAGGAGAAAGGTCTTGGTTTTTCAAGAAATCACTGACCTTCATAGTCACAAAGGCCATTTATCAAGTAAATCAATCATAAGATGAACAAGCCCCATATCTAAATCACCCTTAGGACAGTGCAGGGAGACAGTATTACTCTGGCTAGAGTTCCTGCTGACACACAATGATGCTTGCAAGAGAAGGTGCTAAGACTGATGTTTTCCAAGTAGTTTATTTACCATCACCTTCAGAAAAAGGCTGTCTCAAAAAGAATTGTTTTAAAAACCTCCAGACACCTTATCTGATGAAGAGCCTCCTCCATGCATGAGTAGAGGGCCAAAGCTACTACAGGTGCTGAAACTGATTGATACAAGAAAGCAGTGGAAGGATACCAAAGACTGAAATAAGGTCACTACACAGATGAATGACAGTGCTGATAATGTAAAGATACTGATACTCCTATTTTCAAAGAACTATCTGTCAGGCTATACCTACAGTAGGGAAGAGGCAATATTGAATATATGGGTGCCACTGATACCAAAAAGAAAACTGTCTCCTTGAGGAAAGGTCAAGCAACAAGACAATGTCATATACCAAATTACAGCTTTCAAATGTTTTGGTGCATTATGAATAGCCCTTCCTTGCTAAAAAATCGCCAAGAGAGGAAAACAGTGAACATAGTTCAGTTATGAAATGGTTCTGTGGGCAAAAAGAGGTAACACAATGATCAGAGCAAATAAATGACTATGTATCAAAGAGTCCTATTCTCATATTGCACAAGCTTGTCTTTTCAGATGGAGGAGGCGAGTGGGATTCAATCTAATAAATAGACAGAAGAAGTTGGTTGTGATGAATCACCACTGTTTATATGTTTTAAAAACAAACACAATGGTCATCATTCCAAAGGACAGACTTAGCACAAGGATACAGTATTAAATAAACAGTGGCAGGGATGTGACACAGTGAGCTGTAAAGCAGAGAATTATGTTATAAAAAGAAACAGCTAGTAGAAGACACTTACAGTCCAGAAGAAACCTGTAAATCACCTAAGGACCGAGATTGTTGAACTAATTGCAAGGGCACCGGTGGTCTCCTGTAAGTGAAAAAGCAGCTTTCAAATGCCTTTGACAGTTTTTTGAATGACCTTGTCTTTTGTTAACATTGTCACCTAAAGTGCCAAAAAGAGGGACAAAGTCGAGGTTTTGAAATGTCTCTCTTATGAGAACAGCCGTTGAAGGAGTGTCAAAGGAATGAAATAGAGGAGTAGTAAGTCACTTTCGAAATTAAAAAAACCAATTTCCGCAGCTCCCAAGCATCACAACGTGTTTTCAAGCGAATTGAAGTTTTATGCACTGGTTTAAGGCCGCGCGACGTGCCTGGAGTTAGGCGCGACGTGCCTGGGCGTCATTTTACAAAGGCTTTCAACGCCGGCGCGACGTGCCTGTAGGTGGGCGCGACGTGCCTGTAGGTGGCCGCCCGACCGCACGACAAGTCGACCCGACAACTTTTCTCCTGCGCGACAGGTTTGCTCCGAAGGTTGCCGCGCCAGTTTTGAAGTTTTCCGTTGCATTTCAAGCTCCCTCCAAGGGATTTCTTCTCAAAAACTCACAAGGTACTTCATCCCCTACCTTGAAAAACTCGAAAAATCAAGTTTAAAACCTGTAGACCGTGGTTTGAAACTGTGCATAGTTAAAAGGGCTTTGACCGATTTTTGAAAAGGAGAAACTGTCCTCACAGTCCCCCACAACAGCACGGGTTGCCTTTTATTCATCATTTTCTCCCACTGTGAATTTGTTAACAAAGATTTTACCAAGGTGACAGCACATTAAAAGGGCAAAATTTGTCGATGAGAAGTTGGAGGCAAGGGTATAAAGGTGTTAGTTGATGTCAAAGTTGTCAAAAACAGAGGTGCAGATATTTTGTTGGTGTATCCCTCAAACTCACACGCAAAGGGTGTATTGTCTAAACCACTGTCTGCATTTTTTTTTCACCCAAGCTAGGTCTGTCTCTTCATTTCACTATATTATATCATTCTGAAGATTTGTTGACAAAGGTATTCCGAGGGTAAAATAAGGCCATTTTCTATAAAGGCTCGGTTGTTGATGATCAAGTTTAACATTTGAAGCCAGGAGTACACAGTACACTGAGGAGCAGAGATTGTTGATGGTTAGATTTTGACATTAAAGACAGAGGTACCAAAGTGGTGTTAGATTTCTCAAAACTTCACAAGTGAAAATGGCCACTGTCTAAAGGGCAGAGTACTTGGTGTTTAAAGTTAAGATTAAGACAGAGGTACAGGTTGAAGACTTGTTGACAGAGAGCTTCCAAATATGACAGCATAGTAAAGGACAGAGGTGGTTGATGGTGGATTTTGACATCAAAGGTAGGGGTATAGATGTGTTGGTGGACTTTTTAAACTCACAAAGCAGAGAGTTTGTTTCCTAAAACCACTGTTGCACTGATTTCACACCTAAACTAAGTCTGCCTTTTTTCAGTGCACTACATTGTATCATTCTGAAGATTGTTGAACAGAGTTTTCTGAAGGTGAAACAAGGCCATCTTCTAGAAGGTAGGGTGGTTAGTGATTGGGCATTTGTTGATGATCAAGTGTACATTGAAGCCAGATGTGTAAAGGTGGTGATTGACTTCTCAAAAGTCACAAGTGAAAGGTGTTTTCCTTAACACTTCACCTAACCAAAAGGTCTCCTTTTTTCCACTGTGTGGTCTTCACAGAAATCTGCTAACAGAGGTATTTTTCAAGGTAAATGACCTAAAGATCAGGGTTATTATTTTCGAAGCTTGGTTTTGAAGACACAAATACAAGTGTAAGCTGGCCTCTAACAAAGTCACAAGAGGGGTAATTATTCAAGACTGTGCACAGAGAATCTACAAAACAGTTTCTTACACATGGTCCCATTATTGAGAAGTTTACATAGCTGAAAGTATATCCAGATTTGAAGGACTGTTATTAATAAGTACAGAGGTGGCTTATTCCAAGAACATTGTTACATTTTATTCAAAATCACAGGGTCCATATCTTTCCAGGCAGTGGTAGTGGCCAGTTTCAATCCAGAAGAGCATTTTTCATACTTTGAAGGCAGTCTGCCTCTTCCAAAGCCTGTTTCAAGTCAGAATGCCTCCAAAACGAGATCACAAAGGCGGACAACATAAGAGATATGAGCCTATCTCCATAGAAGAAATCAATGCTCACCCCTCAGTGCTTTTCAATTTCCATGAAGTAGGTTGTCTTGATTTCTGTCAGAGGATAGTAGAAGTCAAGAGTTTCTCGCCACTTACACATTTGTGTGCTTTAAGATTCAAGGACAAACACTTCCAGTTAGCAGGTCTTGACTTCAAAATCTCCCCGAGGTATGTATCCAAGGCTACTAAGATCCCGTATCATGGTGAAAAGTGGTTTAAGCAAGCGCATCTTGATCTGGAGGATTATAAACCTTTCATCAAGCCGGAACATAGGGAGACCATCACTGCTATTTTTCCTTTCTCCTATCTTCTTGACAGTTATGCCCCGTTGATGAAAGCCATAATGAGATATTTCACTTGTGAAGGAAGGTTTAGCCAAATATTTGCCTATCATGTTCGCTTGTTGATGCATTTTACTAGAAGCGGGCATTTAAACCTTCCATACTTTTTGTCCAAAAGCATAGAGAAAATGGCAGCCACTGTCCAAAAGAAAGCTCCACCTCAGCAAATCCCTTCTCTCTTTCACCATTCCTTGATCAAAATCATCTTCTTACACCAGCTGGAGAAGAAACGGGTTTCATGGGATTCATTCATTAGCCATGCCGATTTCGCCACTATCCCTCCTGTTCATGTGTCTCCTACTCAGCCTGTCCATCGCCCAGTGCCTTTATCTAGTAGGCCTACCCCTAAAAAATTCAAGATGATCACTGGGCAGCCAAGTAAACAAGGAGAAGGAGAGGGCAGTAAGCCACAGGGAGAAAAGGAGGATGATGAGCAGCAACAGCTAGATTTTGAGGGACAGCAGCAGTTGGATATCATTGGACAGCAGCTAGAGGTTGATGAACAACATCAAATTCAGGAAGAGGGACAGCAGCTAGAGGTTGATGAACAACATCAAATTCAGGAAAAGGAACAACAGCAGACAGAGGTTGATGAACAGCAGCAAATTCAGGAAGAGGGACAGCAGCTAGAGGTTGATGAACAGCAGCAGACAGAGATGGAAGAACAGCAGGTTGAGCAAACAATTGAAGCATCTTTTGAGCCACAAGCTGGACAGGATGTTGAGGGAGGACAGCAAGCTGAAGCTGCCTCCTTGACAGTGACCAAAACTGTTCCTAAAAGAGGAAATTGCCCAAAAAGACAACTTCTAGCTTGCCAAGGAGAAAGAGCGCTAGATTGGCCTTCAAAGGCAAAAGTGCAGTTGGAGGAAGTGCCAAGCATGGAGGTAAATCAGCTGTCATCCCTATCCCAAGCGATGACAGTGATAATGAGGCACGCATCCTTGAAAACCTCCTCATTCACAAAGAAGGAAAAATTGAGGTGTTACAAGAAGATCTTCAAAGGGCGAGGAATTTCAACCATTTCTTGGAGGTTGAAAACAAACAAATGAAGTATCATGCAGCCATTCATGAGGCAAGGGCGATCAAGTATAAAAAGGAGGCAAAAAAGGCGCAAGTAAGAATTGAAGAGCTCATTGGCGAATTTGATGATGAAGAGGAAGAGGACCAACCTAGGCGAAAGAGGCCTAGGACCATCGGGCTTAGAAAAGCCTTGGAGAAACAGAGAGCAGAAGAACAAGCTCAGTTCGATGCTTTTCCTCTCACTGCCCTCTTTGAACAGGAAATTGAGGAAAACAAGGAAGTATGGCTTGAGAGAGCCAACCAGCATTTGGAAACAAAGCTTGAGAAGGCAAACAGGGATCTTGAGCTACAGAGAAAGAGAACTCTTCACTTTCAGAAGCTAAATCAATTTGCCAGGCGCAAATTGAAGGTGGCACAAGAAAAATTGAAGAAATTGAAGGAGAGGCGCCTAGCACGGAAAAAAGAAAAAAGCACATCAGCCCTCGATATTTTGGCTTCAGCTTCGGAGCATGTCTCTATGGACCTTTAAAGGTCATGCATGCCAATTTTGGGCCTGTTTCGAAAACTTTTTGTTTTTTGGCATTTTTGGGGTTTTCGCCAAAAACTCATAAATGCGCCATTTCAGTTTGATGAGTCGTCAAGGGAGGAGGGTGATACCAATGGATTCCATAATTTCATGAGCAGCTCTCCAGCGATTTTCAGGGCATTTGAAGATCTTTCGCCCCCTGAAATTGGCGAAAAACAGCCTCATTTTGCACATTCTGCCCGCCATATCAGCAGCCTGCTATTTTCTGGGTTTTTGCACACAGGTACAGTTTTGAGGGACTTTCAGAGATCAGATTGAGGTGATTCCACTTGCATTGGAAAACAGACACAGAGAGATTTCCAACGAGCCATCATGAGCCTCATTTCGACATCGGGAAGGCTTCCATTTGCATCCAGCAAGTCAGGGGACCTTTTTCAGGCATAAATATGAAGTATTTTTGCAATTTTTGAACTCCAAAAATCTGCTTTTCCCAAATGTGCGTTAGGCTATTTTTATCATGGAAAAATCATGTAAAGTCAATATAATTTCCGTTTTTAGCAATTTTTTAGATATTTTATTAGATATTTTGTGCCTTGGGCTTTGCAAAGCCTCAAGGACAAGTTTAGATATTTTGACTTGGCCAATGGGATAGCTAGTTGCTCCATGAGGTTTTCCTCCTTCTAGCCTATTTATCCCATGGTTCTTATTGTAAATCAGAGGCTGAACTTGAGAGAAGAATTAATGCATTGGTCATATGAGCTTTGAAGAATACACTTGAGTTATGATTTTTGGACTGCCTCTTGGATGCTTTTGAGGAATGTTGAAGGCTTTGTTGATGGATTCCTTGACATGGTAGAATGGTATAGTGCTTCTTAATGTGTTTTGTCTTCTAGTTTTCACTCATATTTCATTTTTCTTGCTGCTATAGATCAGTAAAGATTGATTTTGAGACATGCCCATGGAGGCACCTCAAAATCCCTGAATCTTCATAGCTTGATGTTTTCTTCTCCTTTAGTTATGCTAAAGAATTCTTAGCTGCTCTTTAGTAACCTAAGGTATTGTTGCTAAGTTTTATTCATCAGTTCCATGTATGTTGAGTAGGATGTATGGTTTGCCCTACCTACCTATCAGCTGCCCATAGTTCTTTCCATGAAACTTTCTCTTTGACTGATTTGTTGATCATTTTGTTGAACCAAGGAGGCCTAGTCCCGATCTAGCCCTTTGCCTAAAACTATGAAAACTTATTTGTCCAAGTGCCCAATGACTTAGAGACTATGTTTAGGCGTTCCAGCATAGTTTATGAGTTGTTATTTTGTCTCATGTGTTTTCCCCAAAGTCTGATAGCCTTTTCCCGAAGTTAGAGGGTCATATACCTCTATGTATGGCTGGAATGTTTGATTTCTATGTATTGATTAGCTTATAGTATTCCTAGCATGATTAATGGCTTGCTATTAAATGTTTATGTCTGCTATTAACTAGTTTGCACTTGAAATCCCTTGTCTTTCACCAACTTACTGTCCATTTAATCCATTTTTCCCAGAGATCCCTTCTACTGTGAATCAAATCGGCCCTACAGCAGCTTTACATCATCACTTCATAGCTTCCTTGACTTGTTTGACCCCATAGCCCAATTTATCTACATCTTGTTATCCAGTTTATGTATTTGATCAGTTTCATTCCTCACAAACTTAAAAAACCAAAAAACTAAAAACATACTTCATAACTAGCCTAATATCAGAACACCGCAAGTAAACACACCGACATCTTTTACATATATAGAGAGAGCCCTCTCTGAGTCCAGGAAGGCTAGGTCCTTGGGCTCCAAAGCTTGGTTTGATGTTACATCATCATTTGGCTAGCCAATCGGCCAAATCACGGGACCATAACATAGAGAAAATACTCCATTCCCACCTCCTGGAGGTGGTGGATCCTCTCCTGCTATCCCAACGTTGTGACCTCCTTCTGGTTCTTCTTCCTCTTCCTCCTCATCATCTGATAATACCTCTATATAGTGTGCCTTTCCTATTGCACATCTATGTCCGAGTGCCAATGATTCTTGGCATGTGAAGCAAATATTCCTTCTCCTCAAATCTCTTCAGACATCATCACCAAGAGGTAATTTTCTTTGGCTCTCTTTTGAAAAAGGAGCCTTCTCATATTTTACCCTCTTTCTTTTATCAATTTGTTTCTTGAATTTTCTAAACAATTTTGCAATGGTAATTTCATCTTCTGACTGTTATTGGGATGGTTGTTCATCCTCAAAAAAGCTTTCAAATTTTATTTTTATTCCTCTTTTTCCTTTATTATCACTAGGTTGTTCTTGTTCTTATTCTTATTATCACTAGGTTGTTTCTGTTCTTTTTCTTGGAAATGATTTTGGATTAAGAAAATTTTCCAAGTATCTCCTAGGATTTTTAAATGAAATTGAATAAGAATTTTTATTGATCCATGTTGATACATTGTATTATATATGAATTGAATTCTCTTTTGAACAGTTCCTACCATCTTCCTCAAGCTATTCAGTAAAAAGTACAGAAGATTGATTTCCCTATCTTCAAGAAAATTCATTAATAACCTAGCATGATAAAAGAACATACATATGAACCTTCCTTCATAGGTATCAAATTTCTGAATTATCAACAACATATTTCTCCATTTTCCTTTAAGAGTTGTGCTAGGAATTCCCCTTTTGAAAATTCTAGTGTCCATACCTGGGTTCTTTAAGCTTTTCCATTCTTCTCCATTGATCCCTCTATTTTTAAATCATATGTCTCATGTCTTCGGTAGTCCAGTAGCCTCTCCCATGAAGGATTCTCTGATTTTAAACTTGATGTCATTGATTTCAACTTCTACCCCATCAAAGTCCCTAGTGAAATATTTAGTGACTTCTTTATGAAATCCATCGAATTTATCCACAAAGCTAAGCCATTGTGCTTTTTGCAACATTTATTTCATTTGTGGATATCCTTCCATAAACTTCTTTCTGATAGGATTTGTTCTCACAATCAGACCCATAGCTTGCCTATATCTCACCTTCAGGACTAACTCTTTTGACTAGGTGAATTGAGGGTTTTGGTATTAGTTTGGAAACATGGATGAGTTATGTTGTGGAATGGTGGATACGTCCAAGTAAACGAGTGAAAGAGTGAGGTTTCAAGGTTATTAAGAGCATGAGTGGGGTTTCAGAATGAGAAATGACTATTTAGATCATATTTGGATTTAATCGTTGGGGATCATGATGAGGTTTAAGTGGCGAATCATGAGATTGGATCTTGATTTGGCATGATTGGTCTTTTTAATATTATCATTTGAGCTGGCGGTATAATATGATCATCTAATTCATATATCATTGTTTTCAGCCTTATTATTTAAATAAAATTTTGTATATGCATACCCTGGATATAGCTAACCTATAAGTGTTTATTATTGTCTTGGTTCTTCAGGAATTCTCCAGTACATTCTTAAGTATGGTCTTCAGCTAATATTGTCAAAATTTCTTGTTGTATCTAACCTACAAAAATTTATAAGAGCTAAAAAATTCTATGATAGTTGCAAAAATTAAACATTTCTGTAACTTTAATTTATTTTCTGAAAAATAAAGGGAAATATAAAGAATTTGGGATTTTAAGAGTTTCAATGAAGAAAATGTAAGATGTCAGAAAAAAATTTATGATTTTCACCTTATATTTTATGTATAAGAATGCCAATCATTGGTTGGTTTTCATACTTATACAATTTTTTTTTAATATATATATATATATTTCATTTTTTTTAGATATGAAAATAAAAAGAAGACTTCTAAGTTGGGGAAGAAGAAAGATTCTTCTTAACCAACTTCATATCAGTATTATCTTGAAAAATCTTGACAAACTTCTCTTTTGTTAATGGCTTATGATAAACCTTTAGTCGGTGTCCATTTACAATGAGAGGAAAATTTTATTCATCAATAGTTCTAATCCTGACTACTCCATTATCAAAGACTCTTTCAATCTCATAATGCCCAAGCCAATGAGTTTGAAATTTCCCTTAGAGATATTTGAACTTTGAGTAAAAAATAAGTGCCCAATATCCTTCTTGGAATTTTCTCTCTTTAATGCATTTGTTGTGCCATTTAGATCTTTGTTGCTAAACTAGGCTGGTCTTTTGAAATGCATCCTTTCTTATTTCATCAAGCTCATTGAGTTATTCCATTCTATGCCTTTGTGCTTCTGAAAAGTCAAGTCCCAATTTGACTATTGTTTTGTCGGTTTTTATTTGGAACTCTATAGGAAACAAGACTTTCTTCCCATAAACAAGTTCATAGGGAGTATGTCATGTTGTGCTTCTTCATGTGGTACGGTAGGCCCATAAAGCTTCAAGAAGCTTTTCTGCCCAATCCCTTCTATGCAAATGTATAGTCTTTGTGAGGATTTCTTCAATCACTTTATTAGTAGACTCCACTTTTCCATTTTCTTGTGGATGGTATGGAGTGGACTTTCTATTCTTGATTGTTTACTCTTCCACGATATTTTTCACCATTATATATGTAAATTGAGTTCCTTGATCTGTCACAATTTCCTTTAGGACACCAACACAAGTAAAAATATCCTCAAAAATAAATGAAACTACATCATTTTCATTAGTAAAGGAAAGTGCTTTAGCTTCTACCCATTTAATGACATAATCAATGCACATAAGAATATACCTCTTTTGTCTTGATGGTGGATTGATTGGTCCAACAAAATCCAGAGCCCATTTTTCAATGGGTTCGACGAATACCTGTGGTTGTAAGGGCATTTCATCTGAAGGAACAAGTTTCCCCATTCTCTGGCAACTTTCACATCTTTTAACATATTCCTTTGCATCCTTGAAAAGGGAGGGCCAATAATATCCTAAGAGAAGGATTTTGTAGGTAGTCGTCTTGTGAAAAAAATGTCCTCCACATGGCTCATCATGGCATGCCTTCAGTAAATCAACTATGTCATCCTCTCGTACACATCTTATAATGATGAGATCTGGACCTGTCTTCTATAATTCCTCATTTAACCATGAATAATATGCACTCAGTTGAATTATCTTCCTATTTTCTCTAGGAAACAAATATGATGGTATTTTTCCTGTGGCTAAACAATTAGAAATGTCTTCAAACCATGGAAATTTAGTATATATTGCAAAAATATATTCATCAGCAAAATTAACTTCTACTGGTGTATCATTATATCATTTTGAATTATAGACAAAAATTCAGCAAATTTGTTTTGTTTTCCAAGTCGATCTAAAGTGGTGATATTAAATTCTTGCAATAATAGTAACCATCTTGTGATTCTTCCATTAGTAATGGATTTATTCATTAGATATCTAATTGTAGAATGATCTATGTGAATTAAAGTTTCATAGCTAGTAATATAATGTCTAAACTTGTCAATAGCATGGACAACAACTAGAAACTCTTTTTCAGTAATAGTATAATTTAACTCTACTAGAGTCAAATTATTACTTGTATAGTAGATGGCATAAGGGTTAAAATCTTTTTGTCCTAATACAACTCTCAGAGCTGTCTCTGAAGCATCAATTGACATATGAAAAGGTAATTTCCAATTTGTTCCTCTTAATATGGGTGCTTCAGAAATATTTTCTTTCAAAGTTTCAAATGCCTTTTGGCACTCAGGATTCCAGCTAAATTCACAATCCTTTGTGAGAAATTTGAAGAGTGGAGATGCAATTTTTGTGAATTTTTCTATAAATATTCTGTAGTATCTTGTAAAACCAAGAAAAATCCTAACATCTTTTTGACAATTTGGGATTGCTAATTTGGAAATAACTTCAACTTTAGATAAGTCCACCTTAATTCCATTTCCTAAAATATGGTGTCCTAAAACAATTCCTTCAATAAACATCATAAAACATATTTCATGACTTAATGAGAGATTTTCTTCCTTACATCTTATGATAATTTTTTCCCAAATTTTCAAGGGCTTCCTCAAAAGAATTTCCATAGACTGTAAAACCATCTATATACACATCCACACAGTCATGAATTAAATAAGAGAAAATACCTAATACTGCTCTTTATAATGTTGCAGGTGCATTTCATAATCCAAAAGGAAGTAATCGATAGGCATAAGTTCCTCGTGGATAGGTTAAATGTGTTTTTGTCTTGAACTTCTAGTGCTAGCGGAATTTGATTATACCCCCTAAAATCGTCTGAGAATGAAAAATATTTCTTCCCTGCTGGTGTATCTAAAACTTGGTCTATGAAAGGTAATGGAAAGTGATATTTTAAAGTAGCTTTATTCAACTCCCTATAATAAATAAACACTCTCCATTTTCCATTCTTTTTAGGGACAATCTCTAAATGTGAAACCCACTCACTCTCTGATATTGGATAAATAAAATTTACATTCAAAAAAAAATTTGTTTCTTCCTTTACAATTTCCCTAAGATTTGGATTCATTCTTATTTGAGGTTTTGTAATTGGTCTAGAATTATCCTCAATATATATATGATGTATGCAAGTTTCAGGGTTGATTCCTTTCATGTAAGTGTATTCCCATGCATATGTAGAAGAATGCTTTTGCAATGTTTTTATTAACTCCTCTTTTTGAAAGTATTATAGGTTTTTGTTCATGTTTAAAGTTTTACCTCGAAATATTTCAATTGAAGAATTACCAAATTCTTCCATATAATATAAAGACATTTTTCTGGATCACAAGTATTCAATATTACATTGTTCAAGAAAATTTTGACTATTCTCACATTATGAAGATGATTCATGATTTTCTATTGAATTTAGAATTTGATTTTCTTCACTAATGTGTGAGATAGTAAAAATAGGTTGTATTCCATTGTCATCATCCATCCACTCTTCATTTTATACTTCTATCATTTTCTACTTCTTAATATCAATGGGTTTCCTCCTAAGTTATTCTTGGGAGTTAAGATCATAAATTCAACTAGATATCCCCAAGATTCTAAGGATACATAAATGTCTTCTAATACACCATTAGATTTGATTATTGATCTATCTGCTAGTTGTAGTAATGTTGGTGTATATTGGAGATTTGGAAGTTTTACTTGTTCCATAGTTTTTTTACTCATGATGTTTATGGCTGATCCTAAGTCGATCAATGTGTTTGGGATCTCAATACCATTGATGTTTGTTTTTATAATGGGACTTCCTGGATCTAAATATTTATGTATGGCAGTTTTTCCCATCATGATATCTGCAATTTTTCCCAGTAACTGTATTATTTTTACTTCCTTTATTTTTCTTCCAAATTTCTTTATACTCAACTCTCTTAATGTTTTTGCAAAGATATGAATTTATTTAATGGCTTGTAACAAAGGAATTTTGATACAAAAATTATTTAATTCATCTAATATATCATTGTTAGGCAGCATGATTTGTTTTTATACCCCTTTATCAATTTGTAATCTTTCAGGAAAATGAGGTTTTGGTATAGATACTGAAGGTTGCTCTATGATATGAGTTGATTTTATTGAATCGTCTTGTGTTTGATTTTGAAAATTTTGATTCTGGTGAAGAGATGTCTCTTCTCCATAATTATTATTTTTATTTTTAATATTTTTATCTTGATGAAGAGAAATCTCCTCATCAAAGTGGTCATATTTTTCTTTTTCTTGAATAACAAAAAAAGGAAAATTCTTCTCTAATATCCTACCAGATCTAAGTCACAGCGTTGTGAAGATCTAGTGGATTTATCATATAAGTCTGAAAACTTTTCCCCTCCATGTTATAAATAGGTTGTGCATTTTTATTGTTTGGGTTTGGAAGTGGCTAAGCAGGTAGTTGGTTTGTCTTCTGTGGAAATGGTAATGAAAGTTGTGGATTATGATTTGGAAATTAAGGTTATTGACTATTTTGAGGAAAATGTTGTGGTGGATAGTTTGGATAAGATTGTGCATATTGGTGATATTTTGAATATCTACCATAAGGATTTTGCATTCCTTGTGTCCAAGTTTGGGCTTGAGACCAGGGTTGCTGCCACAACATTGATGAATTCCAATTATTCTGTGGGGGTTCATTATACATCTGAGTGTTAAAACTTTGAGTTTGTGGTCCTTGCCATGGTATTTTAGTAACAAAACAAAGAGGATCTACTTGGTGTGGGGCTATTTCCTCTTGGTAAACAACCTTAAGACTTGGAATAGAAGGGAATTTTTTTGTTTTATGATTTTTTGTACATATGACACACGTCTCTATGATTTTGAAATCAAGGTGACATTCTCTTAAGGCATGTTTCTTTCTTCATTTAGGACAGAATATAGAAAAGGCATCACTTTCAACTCTTTGCTTATTTTGTAATTTTAGGGTGTCTATTTTTTCACTAAGACTCCCTAAAATGTCTATTTTGAATTCATCAAGAAAATTTCCTATTTCAGCCCTACTTATTGTTCTAGCTATAGATTTATTAACTCTAGAGAGAATAGGATCTCTTGAACTCCCACGAATTCTTGAATTTCCTCTTGAAATATGTATGCATAATTCAGAGATGTCAGATAATGATAGCTGAGAAATGTCTCCCTTTCCCAAATTATTAAGAATATATATCCATAAATCTCTAAAGGCTTTCAATACGAGAGATTTTAAAGTATCTTCACCCACATTTTCCATCGTAGCCCTTTTTAGATTATAACTGAATCTTTCAATTAGGTCCTCTAAGTTTTCATCTTTTCTTTGTTTCATCTTAAAAAAATCATCTTTTTTATTATGAGTTGTGCAGTAATCCTTGTATTTTTGTAAGAATGCATTCGTCATTTCTTCCCATGTCCTAATAGAATGTGTTATTAATCCCATGAACCATTTTAATGCTGCATCCTTAAGAGTTGCAAGAAACAATTTCAACTTTTGAGAATTGAGTAATTATTCATATGATCGACATAAAACTTAGAATTCAAACAGAAATGTTTCAAGATCTTCACTCCTTAATCCATGAAAATTGGGAAGGATGGAGGGTGATATATTCTTCATTGTGGAATTTGTATCCTTATCTAATATAGGGAATCCAACATGATCTGCTTCTTCTCTATTTCCTCCTCCTTCTCTTATTTCTCTTTCTTCTCCCCTTCCTCTTTCTCTACCTCATCCTCCATCTCCAATATTTGGTATACCTCCTCCTAGTCTTAATTGGTCATCATTAATATTGTGTACTTCTCATTCTCCTTCTCGAGCCATTTTAGATTCCTCAAAACTAATATAGTTTTCTAAATTTGGAATTATTTCATCCTCTTGTGATTCTTCTGGTTCCTCTATCAATGGTATATTAAATAAGACTTATTCTTCTTCTCCACTAGGTATTTATATCTCTTGAGCTAAGAGTTGTTCTCCAGTAGAGGTTAGAAAAATTACTCCTTATGTTGGGGATCTAAGGTATTCTTCTTCTATAATCATTTCAGTTGATGAAGTTAGAGAGTCTCTAGGCTGAATTTCTGATCTTAAGACCTTAGGAATTCTATTTCTTAATGCTAAGAATGGAATACAAGTCTAGGTGAATGGTGCGAGGTCTTGATGGAGTGAGTGGTGTTGTTGGGATAAAAATTCTACCCCTAGCTACAAATCTACCTCTAGAATCTCTTTCGCTACACATGCCATGTTTTTTTATGTTTTTGTTTTTTGTGTTTTATTTTTTTAGATTAAGAGGTAAGGCTCCTAATTACACTTCCTTGGAAATGACGCCAAAATTTTTAGTCAATTTAATGTCTTAAATTTATATCACTAATTATTGACCGGAGTTAGTACTATTATGAAGTGCAAGTGCACTATATATGGTAGAAGCTTTTTCTTACTTAATTCACTATGTTGATTTTACTTGTTGTAAAGTTCTTTTTAGAATTATTTTTTTATCTTGAATGTCTAAATGAAACTTAGGAACTTAAAACTGATTTTTGAAATTAAATCTAAATTAAACTATCAAGGCTATGATGAGAATTATACTTTAGCTTATCTAAAAGTGATCAATTAACTTCAAGAAAACTAGAAAAAAGAAGAAACTTCAATCTTTTTGTATGTTTTTGGAGTTTTTATGTAAATGAAATTAAAAACAAGAGATCACTAAAAAGTAATCACCATTAAAGAATGTATTTTAATGAATGAAATATAAAAATTGCGAGAAGGAAGAAAAGGAAATGCTTATCCAAGAAAGGAAATTAATCTATAATAAACTTGTATTGCATAAAAGAAATTAATCTAAATAATAAATCCTAAGCTATATCAAATCAACCTATGCTAACCACTATGATAAATTATTTCTATTTAATCAATAGCAAACACCTTATCTAAACTATCTGTAAGCCTATTCAATTATAAAAAAAAAACATCAATCCAAATTATCTCTCATTCTAGCAAAGAATCTATCTAAATCATCTCTGAACCTAATCAATTATAAAGCAGAGCATCTATCTGAATTAACTCTAAGCTTATTCAATTATTAATAAAAGCATCTATTCTAATCATAACGAAATTATGCAAATGAAAATAACAAGAAGTGAAGTAACAGTGTCAAACTTGATCATCAATCCTATGTGTTCTATGGAAATCAAACCTATGTATAAGTATACTTTCCCTAAGTGTAGTCGTGCACTTAGAAAAATAGAAAGAAATATATATAATATTTTCCTTAAATGAATAGATAAAGGGAAGAAAATGTACTTGTAATATGTTCACTTTTCCTCGCCTCCCTTCGTCGCTTTCGTCACTCTCAATCTAACTAAACTCACTTGATTGATACCTGCAATGGCATACAAAATACAAAAAACAACATAAAGGAAATATGATCTTTTCAAGCTAAAAAAATTGAATTGATTAAATTCGTAAATACACATATAACATCATTGACTCATGCATTAGGAAAGGAACAAATTTCTTTATTATGAAGTAGAAGGAAGAGTACAACCAGTTGATCGATTCGTTGTCACTCATCTAGCGTTAGTCCCATCCTCATCACCTCCAGCATCAACAATCCAGCAGCATCACAGTACATGTGGGATAATTCTAAGAGCCATGATCTCACGAGCATAACTCTACTTAACAAAAATTCTTGCTCCCTTGTGCACTTTGATCAGTGCTCTATTTATAAGTAGATGAAAATAGTTTGACATAAATGAATCATTGAATGGTTATCCTAAAATGGGTTAAGAGGTTTCCTTGTTCATGGGAATAGGAGGATAAGAGGTTTAATGGCTCCATGGTGTTCATATTTTAAACTATCAGATGAGGTGAAAGCTGGAACAAGTTCTAGAAGCCACTAGAGGTTAGGAAGATTCCCAGAATCCAATAAAAAATTTTCTCCCAGTCGACCAACGCACTCTAAAGTGGGTTTAGATCCTTTAAAATGCAGCCTTACATGGGAGTAGATGCTCTGCAAAGCAGTTACTGCTTTCCAGGTTGCGTTGATGGCTCAATGGGGCACTTCAACTAGCATCTGAGCAGTGAAACTTTCATGAAGGAAAACCACCAATGGAATGACTTGTTTAGGGCATGTAGCAAATAATTTAGAGTATGATGGACCCTAATGTATATTGATTTGTGTTTTGGGATGATGCTCAAATTGAACTATTACAGCTTCCCCCTAAAGCATGAAGTCAAAAATGATAATGTTGAGTGATTTCTTTACGATGTGATGAGGAGAATCTGAAGCAAATGGTAACCTGCATCAATTACAAAACATTACATCATGATATATGTTCATCCTGGATATGATTTTCTAATGGAGGCATGTCCCATAATCAACACATAAACAATCATAACATCAGAAAGTCGTCTATAGATATAGACCCATGATAGAATGACGATCTGAGTAATGACCATCATACGAATGATTTGTTACTACTACTGAAATCATATCTCGGATGGATGAAACTAGATCTAGGGTGTTCTATCTCATTCACTCGATTACTTAAGTACAAGTCTAATCATGTGAATATGTGATCTGAATTCAAACATGGGGAGACATCGTCTGATTACCAACCAATAATGTAATTTGTTAACAGACGCGAGAGAAACCACCATTGATGATAATGGCTCTCAAGGTACTGAAGTACATTATTCATGGTGTGAATAGATGATTTGATGTCAAACACCATACAAAGTCTTTCGGTCGAAGGCTTGTGATGTCAACCTATCACTGGAAGCGAGAAAAATGTTGTTCATGTAATCAAGCTCAAAGGTACTGAAAGGTTGTTTCTAAGTCAACTTCTTGTATGATGCGCTGATGTCGAAAATAAACGACTCATCGCAGGAGGGAATTCATGTTTCCCCCATCAACGACATGAAACGAGAGTAATGATTTTAGAGACAGAATGTGACTGATGAAACAATTTCAGGTATGGTGGTCATGAAATGAAGTTTTATAAGTATTGCAAAGGATGAGGAATAAGTGAGTGACTTCTCTTGAACATATCGGCGACATTGAATGAATTGGAAGAATTTGACCCAAAACCAAAGTAATATATGGTGTGATATACCATAGGTATGATAGACCGTCAAGCAGATTAACCAACCCAAAAATCATGGAGATGAAGTGAATAAGTGGCATGTTCAAGAGTGACTTGCTGCCATAAATTTTTTTATCCCTTTCCAATTTTCCCCAGTTATTTTTTACTAGTACCTCTTTATTTTTTAACAATATTGAGGAGGATAACATATGCTTGATGTATAATTCCACCCTTCGGATGAATCCATCGCTATTTGATGCTTTAACAAGTCTAACAAAGGTGAAACTCGATCTTGTCATGATGGACAAGTTCGTCGCTGTTTGATGCTTTAACGAGTCTAAAAAAGGTGAAACTCGATCTTATCATGATGGAAAATTTCACCACTATTTTATGCTTTAACGAGTCTAACGACAATGAAAACTTGGTCCTTTTTAATGTTTAGATAGTTTGATAAAAGGGACAAAAATAAAACTCCACAAGTTCTTTTTCGTATAATAGTCCCTCAGATATGAAAAAGCGTAAAATAATACCTCAGAGAACCTCCTACACATGCTTAAATATGGTTTTCATTTTTCATAAGTATAATCTATCTCATTCCAGAAAAGGGTTAAACTTAAAGAGAGTAGATTTCATTTCAAATCCTTTTATGAGCTCGAAAGGACAAGTGCTCGGAAATATTTTCATATTTTGGGAGTTTGAAAAGAGCTGAAAGAGAACTCTAGGGAGGTTCCTTTTTCATGTTTAACAAAGCTCGAGAAAGAGATAAAAGTGTGCTTTGAGTTCCTTTTTCATGTTTAAGAAAGCTTGAAAAATAGATAAAAGTTTGCTTTGTGGTAAAAATTGCATTTCACAATCATGCACGACAAACTCATTGTAATCAGCTATAAAACTGCTCAAAGAACCATCAAATGGATTAACAATACCTATTTAAATAGTAAAAATGAATAAAACCCATATTCATTTCATTAAATAGCATAAATTAATCAGACATACTATTAAAATAACAAAATACCAAGTCATTTTTACCATTTCACATTTACCATTCAAATTTCAGTGCTCTGAGCCAGTTTTACCCTCGAAATTTAGCGGCTGATTGTGACAAATTCTGTGGACCATTTCTCGTGAAGTCTGCGCCAGGTAGAATATCTTACCTTATTCTTTCTATTGGTTTCATTCTTGTTCAATTTCATGTAATTTTTTATGTTTTTGGGGCTCCTAGGGTAAATATACAATGCTCCAGGACCAATGCACTCTTGGATGTCAAAAAGTGTGTTACAGAGAGGTTGGAAAGAAGTCCAATTCCTTTGCAACACTCTCTCTTCCACTCAGGAGTGCGTTGGGTGCAATTCAGAAACTTGCATCTTATTTTCTACCCAAAATTTCTCTAGTTTTTTGCATGGAATGGATCCTAACTAAGCCTATGGTGTTATTTCAGACTTTGATCAGATCAGAATGTCAATTACATGGCAAGAAAGAGAACATGAAGAACATGGTATGGTTTCCCTAAATGATCCTAGCACTATGAGAGCCCTCAAACACTGTGGGTTGCTTAAGTACTTCTAATTGTCAGGGATGTGACAACACATGGAACTATTACAGTTCTTGATTTGTTCGTAGGACATGGCACTACAAGAATTTCACAATGGGGACAAAGTGCTCCCAATATTGGTTGATGATATTTACTTTCTAACAGGTTTGTCGAGACGTGGTGCCCCCATTTCCCCTGCGGGCTCCATTCGTGGAGGTGAAACAGTGAATGACTACATTCAATAGTTTTTTCGACCAGGAATTGAGCCTAGCAAAGATGAAAACATATTTATGTGATATGCATTTGAGAATGATCCTATTCACTATCACAAAGCTAGTTGGCAGTGTGACCCTTCATGTCACGAATAGATCATACATGCAGTATGTGATTGAGTGTCTCAATCCAACCATGTTCAACTGGGCTAAAGCAGTACTCTTTCAGATGAAAGAATATCTAACCAAGGTAAAAAGTGGAAAGACCAAAAATTTCAGCTATGGGACGATCTTGATCACTTTTTCTTTGGAGCGAGTTCCATTGATGCAGCCACAACATGTGACACTAGGATTAGCTTGTCCTAGAGATCCACTGATGTAGCAGTGGGTTGAGCTTATGGCTAGACATGTTGTTCAGTCATCGATCTCGTTTTCCGCTGCATTCTTTAGTTGGCTCCGAAGACAGGATATATTCATAGAGCATCCATATGTAGTAATGGATTTCCACGGAGATCCAGATTTGATTTTACCATCCAACGCTCAATGGGGTGCTATGGGTAAAATGTTGACCATGTTTTTTATTTTTTGGGGTTTTTTACATATTTTTATGTTTTTTTATGTTTCCAAGACTAGACTAAATATGTTTATGTATGCAGATGTAGCTATCGTTCGACCAGTGTTTCGTTCACAACAGGCCGAAGAACCAGCAAAGAGGACTATCGAAAGAGCAGTCCTATAGGATTTGGATTTAGTTGAGACTCTTGCTGAGTTGCAGCAGCATGTGGAGGGATTAACTCTTGGGATACTAGATGCCCAGATCGAGGAGTTTCCTATGAGGCTACAATGCCATACCATTGGTGTCCCTAGCCATTGGATGATGCTATTGCACATAATAGCCCAAGCAGTGACCTGCTATCATGAACATCACTAGGTTTACTTAGATTATGCCATGTCTGTATACATTTTGAGGTTAGATGACCAATGTGTCTTGGACAAAATTTTTGTAAGAAACTCAATATAAATCTATTTTATTTTTAGTATTTTTCTATGACTATGTGCAATCCTATTCAATTTTATCATGTGAATATAAAATATATCTTTACGTATGTTGCAAATGCCTATTTAACACATAATTCGCCAAAGAATCAACTTAAGTGTTAAAGTTTCTAGAAATTTGTTGATATTAAATGTAATCAAAATGTATTTCGAAAAGACAAACTCTAAGGAACATGCGATGAATTGCTGAATTTCGGATAGTATAGATGCCAGTAAGTTGTAGTACGACAAGTTGTGAGTCCAGCCTGATGATGATGCGGTGAATTCCAAGTGAAATGACATCGTATAGGAGTTTTATCAACCTGCTATACTTAGCGATATTTTTGGTTGATCTACCAATACAAATCCCTTGGAAACTCACTAACTCGGCACATGGAGCGAAGATGGCCCATGTTGCAAAGGATAGATTCTGAGTACTGCGATTAGCACCATCGACATATCCAACAAATGGTTCCGAAGATTTTGACATCTGAAAAAAAAATGCAAAGCAGATTACTAACCACATGAAAAGCTCTAAAAGATACATTGTTACACACACACAATCAAAGCATATAATATAGTGTTTACTATGCAAAATCAGGCATAGTAATGTTTAATATACAACCCATTTCGAGGTTGCGACAATGGAATCCCATCATAATACACCAACTCGTAGGAAACCTTATCCAGAATGCACTTGACAATGTAGGGGTCGTGACATAATGCTTCAAATTTCCCTGTTCCTATCTTATCATCTTCCTAATCATAAAGCAATACTAGTTCTCCTTTCGAGAAGGTGCGAGGCTTGACATTGTGGTCATATTGTGCCTTGACTCATCTCTTATGCACTTTGTTGGCCAATGCAGCGTCAGGACGCGTTTCATATAGAAGGATGAGATCTAAAATATGTGCCTCTTCTTCAGAAATGTTAGGTAGTAGGTCAATCGTGAGTTTCAACAATGGTATTTCACATTGTATGGGTAAGATAGCTTCCATACTATAAACCAACTGAAAGGGAGTAAATCCGAAGCATTTCTCATTGAGGTTCGATATGCCCACAAATATGAGTATAGGATCAAATGCCAGTTTTGTTTATGAAAACCAATCATGCGTTGAAGCATACGCTTAAGAACATTGTTGATAGGATTGTCACATGATAGCTTCAACTTGTACATTAGCTTGCAGATAATAATGATTAGAACTATCAAGTGAAAATCATAACTTCGCAGTCAACTCATCTATCATGTGATTACGAAAAAATTTTCCATGATCTATGACTATGGCTTGTGGTACACCAAATCGTGTAACCACATGGTTAAAAAAGAACAATGCAATTGTATGTCCCATGTTGTTGAATGTAGGCATCGCCTCGACCCACTTGGTAAAATAGTCGATGGCAACAATAATATACCCATGCCCCCCAGTCAAGTGGGAGTTACATGTCATGAAGTCAATGCCCCAATTTGAAAATGGCCCAACAACGATGACATGATGCATTGGTTTTGGTGGCAAGCCAGTTTTACGATAAAATATATGGCAAGCATGACAACTTCTAACCGTGATAATGCAGTCGCGAAATATGGTAGGCCAGAAGTAACCAGCATGAAGAATCTTCTGTGTGGTAGCATAAGCAGAAAAATGTCCATCACATGCACCAGAATGGAAATCATTTAAAAAAATTTCGGCCTCCTCATGCGTGAGGCACTTACGTAAAATCGTATTGACACCATGATGATAAAGTGTATCTCCAACAATCAGGTAATATTTGGATTGGTATCGAATACGTCGTTATTGTGAGCGAGAGGTATTGGGCTAAAAATTCTGGGTTTCAAGATAGATGATGAAATCTCCATACCATGGGTGAGATGAATCGATCAGAAACAAAGACTTGTCCAGAATTGACCATTCCATATTAGGATTAGTGCTAATCAAATGAAGGTCATAGATAAGCTCAATAAACACCAAATACTTCTCTAAATTAGATTTGATGAATTCCAAATCAAGCTCCTGCAAAATGACAATACATTTTAAATATTCCCCCCCCAGAAATTGACGTGACAAAATGTATGTCATAGGGTTGCAATTCAAAATGACAATGGTATTTCAGAGTAGATATAATGGCGAAATCTTTGTATAGCTTGAACGGCTACCAAAACGATCTTCTCAACATATGTGTAATTAACTTCAGCATCATTGAGATTATGACTCAAATAATATATTGGATGTTCAATCCCATATTTTTCTTGGACTAAAACCATAGCAATGATTGTATATATGTAGTAGAAATATACAAGAAATAATCACTCTGATATCAGATTAGTGTATCTTTAATAACACCAAAGGAAGCTTGTGCAACCTCATCTCAATGGAAGGGAAACCCCTTTTCAAGAGTCGAGTAAATAATTTAGCCATTTCGACGTAGTTAGGAATGAACCTCCTTAGAAATTTAGTCTTCCCTTGGAGTCTCTATAACGGAAGCAGATTGGAAGGAGCAGGCAAATCAAGAATGACCTGGACCTTCAATGGATCAAGCTGAATTCCACCATTCGACACAAAGAATCCAAGAAAGTTACTAGAACCAACAAGAAACACACATTTTTGTGGATTGAGGCGTATTTTATAGTGACAACATTGGAAAAATATTGCTCTCAAATGTAGCGGGTAGTCAACCTGTTTCCGTGAATGTGTAGGTAATTCATCCAGATACGGTTGAACTGTGTGCTTCATGTCATGAAAATCATAATTCATTGCCCTCTGGAATGTTTCCCCAACTTTATTTAAACCAAAAGGGAGATTTCAATAAGAGAATGTGCCCCAGGGATAGATAAAAGTGGTTTTATATTGGTCCTCTAGGTGAATATTGATCTGATTGTACCCAAAGAATACATCCATGAAAGAAAATATTTCACATCCGACACATTCATCAATAATTTCATCCATAAAGGGAGTGCGATAGTTGTATTTTGGACAAGCATGATTAACATCCTGATAATCGACACACACTCTAATTTTCCTCAGTTTCTTCATGAGAGGAACAATGTTAGAAACCCAATCGGTAAGTAGAATAGGGTAAATGAACCCAGCATGCGAAAAAATTTCAACCTCTACTTTAATGGAAACAACTTTATTAGGGTGAACAGGACGAAGGCGTTGTCGCATGGGCTTAAAATCAACATACATTTTAATCTCATCTTCAACAATGTTTGAGTCGATACCTAGCATCTCCTCATATGACCAAGCGAATATCTCGGAATTCACGAAAAAGAGCATGGTAAGTGTCAAGTTATGATGGAGAAGAAGACACACCCACATGAATATTTTCTACAATACCTGGTTTAGTCTAAATATCAATAAAAAAAAATTCAATATTTGATGGGTTTCTCTCAGAATCAACGGCATGGATAGGAATAGAATTTGTCAAGAAATCAATGGTGGTAGGGTGATCTAGTTTAGATGGATTATCTTCACTATAATCTGGAATATGAGATCATTGATGTGATGTTTCCCATGGTTATTCTTTCGGCATCATGTATTCCATAATTCTCTCATCAGTCGACAATACACGTGAAAAAGGAGTAGAAGAAGTACCAAAATCCAAAGAATGATCAACCCAAACGATCGGCAACAAAGGATTTGGATTGGCCGCATCAGCTAAGAAAATTGATTGCTATGCTAGCTCAATTGGACTTAGGGACATGATGTTGCCCAACCTAAATACTTCATAATCATTTGGAATCTTCATTAAGTCAGATGAAGTGGAAGATATCATATTGCAAGTCTCTATATTTGCGATTTCCACCGATGTCGCATGTGACGGTAACGAAAAGGTTACCATTAGGGAAGGATCCTTAAATATTCCTACACTAATGTTCTAAAGAGAAGGTGGGGGTTCGTGAACAAATGGAACACTTCCAAATGCCTAGAAACCAGAGGCAAAGAAAGAGAGTTGATCAATGGGTGTGATACTTCCTTTATGGGAGAAGATGATCATATGAAAGTAAGTAGATACTACTACAACCATAGCGTAAAACCATGGTCTTCCAAGTAATATATTGTATTCAAGGGGTCTGTCAATGACCTCAACTTCAATAGTAGCTTATTTTCCCCCTAGTTCGGCTTGCAGGTTACTAAGAATTCCACAAGGCTTATATGTATCACCGTCAAAATATTTCAACATCGTAGGTGATTGTGACAAATTTGTCAAGCCAAGTGACTTCCAGCAACTCGTAGACATGATACAAGTAAATTCACCCTCATCAATGATAGTGTGATGAATGAGCCAATTCAGGACATGTACTTGAATCAAGAATGCTATTTGTGCTGGTAAATGTGGCACATAGCCCGCATGATTAAAGACTACAAGATTTCAATCCATTGGATCGATTCCACCAACCACGGACAAGAAATCCTGCTTCTGGGAGGGAAAATTCTGAATCACCTCAAGCATTGAAATAGAAGAAGGTGACTGAGCCAGGTCTTCTACTACATTATAATTTTTACCTGCATGAGATCGAGGGTTGAATGTTTATTTATGAACTACTCCCTTTGGCAGCTTTATTGTTAACTCTCGAATGATAGGTGGTAGAGACGAGTTAGATGAGGTCAAAGTCGAAGTGGTAGGTTGATCTATAGCCTAAAAATTTGATGATGATAACAGATTACTGCAATATTTACTTCGAGTAGACACAAAAACATCAGTTTTGGGCTTAGTGGCAGATAGCATAAGAACTTGCAAACTAGAAGCAGATGCGGAAAAAGCCTTTGGGACTTCTAAGCGGTGAGGAAAATCTAGCGTAAAATTATCCTCATTACATATCAAGCAAGGGTCATAAGGTTTCCTAAAAGAACCGGATGAATCAGATGATTTTTCCTACATGGGTGAATTTGATTTCTTCTTATCTTTAACCTTCTTCCTATTTCCAGTTTGCTTATCACTTTTTCCTTTGTCAGCTGACATGGCATGGATTTCAGAAGAAGTCGTAGGATCATATGTAGTAGGGTTTTGATTTGAAACAAAAAGTGTAGAATCAAATAGTCGACTTACTACCAGAGTGCTAGCAGAACCAATCACACCATCGCTGACATGAATGTCCTGACCATATGGAGGATTAGGTACGGTAAAATTTGGTCACGGTGCATTTGGAATATTTTCATAGAGCATGCAAAACTGAGTGTAAATCAAATCCATATATTTGGCATCAGAAATTACTTCCTCTTCAATGACAGCACCGCCCTTGGCCACATCCTCGGTGATAGATGGAAACAAGGAATTAATAAACCACTCAACTAAAAGCTAATCAGGAACAAATGTTTTAACAATTTGACGATGATGATGCCACTCATGTATATAGTAGTGGTCTGTTTAGATCTGGTCAAAATTTCTGTTCTAGTTTCATATCTGATGGGTAACTTGAAGTGGGTTAAAAAATTTAGTGCCTAAAGCTGTAAAGTTATCAAACAAAGCTCTTGGTAATTCAATGTACCACTTCGTAGTCGAACTAGTAAGCATTCGTTGGAAAAGACACAATCTAACAGAATCATCATTTAAGGAATTAGATGAACACCATAAACGATAAGTCATGACACGTGTATATGGCTATTCTCCAAAATTTCCATTGAATTTTGGTATGTCTGAGGGTAATTTATGAGGAATCATTGTCCACCAAGGCAAATAATGAATGGGATCATTGGTGAGCCAGTTTAAATCAGGTAACCCTAACGTTGCAACAAATGGAAATTGTTGATTAAGGCCAGGTTGAGAATAACTAAGATAAGATGGAATTGCCCGGGGAATAGGCCGTTTCATACCAACAAATGGATTCTATTGTTGGTAACCTAGATAGGGGTAGTCTTGTTGACCAAGACCTAGATAAGCTTGATACTATGGGAATGGTTGTTGTGGCTGCCATGGTGTTACACTAAAAATTGTCACCATGAAATTTAGCTATCTATATGGGTTCATCATTACCTATTTTATGCTCCCTTGGAGGTCCAAAATTATAAAGTTCCTAAACCAAGTCTTGGAATTTGGAAAAAGCTCGTTAAAACCCTAAAAAGCCTAACTTCGCACTTTTGCTAGTCATTGCCTATGATACCGCAGTTTCTTTCTCTATAACCTGTAGCACATCCCACACATTCTACTTACTAAAAATTTGAACTCTCGTAAAAGGAAAAATAAAAGAAAAGTAAGTTCTAGAAGCCCAGCTGGTCGAATACTCTCCCAGGTGGAAGCTTTTAGAAGCGTAATGTGGCTGAGCATCGCCCCTTCATTCATGAACCCCTATCCCTTCATTAATGGAGATTATCCCTTGGTATTTGGAGCTAAAATCCCTTCTTGAGAGGACTTTATCCCCATTTCGTTGGAACTAAAACCTCCTCCCTTCTGCTATAAATTGAGATCATGTTTTAGTCTCAAGGGTACTTAGAACTTGGTTGTTTTGAGGTGAATTGCTGAAGAAATTATACTGTCTATACTTGGCATCAATGGAATGAGAATGATTACATACTCATATCCATAGTTTTATGCTAGTTCAGAGAGGAGAAGGCTTGTCAATCTGATGGAAAACGACTGTTCAGGACCCCGAAAGAACCTGTATGACATCAAGGCGACAAGGTTGTAAGGTTACTTCTTATCATACAAGTTAATACAAATGGAATCTATTTTCCCATTAAGTTGTTCATGTCTCTATTTGAGTAATTTAATTCTTGGATTCCTTGACCACTGAGATATATTAATGTTTCTAAATTATTATGTCTTGCAGGTGCTTTTAATCCTTTTTCCTGTTTTTAGATGCAGGTCTTACATGTTGAATTGACCTCTTTTGGAGCGACTGGATTGAATATTACAACAAGCGTTGGACTTAAGGTAGGATTATCTCTTCCTACTTAGTTAATTAATAATTCTGAATCATAATAATCTATAGAAAATGGTTTTCATTTCGTCTATTTGTTTCTAGATATCCTTAGGATACTAGGGAGATCGCTCTTGTCCGTAAGAGGGATTAATCTGCATAACAAAATGGTGACTCCACCGAGGAATAGAACTTAACTTCATTTTCTTTTTTCAGTTTGAATTTTTAAGAGTCTTCTGATTTTGATTACTCTAAAAATTGGTTGGGTAGATAACTTATCAGAATCCTTGAAAATAAAATCTGAATTTTTATTTTTTTTGTATTTTTCCTGGCCTCCACAGTTTTTATTTAAAGATGGTGCAGTAGCCTCTGCAATTTTTAGCTTAGAATGGTGCGGTACAGCACTGTTCTCCATTGAAACCTCCAGAATTGTGGAAAATTTTTGAAAATTTAAGAATTCTCTTTTTAGAAGCCATATTACCAGACTTTTTGTGTTTGCCCCAACTTGTCCTGACAATCAAAGTCTTATGTGTGAGTTTCTTTCAACAACTTTTGCATCAGTCTCTGTTAAGTTAATTGGGTTTTTTGAGTCTCTTTTTTGAGAAATTCTTAATTTTATTTCCTTTGGTCATTTTTTTGAAGTTTGCATCAGTATTTTAACAATTTTGCGTCTTTTTGCTTTTGTTTTTAGTGTTAGTCGCCTTTGAGTGTTTCTATTTTTTGACCTTTGGAATTATCACCCAATTTTCTTTACTTACACTTGATTGGTTCTTATATTACATTGGAATCATATTGTGTCTGAGAATTTTCTTGCATAGATCCCATTTGCACAATTAGAATTCTCATTTTCAGAATATTAACGAAAATGTGCATGCATAGTTTTCAAGTGAATTGTGCATAGATTACAACTGCATACTTTACATTCTGGAAAAATCAATCATAGATTTAGATCAGTTTCTTTGATTTAAATTTACATGTTTTTATGCTTGTTTTAAAAACATAAAAATAATTTTTTTTTTGAATTGATAAGCATTAGTTTTTCTCGATGAAATTAGTGCATTAGAGAATTTTCTATATTTTCTCTTATTTATCAATCTTTGCATTGTTGGAAGTGAATGAAAACTCTGTCCTTACTTTAGTTAGGATTCATCAATTTGAAAATATTACATTATCATATTCGATTGCATTTAGTTTTGGGTCAAGTCATAACACCATTGGTTTCATATCCATTTACCCTGTGAGTAATAATAGCCCAAATAACACAGTGCTTTAATAAAATTCATCTAGTAATTTTCACATTTTCTAGGGCTCTTTCCACCAATCTAGCTTAGGCTAGTGCTTTGGAATAGGTTGTAGTTAACTTTCCAAAGCAACTAAACAAACAAGAAGCATCTTGCGGTAAGGAAAAATTCTAATTGTTTCAATTGTGCTCAGGGAAGCTCTTCTTAAAAGAGTTGAGCACGAGATCATGTCAGAACTAGTGACATAATCATACCTATCTCATTGGGAAAGAAAGTAGATGTGCACGTACTAAAAACAGTAAACCTCGGATAGACCATTGTCAAGGAGCCTGGCATCACTTGTTGGTAAACCTTGGATTGTATCAAGGAGCCTTCAAGGGGATTGAGCTTCATACTCTTCCCTTGCATGTATATCAGAACGTAGACTATTCCTCCAAGTGCATTTGTCTCAGTTGGTGACATTAGTGGCCATAATATTTAGGATTTTTTCCAAGGTGACGGTGGAGGGAAGGTCCCACTATACTTGGAGCAGACGTTGACTAGACTCACTTGGACTTTCCAGACAGTGCACTTAACTTCGAGATGGCATAGTGGAGGTACTTGCACCGGACTATTTCATTAAGCAGGTTGCCAGGGTAACTGTTCCAACCGCCAGTTTTTCACATTGATCTCTGGGACATTGGATTTCATCACCAACTAGTGATTTCACTGTAAAAACAAAATGTTTTTGTGTGGTTTGACTCCTAGATTTGATATCGCGTGTTTATTTGTTTGTTTTTACTTTTTAGAGACCTTAGTTGTGAATTTTGAATTTTATTTTTTCGGTGTGGATTGTGAATTTGAATTGCTAATATTTTTAAATAAATTCACTGAAGTTGAAACTAATGGCAACAGTTCTAGAATTTACCAACCAAGGAACCCCTCTTAATGAGAATCCTAGTACTTTTCTTTTCTTTGGAAATGTTGGTCCTCCTTATATGGCTACATTGTCATTACCTGGATTTACCATAGGTTTACCGATATGGTTATTTTCAACTTCGTTGGCCTCAAATACTCAAATTGTTCCACCTCAACCAGATGCTTCACCTCAACAGAGTTCACCATATCAACATCACCAACCTCATGTTGACCCTTTAGCTTCTTCACCCAACATGTATTCCTCCTTTTCTTCCTCTTCTCTTGGTAAAAGCCTTGACGCTAGTAACCAGGTGGCTAAGAAGGAGAAGAAAGGGAAGAAGTCGAAGAAGCAATATAAGAAAGAATTCAACCGACCAACCATGGCTGTAAGTGTTGGTAGTGTTGAGGAAACCTCCACCATGCATCGCAAACCCAAATACCCTTGCAAGCTTTGTAAGGGTAACCACTTCCTTATCAATTGCCTTGGTATTCCTAAGGTCCCGGAAGTATTGTAAGAAAATTCTCATCAACTTACTGTTGATCCATCAACCAGTGAAAGTCGGGTTCCTGGGAAAAAGGGTAAAGTTAGGTTTCCTTGTAGGTTATGCAAAGGGAGTCATCAAACTCACATTTTCCCTCACATGGATGAAGCTTAAAAATTAATGTAAAACATTACTATTCCACAGCAACAACTTCCAACTGGTTACCGTAAACTTTCTCCCAACCTACCATCAACTGACGAAGTGATTGATCTAATTCCAAGTACAGTCAATCCCACTCTTCCATTGGAGAGTGAAACTCATATCACTCATGTTGATGATCCATTAGTTGATCAAGTGGTCGACTTGATTTCACATCTGGTCGATCCCACTCTCCCTCTAGAGAGTGAGATTCATACCACTTAGGTTCTTCTTGTTACATCAGATTCTTCTATGCAAGGGGGCATTTCACCTGTTTGTTCAGAACCCCCTCCAAGTACCGAGGTCTTTTATTTTGATTGGAATAGACTAACAGAACCTCCTCTTCCTTCCTCTATCCCTTTCCAAATCATTGTGAACGTTTGTACTAAGAATGTGTGTCGCACAACTATAAATGAAGGTGCTTCCGTTAATATTTTATCCTCAACTGCTTGGCAAGCTTTGGGTTCCCCTCAGCTTGTGCTTGTTACACAGAATATATTAGCTTTTAACATAACCATTAGTGAACCTTTAAGGATCCTTCATAAGTTTCCTATTACCTTGGAAGGTAAAACTGTCTGTATTGATCTTATGGTAGTTCGAGGCCCATTGGATTTCAATTTACTCCTTGGGCGAGACTATTTCTATGCAATGAAACATGTCGTATCAACACTCTTTAGCGTGATGTATTTCCCTCACAATGGAAACATTGTGACTGTTGACCAACTTTCATTTGCTAGTCTTGATTCGACTACCAATAATCTTACACCCCTAAATGTTCCTTATACGGAAGTGGTATCTACCCAGCCATGGGTTAATTATGTGGCAACTAGTCCCATGTTTTCAGTTACCGATGCAAGCGAGCCTCTAACTATTTGCTCAAATTCCTTTGACTTAGATCTGGTAATTGACATGGAAAACCCTATGGGATTATTTGAACACGATGTTCTTATCCCTTCCCTTGACATGAGTTCCTTCCAGAGAAATGTTCTTCCATTTGATGAAGACCTCTTGGAAGCCATGGTCGAGGTGTGTCCCTTGACGTGTGTTTCTTCCAGTTGGAAGCCATGACAAGGATCCCAGAGGATGGTTCTTTTCCTGTGTCAACCTCGTTAAAAAATGAAACAGGTTTCTAGAGGATAGTTCCTTTTCTTGTGTCAACCTCGTTAAAAAATGAAACAGGTTTCCTTGAGGATAGTTCTTTTACTGTGTCAACCTCGTTAAAAAAATGAAACAAGGTTCCATGAGCATAGTTCTCTTCTTTTGTCAAGCTCGTTAAAAAATGAAACAAGTTTCATTGAGGATATTTCCTTTTACTGTGTCAACCTCGTTTAAAAAATGAAACAGGCAATGAGCATAGTTCTTTTCCTGTGTCAAGCTCATTAAAAAAATGAAACAAATCCTTTCCTAATTGAGTCGAGTCTTTGATTATATATCGTAAGTGTCAAGTCGAGTCTTTCATCTGATCTCATAAATGAACCTTCATTCCATCCAGCTATTAGTAACCAGTAGTCTACTTAGTTGAATGAAATGAAGCTTGGGGGGCATGTGCTCTAGCATGTTATGCTTGGGGGGCATTAAAACCACTTTCAAGCATAGTTTTCCTACGTTTAAAGCTTATGTAAAAAGGAAACCACACTCAAGCATAGTTTTCTCTATTTCAAGCTTGTGTAAAAGTGAAACCACTTTCAAGCATAGTTTTCCTATGTTTCAAGCTTGTGTAAAAATGAAACCTGTCTCAAGAAAAGTTTTATTTGTTTCAAGCTTGTGTAAAAATGAAACCTATCTTGAGTCCATTTCCGTTATTATTTTCAAGACTCGTTAAACTCATGAAAATCCCGAGATACTTTAGCTATATTTTCATTCTCGTAAAGTACATGAAAATGCAGAGTTATTTCTATCTTTTCCTGCTCGTTAATTAAATTGAAATTTAGCCATTGAGTATAATTTTTATCACTTTTTCAAACTCGTTAAAACTTACGAAAAAGAGAAACCATTGAGTATACTTTTATCACTTTTTCGATCTCTGTCAAAATATGAAAAAGAGAAATCCTGGAGTTCTCTTTTAAGCCCGTTTTTAGACCCTCTAAATATTAAAAGATCGTCGAGTACTAGACTATTCGAACTCGTTAAAGGAAATGAATAGTCATCCCTTCAGTATAAGTTTACCCCTTTTCTGGACTGAAATGGACTATTTACGAAAAATGTATACGTTGACTAATCATGGTCAACATAGTTCTCTCCTGCATTATTTTATCCTTTTTCGGGCTTGAGAGACTAAATTTACGAAAAATTACACCCACAGAGTTTTCTTAAGTTTTTCTTCTGACTCCCTAGAATTGAAAAACACCGAGTTTCACCTATACTAGACTCGTTAAAACTTAACAGTAAAGGACCTGTAAATTACAAACAGGAACGAACCACTCCTTCTTAGGGTTCGATTTTAATACTAAGTTGGACTCATCCAAAGGATGAGCTTATACAACAAGCAAATGTTATCCTCCTCAAGCTTGTCAAAAATAAAGAGGTACTTGCAAGAAATGGTAGGGAAAAAGAGAGAGAATGAATCCAGCTGTCACACTTTGTTCCAAAAAGTAGTATACCACTCTTGAACATGATACTTTTGTCACACTCATACTTGGGTTAGGAAAATCCTTTGTCTAACAGTCAATCAAACCACATTGAAAGTCTTCAGCCGGTTTCTGGGTATTAGCTTTAGGTCAATTGTCACCAAACCATCTGCAGTGTCGTTATGTGTTCAAGGGATAGTTCAAATAAACCATTCATTGCAAAAATTTGTCTCCATTCGCGTTGACCATCCCCAAGTCAATCCTTGCTAAAATTTCTTCAAAACTTGATCTAATGGTTTCTTGTCATGGGCTTTCCTATGACAGGTCACTTTCTATCGATGACAGGTTATCATCTAGAAAGTTGATCTAGAATCCTGTTAGTACCTTAAAATCTGCATGCCCTAATGGCAGGGTTCTCGCCTTCAACTACAGGTTACATCATTGACCTTCGATCAAATGACTCTATGAAGTGTTCAACTGCAAATCATTCATTCACACTTCATGGATTGTATTGAGTAATTTGAGAACCATTGTCATTATTGGTGGTTTCTCTCACAATTGTTAACAGTTCACATCATTGAATGATAATCAAGTGGTTTCTACCATGTTCTACTTCGACTTCATCACTCGCATGGATAAAATCATACTAGTTTGGGAAGCAGAAATCAAGACCCTGGATCTAGTTTCCACCATCCAGGATGCAAGGAGTTTTATTATTCATGATACAGAAGACTACTTATAACATATGGTTGCACCCATGTTGTGTCTACTATTGATGCAATTCTAAAATCATTTATATATCAGAACATGTAGTTAGTTTTGATCTGAGTATGGGAATGCCTACCTCAGCGATGATATATGTGTGTGTGTGTGTGTTTGCATTGAATGTTTTTACAGGTTTCAACCAGTACGCCTACAAGCCACTCCTCGAAATGATAAATCACTTCACTCAACAGAACTACTTTAGACTTCCTGCTTTAGGGGGCAATCTTTTACACTAAAAATTGTCACCATGGCATTTAGCTATCTATATGGGTTCATAATTACGTATTTTATGCTCCCTTGGAGGTCTAAAATTATAAAGTTCCTAAACCAAGTCTTGGAATTTGGAAAAATCTCATTAAAACCCAAAAAATCCTAACTCCACACTTTTCCTAGTCATTTCCTGCAGTATCACATTTTATTGCTTTATAGCCTGTGGCACGTCCTGCACATTCTTCTTACTAAAACTATGGACCCTCATACAAGGAAAAATAAAAGAAAAGTAATTTCTAGAAGCCCAGCTAGAATAATATCCTCTCAGCTGAAAGCTTCTAGAAGCGTAATTTGGTCGAGCTTTGCCCCTTCATTCATGAACCTCTATCCCTTCATTAATGGAGATTATCCCTTGGTATTTGGAGCTAAAATCCATTTTTGAGAGGACTTTATCCCCATTTCTTTGGAACTGAAACCTCCTCCCTTATGCTATAAATTGAGATCATGTTTCAGTCTCAAGGGTACTTAGAAATTGGTTGTTTTGAGGTGAATTACTGAAGAAATTATACTCTCTATACTTGGCATCAATGGTATGAGAACAATTACATACTCATATCCATAGTTTTATGCTAGTTTAGAGAGGAGAAGGCTTGTCAATCCAATGGAAAACGGTTGTTCAGGACCCCGAAAGAACCTGTATGACATCAAGGCGACAAGGTTGTAAGGTTACTTCTTATCATACAAGTTAATACAAATGGATTCTATTTTCTCATTAAGTTGTTCATGTATATATTTGAGTAATTTAATTCTTGGATTCCTTGATCACTGAGATAGATTAATGTTTCTGAATTATTATATCTTGTAGGTTCTTTTAATCCTTTTCCTGCCTTTGGATGCAGGTCTTACATGTTGAATTGACCTCTTTTGGAGAGACTAGATGGAAGATTACAGCAAGTGTTGGACTTAAGGTAGGAGTATCTCTTCCTGCTTAGTTAATTAATAATTCTGAATCATAATAATCTAGATAAAATAGTTTTCATTTGGTCTGTTTGTTTCTAGATATCCTTAGGATACTAGGGATATCGCTCTTGCCCACAAGAGGGATTAATCCACATAACACATGGGATCTGATAAAACAGTTTCCTGTCAGGATAATTCGGACCCAGTTATGAATAGATAGGGCCAATAGAAGCCTGTGGAAAGGGTAAACTATCATGTGGTTGTGAAATTCCCGATACAGATGGTTGTTGAATACCAGTCCGGGAAGACGCAGTCTGCAGACCTAAAACTTGAGGGTTAGGGGTTGAAGGACCCGCTTGAGCAGACTGACCAACAACCATAGAAGAAATAACAGGCGTAGTAGGCACAAATTCAATAGGTTGAACTGGTTGATATTGATACAAAATTGTTTGTGGCTGAACAAGAAAAGTAGGCTAACATTGGAAAATAGGCATTCCAACATATGATTGACCTAAAAATGATGGACTGCTACCATATGGACTGAACATCTATGCTCCCCCAACATATGGAGTATAAGGATATTACACATATTGATTTTCATATGATCGATATCCAGCAGATACTGGATAAGATGGACGATAATTGGATGGACTAGCCTGATATTGAGCTGATGATGTCAATAAAGGATCAGGCTGTTCAATACTTGTAAGATATGAACCAGATAGAATTCTAGATGATGACATGAGAGAAGTCCATGGACTAGAGGAGACACCAAATTAGGTTCCATTTAAAGCCTGGTAACCCAGTGGGATAGATGGACCACCATAAATATGAGACTCGGGTGTCTTAAAAAACATCAAATATGAAGCAACAATCGAGGTTGTCACAAATGTAATATATGATACAGTCTGGGATGTTTTCTTTTCCATGGTTAAGTAACCCAACAAATACTCTAACAAATTTATGGGAACTTCAGGGTGAAAAGGATCAATTGGAGCAGAGTAGGTAAAATGAGGAAAAGACTGATACAAATGAAGCCCTGACCCAAAATGAGAGGGAGTTGAAGGGGTTGTCTCTCCCTGAAGTTCTTCCTCTATCGAAATCAAACCAAATGGAAGCACTTCATCGTCAAGCCCAAGATAAATTTCAGGTGGTAAACTCTACCGTAAAGAGGAAGACTCGATGGTTACGGAAGATGGAAAATTAGACGGTTGCACTGGAACAACTTTGGGATCAACTATGGGATCAACTTCCAATTCAATAAGCTCGGGTTCTAGATTTACCATTTCACCGCATTGAATTTCAGTGTCCTCAGGTAGCTATGAGGGTTTCATCTCGACAGTAGCAGATAAAAAAGGATCAGTCGAAACGGCTCGAGACTCAGTAATCAAAGGATCAGATGTCTTTGGTATATCAAATGATGTAGCATGAATATTTCCAAAGGTACCAGAATTGGTAGGATGAGCGTGCCTTCGTCTAATAGGTCTAGCTTCTGGCGGTAACTATGGTTTATTCGCTATCCTACGTGAATGATAGGGAAAGGGTTGATCTTATTCCACGATTGTTTATTTATTTTATACAAAAAGAAATAAACAAAAATAGGGTAATTCTAGGCAAAAATTTTACTAAGAAACTATGAACTACAATATACCGGCCCAGTAAACCAAGGACTTATGTACGTGCAAGAAATCTCCCCGAATGTTGTGTTCGATGTATTACAGGTACAAGGAGGTCGACTTGGTTACCTATGGATGGCAAGCAACCTAACATTGTCCTCCTAAATACAGGTGAAGGTACGTGGAGGCCTAATTCGTATTAGCTATGTCTAATGCAAAACCGCATAGTGAGAGCATCCCCTTATACTTTTTGTACTAGAACACCACCCAATATACACGAAAGTACATGGACGAGCTATGATATACTTATGTACATGGAATTAGGTATCACACTCAGCATGTATCACAGACAATTAATGACAGCTACTATTTTTAATGAAATCAGAGCATGTCTTCAAGCCTATACCTCTAAATGTTATTGTTAATGTTACAATGCTTCTTTAGATAAATTTGGATAAATTTTATCTGGATCTTGCTTATCAATTTGTCTTTCAAGTTCACCGTGAGATGTATTGAAAATTCCTAGAATGCAATTGGAATGATAAGCATTTGTTTCAAATTGATTTTCGTCAATGAAAAACTAGTTACAAGGTATAGGGAAATTAGATTATAAGAAATCAACAATGAGCACATATAACTGCAATTTCCCTAAACTATTCCTATGCAACACTCACAATCCCTATATGAAAATGCATGTTTTTCTTTTCAATTTATTTTAAGCTTAGATGAATGAAAAAGAAACTAATGCACAAATAATCACTCAAAAATTTGAAGAGAAATGAAGATTGAAACAACAATTCTCTTTGCGAAAATAATGAATTGATAAAATGTAAAATTTAACTTTGGAACTATTCGACAATGATAAAGAAAAAAAAAACAAACATTGATCAAACAAATCCAAAGTGAGGGAAGAAGAGTAGAGGTAAATGGGTCTCTAGATGGAACCAATCACTCAAAACTTCAGCATGCGAGACAATGAAATGAATTTGTGAAAGAAAAAATATGATAGATTTTGGTTGGTCACATGGGAAATGCAGCCCTAAGTGGGAGAAAATGTGTTGTAGAGCACTATCCCTAAGATAGAGTGCTATGCAAAGCACTGTGTCAAGACCAACAATGCATTGGTGCCAGAGGCCTCTCTGAAAAAGCAATCAAACACACTACTTTTGCTAAAACACATTCAAATGATTGAAAATATGCCGGTAAAGTCTACTAGATGTTGATGGACATGGAAAAAACCACTAGGGAATGCTTTTCCTAAGTGTGCTGATGCAATTAGAACAACAGAAAGAAAGATATTTGACATTTTACATTAAATGAATAGATAAAGGGAAGAAACCTATTTTTAATATGTTCGCTTTTCCTTGCCTCCCTTCATCACTTCCCTCGCTCTCAATTTATCTGAACTTGCTTGATTGATACCTGCAATGGAAAACAGAAGACAGAAAACAACATAAAGGCAATATGACCTATTCAAGTTAAACAAATTGAATCTATTAAATTCATAAATACACATATAACATCATTGACACATGCATTAGGAAAGGAACAAATGTCTTTATTATGAAGTAGAAGGAAAAGTACAACTAGTTGATCAATTCGTTGTCACTCATCCAGCTTTAGTCCCATCCTCATCACATCCAGAATCAACAATCCAACAGCATCATATTACATGCATGATACCTCCAAGATTTTTGATCTCAACAGAATAACTCTACTTAACACAAATTCTAGCTCTCTTGTGTACTATGATCAATGCTCTATTTATAAGTAGATGAAGGCATTTTGACATAAATGAATCATGGAATGGCTTTCTTAACATGGGTGAAGAGGTTTCCTTGTCCATGGGAATAGGAGGACAAGAGATTTAATGGCTCCATGGTGTTTATATTCAAAGCTATTAGATGAGGTGAAAGCTGGAACAACTTCTAGAAGCCACTAGAGGTTGGGAATATTCCCAGAATCCAATGAAAAATTTGCTCCCAGTCAACCAATGCACTCTTAAGTGGGCCTAGATCCTCTGCAATGCAGCCTTGCATGGGATTAGATACTCTGCAAATAAATTACTGTTGTCTATATGTGTGTTGATGGCTCAATGGGGCACTTAAACTAGCATCTAAGTAGTGAAACTTTCATGAATGAAAACCACCAATGGAATGACTAGTTTAGGGCATGTAGCAACTAATTTAGAGTATGATAGACCCTAATAGAAATTGATCTGTGTTTTGGGATGATACCCAAATTTACCTATAACACTATGGAAATTCAAAATCAATTTGGAATGAAAATGAAAACAGAGCATATGTCTATTGTATGAAAATGAAATACATGTTTAATATACGAATTGAAAAAGTAAATAGAATATATATATATGCGTAAAACAAAGTAAACAAACTGTATATCTATGCGGAAAACAAAACAAAAAGCATAAGAAAAAAAACTATGAAATGACAGAAAACTAAACAACTAAACCTCTTCTGTGTAGGGGCCCTCCACAGCAGAATGGTTCTAAAATTATTCACAACGAGCTATGCATCGATGATTCTAGAAATGCCTTGTCTTTTATTGATAAAAATAGAGTTTCACTATATGACATCCTTACAATAAAATTGAACTTGTTTCAGGTTTACCAGCCCGGTATTTATAACTGATTAGAATTAAATGTTTGAGGCCATCACGCCTTTGAAGACTAATAAAACTACGCATAAAACTCTAAATAGAAATTTTATTTTTGTTTCTTTCATGATTTGATACGTTGAGAGAAAATCGTGAAGCTTAATCTTCTTGCTCGCTTGTTCCGGTTATTTCTTTGATTGACCCTTTGACCACAATCCTATGCACTTTCCTTCTCAATTCTGGAGAGGTAGACAGGATAGAATCCATGAAAGCTTCATTTCCCAACTTCCCATGTACTTTTCTTCCTCATTCATTCTTCAGAACATGTTAAACCATGGCGGTCACTACAAAACAGAGATTAGCTACAGAATTGCATGAATTTTGTAGCTAAATACAAGTTTTATTAAAATAATAAGAAACATTTAAAATATGAAAAACAGATCATTAAAGTACCTTACCAAGCTAAAAATGTGCAAATCAATACTTGTTTGAGCTTATGGAGTTTGACAAAAAGGAGTAAAAGGTAGTGAAATGGATGTCAAAATTGAGGCAGTCTTGAGGCTCTACGAAGACCAAGGTCATGGGACATGTATTCCAAGTTGAATGGTGGGTAAAATATCCTAGTGGATGTCACTTTCACTTTATTATTGCTAATTAAATTGGCAAAGTCATTGAAAAGGAGAAGAGACATTAATTGGAATTTATTTATGAAAATAATGGGAAATTGGAGAAAAGGAAGGTGAAAGGTAACATGTTGCATGTGAGGAGGAAATTGAAGGAGAAATAATGTAAATTGAATAAAATATAAGCCTCAATGATAAAAAGGTTTATGAGGATCATTTGGTAGCTTTTTCTAGACATTTTTTCAGTTTTAGCTTGGACCTCTCACTTTCTACTCTATCTCTCTCATATGATTGGACACCTAGATTTTCTTGGAGAACTCTTGGAGGAGGGTGGAATACTTGGGATTTGGAGCAAGAAGGCAAAGGTAAAGCAGGAAAGTGAAACAGGACAACAGGATCAACAACTCCAACGGGTTTTTCTTGTATGTACCTAGTTGCATGTGTGATTTCCTTGCTAATTTGGGATGCATGGCACATGCATGTGTTTTCTTGATTATGATATATCACTGGAATGGAGAATTTCCTGTATTCATAGTGGGTTTTCATAGCATTTCCATTTCCTAGATATCCATGGTGGTGTGGGTTCCTTTCCTTTTGTTTTTGGTTGTTTCTAATTTTCCTTTGGCCATGGATTTAATTACTAGTTCCTGGAAGCCTTGGTTGGACAAATTCTTTGGAAGCCCAGTAACAGATACAATTTAGTTACTAGTCCTAGAAGCCTTGGTTGGAAAAATGTTATGGAATCCCTTGGTGGGTTGAGTTACTAGTCCTGGAATCCCTAGTTGGAAAAATTCTCTAGAAGCATGATGAGTATTGTGGGTTGAGTTACTAGACCTGGAAGCCTTGGTTGGAACAAATGTTCTTGATCCCTAGATAGCTTGGGTAGAAACCAATCCGGTGATGGTAAGTGATGTATGATCATGAGGTGGAATCATTGGTTGAGGGTTGAGGTGGTTTAGACCTTGGAATCCTTGGTTTGGTTTGTTTTATTTGTTTCACGATATCCCGCATTCACTCTTGGAATATGGCATGGGGGTGATTAACTGAAAGAAATATTTGGTTCAGTCAAACATATGGCCAAGTGGTACGTGGAAGTCCCAGACCTGGTTGCATTTTTCATATGTCAACAAGATATCTTTCCTCTTATATTTGATAGGTAAATTTACTTGTTATTATGTGGTTTATATGGTTGTTGTATCCCTGTTATTTCTATTGTTTGTATGTGGTAGTTTTATGACCAATTTGATGTATGGATCTCATCATATTTTGATTAGAAAATGAAAGAGCAGTGAATCCATGAACTAATAAATAATAATGCATCTATTGTGATAAGGAATAAATGCTTCTTAACGATTCTCAGATAAGTAAGAGACCCCTATCCTCATATCTATTGTCAATACCTATAGAATGCATATTTGTGACATGTTTAACGAAATTCCTATCATGGTTAGTGGGGATCCGGTCAATTCCTTGATCAAGCATTTTCATTACTAACCTTGTTTCAATGTTATTTATCATTTCTGAAGGTTTCATGTAGTTATGGGCAGTGTCCTAAGTCCTTACCCTAAAAAAGTGGCATATAAACTAGGGTCGCTGGCACATAACTTCCTAAAATGTTCCATAGTTGTTGGTAGGAATTTTAATGGGAGTGACTAGAGGGCCTTAGTCACATGCATGGATTTTCATGGGAGTGTTCAAGGGTCTAGATCGGGAAAAAGACAAATTTCCCTAGGGGTTGGTCACCTGGAAGGGTTGGTTGGCTCCTGAAGGATGGGTTAGCCCTTTGGGATCATGTAGCACTTGAGGAAGGTCACTAAATTTTGGTTGAGTCGATTTCAATTCCTTAAGATGATCTAGGAGGTCGCTTCATATCATAGTAACTCTTCATCAAAAATTTACCCTAGTGAAATGGTAAGCTTCAGTAAGTGTGGTAGGAGGGTGTTACAAATCAGTATTAGACCTTATGGTTTCAACATTTGGAATGGATGGGTGGAATGTGTTTATCATGCATGCATGTAGGTTTTATATGTGCTTGTTATGTATGCATGGTGGTGGTTATTTTTTAATTTTCCTTGTCATGTGGAAGTTGATGGTGTTGTTGTTGGAATGTGGTCATCATGAGTGCATGTTATTTATGAATGTTAGTGTCTATATGTTTTTATTCATGCATTTTCATGGTTATGGTTATCGTGTATAAGGTCATGGTATGTAATTGGTATTTCCATGCATGGTAGCTGGATAATGGTTGAGATTATGTTGATATTTTGTTATGATTATGATTATACATGCATCGTGTTAATCTATTTTATCTTGCAAACAATATATCCTCCCCTAAAATATACTAAGTTATGTTAATTATGTTTATATTTTGGTTTATATGACATGGTATGCTTGTAGGAGGTAGAAGATAAAATATGGCTAGCAAGATGGTGGATTATAGTTCATGAGACTCTCCTACATATCAGATGAGCAGCATGTTGATGAGTACACCCCTCACATAGAAGACACATTAAGAATTTTGAAGGTAGAAATAAAGAGTTTCAAAAGTAGATAATGAAAGTATCATTCAGTCACAGGAGATACTTTCTAAGGCACATGAGAAACAAGTAGAGGTTAATGTCGTTATTCTTCATATTTTTTCAGACTTGCAGAGACATGGACAAACACAAATCAATTATAAGCATGAGGACATAACTAATGGGGAATATGGTAGTAGGTCTCATGGTGGTCATAGGTTGGATTGGGATGAAATGATTAGAGATGGTAGGTTCTTGGATACGTAGGATAGGAGAGGTGATGGACACCGATTCTACTCTAGTTCTAGTTCTGATAGGTACCATGGTCATCATCGTTATCATCCTTACAGGAGGAATGACATGTGACATTTTATAGATTATTTCATGAAATCTAATCCACCTACCTTTGATGGAGATTTGAAGAATTCAGAAGATGCAGAGGCATGGTTTCCTGGACTAAAAAATTTCTTTGAGTTACATGACTATACAAAGAATATGAAGGCCAAAATAGTTGTCTTCAGCTTCAAACACTGCAATAAAAAATCTGGTGGGAAGATGTGAAGCAAGTTAGATATAGTAGGACGAAGGAGTTGTGTTGGCATGAATTCAAGATACTTTTTCAGGAAGAATTACTTATCAAAAAGGTACTACAACAGTAAAGCCAAGGAATTTTATGAGCTAAAGATGGTATCGATGATAGATGAGGAGCATACGACCACGTTCCAGTATTTGTTGAGGTATGTACTGTATATTAAGGATGAGAAAGATAAAGTTCATATATTTGTCAGTGGGTTACCATTAGAATTTAAATATAACATTTAGTATGATGGGCCTCAATCAATTGAATAAATCATTGGGAATTTGAAGCACTTTTATGAGCGATCAAAGTGTGACACATACTCTCAAAAAGGTTTGAAAGAGAAAGAAAAGACTAAAGGTAAATGGCAGCAAAAAGAACAAGACCCCATGATGCAGGTGAGAAAGAGAATGTTGTACCTTACAAGAATTTTAATGGAACTCATCCTCGAGAACAATATAATAGAGGTGGTGGTAAGAGATAGTTGCAATGTTTTACATGTGGTAAGGAGCATATTAAGAAAGATTCTCTACAAAATTAGGGTGATAGACCTTAGATTTAGAGTGCACAGGAAGTGAAAACAGTTGAGGATGTTGGACAAAGTGTTCTACTAATGTATGCACCATAGGATAATAGGCAGGCATTTCACCAGGTGTCTATTCTTGAGATAGAAGGTAATATTTTTAATCAAGTTGTTTCTATATTTATTAAATCTATATCTAATTATAGTTATGTTAAACATGACCTAGTGGATAAGTGTCATTAATTAAAGAATTACATGAAAAATCTTGGTTAGTGTTGTTGGCTACATGTATAAGTAAAAGAGATCATCATTGGATAAGAGCTAGTGCATTTGAGTTTAATGGTATGCCGACATTGATGCATTTGAATGCACTTCGGTTGGGATCATATAGTATGCTTATGGGTATGGATTGGTTGTATCTTCATAGGACTAAGGTGGATTGTTATGATAAGGCTATTAAGTACTTGTATGAAAATGGGGAGCTAAGAATCCTAAAAGGTAAGAAGAAAGCTACATCAGTTAGAATGGATATAGTTATAAAGGAAAAGCGTAGTCACAGGAAAGGGTGTGTGTTATTTGTAGTGAATAATGCTAGTGATAAATTTAAGGATGTTGATGATGTGGAGGTATTGGACAGGTACCGGGTTTTATAATAGTTTCAATATGTATTTCCCACAAATATTTAAGAGTCCCCCCTCATGGAGAAGTGCAATTTTTATTGAGTTGGTACGAGGGCTAGTGCCAACATCAAAGGAACCATACAGAATGAGCACTCAAGAGCTAGTAGAATTGAAGTTGTAGTTGAAGGAAATGCTTGATAAGGGATACTTCAGGCCAAGTGTGTCACCTTGGGGTGCACCATTGTTTTTTGTGAAGAAGGATGGTACTCTCAGGTTTTGCATTGATTACAAGAATTTGAACAAGGTAACCATCAAGAATAGGTATCCATTTAGGAGGATTGATGACTTGTTTGACTAGATGAAGGGAGTAGCAGTGTTCTCGAAGATTGACTTGGGATCAGGATATCATTAGGTACGCATAAAAGAAGAGGACACCTACAAGAATTTCTTCCGCACTAGGTATAGTAATTATGAATTTTTTGTCGTTCAATTTGGTTTGACTAATTCTCCAGCTACTTTTATGTGCTTGATGAATAACATGTTGTTTCCTTATCTAGACAAGTTTGCTATTGTATTCATTGATGATATATTTATATATTCTAAGAATGAGGAAGAACATGAAAAAAATTTATCCACAATGTTGAAATTTTTAAGAGAGCATCAATTGTATGCCAAGCTTAGTACATGAAATTTATTTCAGATAGAGGTACGCTACTTGGGGCATGTTTTTTCCAAGGAAGGTATTGCAGTGGATCCAGAAAAGATAAGAACTATCATGGAATTGGAAGCTCCTAAGAATGTGGATGAGGTAAGGTCATTTATGGGGTTAACAAGTTATTACAAGAGGTTCATTAGGAGATTCTCATGGATTTCATATCCTATCACAATATTGTAGCAAAAAGGGAATAAATTAAGAAATGTGCAACCAATTTTGAGTAGTTGAAACAATTGTTGAAAAATACTCAAGTTATAAATATTGCAGATCCGGATAAAGATTTCATGGTATGTATATGTTCCTACAAGAGAGGATTTGGTGGAGTCCTTATGCAGGGGGACAAGTGGTGTGTTACCAGTCAAGGAAGCTGAATGATCACAAGTAGAACTATATGACACATTATCTTGAGTTGGCAGTGATCATCCATGGTTTGAATATGTGGATACACTATCTTCTTGGTAGGAGATTCATCTTGATGATTGATCACAATGGATTGAGATACTTATTTGATCAACCGAATCTGAATTCCAATCAAGCTATATGGTTGGCGACAATTAGTTAATTTGACTTCGAGATCACGTGTATTAAGGGTAAAGTGAAAAGGGTTGCATATTTTCTTAGAAGAAGAGTGCAGATTAATCATATAGCAACTATGAGTTCTATGGGATAGATTTACAATATCAGATCTTACAAATAGGACAACATGCATTAGAGAAATTTTAAGGTCTAAATGGGCCTCCTAAGAAAAATTTATAGCCAAAATAAACTTTATAATAACCAATAGGATTCACGATGATGATGTCAACTATGAGGGATGATTCACCATTTTTGGGGTAAAAAAGTAAAAAGATAATAAATTAGTAAATTAGTAAAACTACTTTTTCAACTTGTATTTTCAACTTATCTCCCAATGGTTTTACTCAAATTTCGAGCGAGAGTACTTGTTGGATGAAAAAATTAATTTCTCATCCAAGGAATACCCGTGTTGCATACTTTCTATGGACCGTGCTACGTGAAAAATCAGAAATACATGAAAAAAATGTGATTGAAATCATGTTTTTCATTTATTTCTCATTTTACGTGTATCAGGGTCCATCAAAAGTATGTAACATGGGTACTCCTTGGATGAGGAATAAAATTATGCATCCAACAAGTGTTATTTTGTGAGTAAACTCATAGGGAGATAAGTGTAAAATATGAGTTGAAAAAAGTAGTTTTTTTCTTTTTTCCCTCTAAATTTGATGATGTAATCAAATATTATTTCATTATTTCCACTATTATTTTATAATTTCCTTAGAAGACCCATTTTATACCTAAAAATTCCCCTAATGATGACATTTATAAGGATATTAGTCACAAGTTACAATAGGATATAGGTGAACACGATGTTAACTATTATCTTACAACATATGGTTTGTCAAGGTTTAGGAACAGGACCTATGTGTTAGACAACTGTGATCCCAAGAAGCTTATCTTGAGGGAATTTCATGTTAATTTGTATTCAGGTCATATAGGATATCTAAATATATTGAAAACAGTGAATAAGTTCGACTATTGGCCGAATATGAAGAAGAAAGTGGCTAAATTTGTGGCTAGATATTTGGATTGTCAACAGGTAAAAGTAGAGTGTAAGCATCCAGGTGGTTAACTACAATTGATTATGATTATAGAGTGGAAATTGGAGGTCATTTCCATATATTTATTTACAATTTTGATGAGGACATCTATACAACATTATTCCATCATGGTTGTGGTAGACAGGTTGACAAAAGTACACACTTCATTCCAGTGAAGTCTATTAATTTGGCTAGCAAGGTAGCATAGGTCATCATTAGAAATATAGTGAGGTTGCATGGTGTTTCGAAGAAGATTGTGTTAGAAAGAGATTCCAAGTTTACTTATAGGTTATTGGAAGGAGTTATTTGCAGGTTTGGGTATAGATTTGGCCTTTAGTACAATTGATCATCCGCATACATATGGAAAAATAGAAAGGGTCAACAGAATTGTGGAGGACATGTTGAGAATGTATGTTATGCATCAATGACAGAAGTGGAAATAATATATTCAATTGGTTGAGTTTACTTACAACAATGGCTATCAAGCTTCACTAAGGATGAGTATATTTGAGGCACTATATGGTAGAGTTGTAATAATCCTATCAACTGGAGTGATCCAGTGAACAAGGTATTGATTGGACCGGATTTGTTGGTAGAGATGGAACAAGAAATGCAGGTTATCAAGAAGAATCTAAAGGCATCATAGGATATACATAAGAGTTATGCATATGAGCACAAGGAATTTAAGGAGTTTCAAATTGATGAACATGTTTACTTACACATCAAGCTGAATAAGAGCTCCTTGAACATTGGGTCATGTGTGAAGCTAGTGTTGGGGTAAAATAATTTCCTGTCATTTAATTGTCAACCCTGGGGTTTTGTAAACTTGTGAAGCATGTGTGCATTGTATGTGCTACAAATTTTCTTTTAGTTTAGATCAATCTAACTACAAAATAGCGAAAACCAATTCATCTAATCTACAAAATCAAATAATGAAAATGAAATTCAACTAACCTATGAAGTCAAATAATGAAAAGAAAGAAAACAAATTCAAAAGAAAATATAGCGTGCACAATCACACTTGCAGTAATTAAAATTTTAATCTAAGAAAGCATTTCAAAACATGTACAGGAAAACAACTAAGGTATGTTCAATCACTCCAACATTCAACATGATAGTATGATAGAATCACCCTCTTGAGATGATGTATAACTCACCGATTATACTTTAGTCTTTAAATCTAGGAAAGAAATTAAAGCATTCAAATGGAAAAAATCAATAATTGCATAGGTTATATATTCGAGCATTTAGAGATCTGATAAATTCACCTTCATGAAATGATATTTAAGAACACCCAATTATACAATTGAATGAGGATCTAAATCCAGAAAACAATGTAAAAACATGTAAAAGCAAAGCTCAATGATTGCATAGGTTGAACATTCAATCACCCAATTTGGAAGTATGACAAGTCACCTTCTTGGCTTGATCTTTCCAATTATACAATTGAATGAGGATCTTAATCTAGAAAAAAATGTAAAAGCATGTAAAATCAAATCTCAATGATTGCATTGGTTGAACATTCAATCACCCAATTTGGAAGTATGACAAGTCACCTTCTTGGCCTGATATTTTAGGAACATTCAATTATAAAATGAATTGATAGTTTGATATAAGAAAGTAAATAACAAAACATGAAAGGAAATTAAATAACTATGAGATTTATTGCCTCAAACTTAATCCAATTGGAAAATAGATAAATATATCCTTTTGAAATGTTTTTAGAAAGAAAATATTACACGGTCATTCTAAAACTAATACTAAGAAAGAAAATAAACTTTAATCTATAAAAGCAAGTGAATCTCATACATTTTAGGTAGCTGTTCTAAAAGTATGAGAGATGGTAAATCGAGATGCTCCATATGTAAGAAAAAACAATTCAAAATTAAGGAACATTCATGAGTAAGGTGCCACAATCTAATTCTATATTCAAATCTTGAGCATAACTCCAATTTTACACATGATTTGATAGGAGAAAGATTCGCCTATTTATACAAAATATGAGAAGATATCTCATTAATGAGAGTCCATGAATCTCTCCCTATATCTCTAGAGTTAGAATCCAAATAGAAAGTGATAAGGCACACGTCTTCTTAGAGTTACAATACAAATAGGAAATGAGACAGAGATCCTGATGATCCCATGATCTTCTCCATCCAAATTCGAATTTGGCCTTAGGAGGCCACATAAGAGACTTTTGGAAGCTTATTTTTACCTACACATGGCAACAAACTCATTCCAGTTATTAGGTATAAGTATGTGCATATTATTTTCTAATTTTTAACCACAAATTCACTTAAAAATACTAAGAATTAATAAATTTTGGAAACACATAAATGTAACCCAATAGTGGTAATGGTAAGGTAAATGTAATGAAATGGAGGTGGAGTGAAGGTGATAATATGGAAATGTAAGTGAAAATTTAATGAAAGTAAATGACAATTTCAAGGCCCAACAGCTAGCACCTTGTTATTATGAGCCTTTTGAGATCATTGAGAGGATTAGACCAGTGGCCTAACAACTTGCACTGCCCTCAACAGTGAAATCCCATTATTTTTTCCATGTTTCATTGCTTAAGAAGTATGTAAAATATGTTGATCATGTTATTGATTGGTTTGTATTGCAGGTGGAGCTAAAATGAGAATTCCATCTAGAACCTTAGTGCGTTTTGTAGAGAAATATGATAAGGCTTCGGAACCAAGAAAAAGAGTAGGTTAAATTGTAGTGGAAGCACTTTGGGCTTGATGCAGCTACAAGGGAGATGGATGATTAGATGTGGGATATATATCCTTCTTTGTTTTCCGGTTGAGGAAAATTAGTAAATACCACCATGAGTTGTGTTATAAAGCTCTAATAAGTGGTATGGTTTTCATGTTGTTATGTTGGTTTGCTTTTCAACAGGTTGTTCATGCTAAATACTTCTTCGAGCTGAGCTATAAAGCTCCATGAGCAGTATGTTTTGGTTTTCAATGATATTGCTAGTTGTGTTAGTGTCCCGTGATTTGGCTGACTGGCAAGCCAAATGACAGTGTAACATCAAACCAGTCTTTGGAGCCCAAGGACCTAGCCTTCTTGGACTCAGAGAGGGCTCTCCCTATTTGTGTAAAGGATATCTATGTCTTTGCTTATTGTGTTCTGATTTTAGGCTAGTTATGAAGTAGGTTTTTTGGTTTTGGTCTTTAGTTCATGAGGGATGAAACTGATTAAAGATATAAGATAGGTAAAAATATGTCAGATTAACTGGGCTATGGGGTCGAAGAGGTCAATAAAGCTTTCAGATGGTGATACAAGGTTGTTGAAGGGCCGATTTGATTCGAGAAAAAATGGATCTTTGGGCAAAATGGAGTAAGATGGACATCAAGTTTGTGAATAACAAAGGATTTCAAGCATAACTAGTTTAATAACTGACACAAACATGGTAGGGCAAACCATTAATCATGAGAAATATAACTACAATTTAATCAATGCATAGAAATAAACATTCAAGCCATGTATAGAGATATATGACTCTCTAACTTTGGGAAATGGCTATCAGACTTTGGGGAAAAACATTTAAGATGGAAAAACAACTCAAAACACCATGCTGAAATGCCTAAACATAGTACTTCAAGCTACTGGGCACTTTGAAAACAATATTTCATAGTTTTAGGCAAAGGGCAAGATTAGAACAAGACCTCCTTGGTTCAACAAATGACAATCTAATCAGTCAAAGAGAAATTTTCATAGATGGAGCTATGGTCAGCCATGAGTAAGTAGGACATACCGTAAATCATACTTAGCATGCATAAAACCATGAATGAAACAAGAAAACAATATTCTTAAGTTATTAAAGAGCAATCAAGAATTCTTTAATGTGACTAAGAATGAAGAAAACATGGAAGCTATGAAGAAACAGGAAATTTGAGGTGCCTCCAAGGGCATGTCTCAAATTTGTTTTCTATTGTCCTATAGAAAACAAGAACATGGATTTATGAATGAAAACTAAGAAACAAAACAGAGATAGAGACACTATACCATTCTACCAAGTCATGGAATCCAACAACAATCCTCTTTCATCATCCAAGAACATCCAAGAAAATATCGAAAAGCATGAGACAAGTATTTCTTCTAAAGCTTATATGACCATATATTGCTTCTATTCATCAAGTTTCAACCTTCTTTACAATGAAATCCTTTGGAATATATAGGCCAAAGTAAGGAAAACCTCTTAGTTCAACTTGCAATCTCATTGGCCTATCCAAAATATCTTATTTTGTCCTTGAGGCTTTGCAAAGCCCAAGGCACAAAATATCTAATAAAATATCTCAAAAATGCTAAAAAAAGGAAATAAATTGACTTTTCATAACTTATCATGTACAAAAATAGCTAAACGCACATGAGGAAAAGTCAGTTTTGAAAGGTTCAATTTTTACAAAAATACTCAAAAAATACATCAGCAAAAGGTCCCCTGACTTGCCGGTAGCTTTTGGAAACCTTCCCAATGTTGAAACGAGGCTCATGATGGCTCGTTGGAAAGCTTTGAGTGTATACTTTCTGAAAAAGTTTATTTTTCCCCCAACTGACCACTAGAAGTCCTCCAAAACAAACCTGTGTGTAAAAAACTAGAAAATAGGCCTTGCTGATAAACGGGGCAGAGTGTAGAAAAAGTGAGTGTTTCTCACCATTTTGGGGGAGAAAATGATCTTCAATTGTTCTGAAAATCGGTGAGCATGTGCCCCTGAAATTATCGCATCCAATGATACCATTTTCATCCTTTGAGGATTCCCCAAACTGAAATGGTGATGCCCATGTGTTTTGGCCAAAAACCCAAAAATGACAAAAAGCCAAAACATGTCGAAATTCGCCCAAACTTGGCGAGCATGACCCTCAAGGGTTTTCAGCAACATATTGTGAAGAAGAGGCCAAAATTTGGAGCCTTGAGGTGTCTTTCCTCAATTTTGGTGCCGGGCGGTTCCCTTTAGCCTCCTTGAGTTTTTCTTAAGCATCCTTCAACTTCCGCTGGGCAAACTGATTTAGCTTTTATAATGCCGAGTCATCCTCCGTTGAAGTTCCAAGTCCCTATTTTGCTTCTCCAATTTCTTCTCCAAGTGATCATTAAATCTCTCAAGCCATGCTTCTCGATTGTTCTCTATCTCTTGTTCGAACAATGTAGTGAGAGGGGTAGATTGGAGAAGGGCATCTTCTTCTTCCTTTTGCTTCTTAAGGGCCTTTTTGAGCCCCATGGTTTTTGGCCTCTTTCACCCGGTTTGATCTTTGCCTTCGATTTCATCAAAGTCACCCATGAGTTCTCCCAACCTCACTTGTGCTTTGGAGGCCTCCTTTTTGTATTTCATTTCTCGTGTCTCATAAACAGCTATATGGACACTCATCTACTTTTTTTGAACTTGAAAAAAATGATTGAAGTTCCTAGCTCTATCAAGATCAGTCCTCAAGGCATCAATTTGGATTTCTCTATGGATTAAGAGGTTTTCTAGGATCCGGGCTTCATTATCACTGTCATCACATTGGATTTGGATGATGTCGAATTCCCTTTCTTGTTCATGACTGCTTTCTTCCTTGCCCTTCCCTTTCCTTTGGGTGGCTCTTTTAGTCCTCTTCCTCTTGGGCAATTCGACCATGGGCTTTTTGGGCAATTTTCCCTTGCTTCAGAGGGCCCTAGTCACATTTGGAGTTACAACTCTAGGCACCCTTTTCTTTGTTGTTTGTGGCTTGGCCACTTTCGGAGAAGAGAGCATGGCCCCTTGCCTAGGAGAGGCAGCTAGCACATGCTCCATGGGCTCTTTACCCTTGTCACTTTGCCCCTCATCTTTGTCGTTGTCTTGGATTTCTTTATGGAAGCCTTGGTTGTCCTTTTGTACTTCCTCTTGAGGGTTGTCCTCCTCACTGTGTTGCACATCTTCATGCTAATGCCCCTCTTCTTCTTGAGGTTGTTGTTCCTTTGTGTGAGGCTGTTGTCCCTCATCCTGTAGCTGCCTTTGTTCATCATTATGAGGTTGTTGTTCCTCATGACATGGTTGTTGTGTATCATGCTGTGGCTGCCCCTGTTCAACATCCTCATAAGTCTGCTCACCCTCACTGTGTTGCTTTTCTTCATGCGGTTGCCCTTCATCATCTTCCTCATCATTCCCTTGCTGCCCTGTTTCATCCTACTGTTGCTCATCATCTTTTCCCTCTTCTTGCTCATGCTCTTCCTCCTCATCATGGTCATGCTCTTCTCCCTCTTCCTGCTCCTTTGTTTTTTCTATGGTAAACTTGAGCTTCTTGGGAATAGGTTTACTAGAAGAAGGCGAAGGATGGTGTGTAGGAGGTGTAGGAGATATATGAACTGGAGGGACAGTGTAGAAATCCGGATGGGTGATGAAAGTATCCCAAGAGACCTCCCTCTTCTCAAGCTGATGAAGAATGATGAATTTGATGAGAGAGTGATGGAAGAGGCAGGCTATTTTCTGTGAAGGAGGCTTCTTCTGAACAGTGGAGGCCATTTTCTCAATGCTCCTGTGTAAGAAGAAAGGAAGATTTAGCAACTTGGCCCTTGTGAAATGCATGAGCAGTCGAATGTGATAGGCATAGACTCAAGAGAATCTTCCCTCACAAGTGAAGTATTTCATGATGATCTTCATGAGGGGGGCATAGCTAGTCAAAAGATATGAGAAAGGGAAAATGGAAGGACATGAGTCTATGTGCTCAGGCTTTAGAAAGGGCTTGTATTCTTCTGAGTCTAGGTGGCTTTGTTTAAAACACTTCTCCCCGACATAAGGGATTTTAGTGGCCTTGGAGATGGACCTTGGAGAGAATTTGAAGTCAAGGCCTGCCAGCTGGAAATGCTTGTCTTGAAACCTCAAAGCGCAAAGATGTGTCAAAGGAGAAAAGCTCTTCACCTCTTGCACTCTTTGACAAAAATCTAAACACCCAACCTCATGGAAAATGAACAAGACTGATGGGTGGGAATTCACTTCTTCAATGGAAACAGGCTCAAATCTCTTATGCAAACCACTCCTACTATCCTGCCTGGGAGGCATCTTGTTTTGAATTCTCTCTGCAACACCAAGCTGCCTCAAGTGGCTTTTGAAATGCTTTCTCAAACAAAACTCTGTCCTCTTTGTGAGTCACTGTTTGACCAAGGAAAATTGCCTCAAATGCTGTGTGAAACGGTTCTTTAATATTAGCTCTCTGCTCCTTACAAATCACTGTTTGTCTTCCTTTGTATGCTAATCAGCAAATAGTTATAATAACAAGCACACAATCAAATAAAAAGGTACACATAGTCAAATGATTACTGTGTTTGGAGAAGGTCACAAAGCTCTTTTGTGTTTTGGTGTAAGCAAGACAATTTTGTAGAAAACAAAACCCCCCTCCCAATTAAAAACACTCCTCTTGTTCTTCATTGTTTTACATACACAGTTAGAAAAAACACCTTCAAATTGAATTAATAGCTTCACTCACCATATTTTGTTTCATGGATCAAAGGAGGCAGCCCTAGTTTCATTGTTTTTCCACACACAGAGGACTTTTTGAAGGGATAAAGTATTTTAGGCTTGATCACTGTTGTCTTTTTACAAAACTGTTTCTCTACTTGTCTCTTATACCTAGGTAACAAAAAACACTCTCAAATGATTTTGCAGAACCTCTTACCACACTTTTTATGGGACAAAAGAAGGCAGCAATAGTTTCACTATTTCACTTATTCAAAAGGAGACATTCTTTGAAGGTGACAAGGCATTCAAAGTAATACTACTGCTTTAAACATAGGCTCATTGATGTCACCTCACCATCACTATGTTTTCCTTACAACCACTGATTTACCTTCTAATCACTGTTTTCACCATACACTTGGCTTACAGAGGTTAGCTTTGCCCTATCACAATTAGGGAACCTCCAACAATTTGAAAAAACCTCTAATACTGTGTATATTTTGACTTGCAGGTAGTGTTATGTTTTAGCATTGTTTTGAGGGCAGTTTTAGGCTCTTTGAAGCTAAAATGAACACTCCACTAGCCTCCCACTGTAGCAATATTCTTCAAACTATTTACCTAAAACACCTTGATTTATACCAAAGAGCTTCATTTTTTCAATCACCATCTAGCAGCTCGAATATATAAAGGAGGTAAATGAGAATACCTTGAAGATGGATGGCAGCCTTGGTTGAAGAGCTTGAGCAGCTTTCAGAGCTTGTTGGAGGCATTTTGATTGTTAAAACATGCGCAACACATTCAAAAGGGAAGGCGCCGCGCAATAGAGAAGGTGTCGGGTCGATGATGGGAGGTCGTGACCGGCGCCTACAGGTGCGTCGCGCAGCAATAAAACCTCTTTGTAAACCTGCTCCTGAATGCGCCATGCGCTTTTCCAGGTGCGCCGCGCAGTCTCCAAGCTTTAAATTCTGCAAATTTTCGCTCAAGAACTCCTTGTTTCGGTCAGAGAGCAACGTAGGGGACTGTAACTCGCATTTTTAAATGTAAATAGAGCTTGCAACAGCCCTTTCAACTTCTTTTGAAATAAAAAAGGTCAGAGTCCTTTTTTTGTTTGCTTGGTGAGGGTTTTTGAATTTTTTTTGAAAAGGCCTTTGCTTTAAACAAAACTTGAATCCCTGTCCTTTTAAAACATAACTGAAACTCTTTTTTGTTCAACTAAATGACATAGTGACAAGAACCACTTCCTTTATAGACATGACCCCTTTTTGAAACAAAAAAACCCTTTTAAGAATTAAAAACTTTCCACTGTTTCTCACTAAGGAATGAGACATTGTTTTCTTTTTGATATTTGTACCGTGGAAAGAAATTCAGCTCCGAGCCATGTGAATGACTGTAGGTGTGCCTTTTGAATGATGCTGCCTTTTTTACTGGGGGAGAAACTTAGCTACAATTTCCATATCCCTTTTCCACCTCTTGTCTTTGTGTTGTTCATTTGCGAAGTACCTTTTAGAAAACACAGTTTAGGTTACTTCTTTGTCACTTTTGACAAGTTTGAAAAATATTTTTATGAACAGGAAGAGCAACACCTTTTTGAATATCAACATCACTGAGGGTTTTTCTCATCGAAAAAGGACACCTGTTGAAAGACACATTGTGATATGTGAGGCTTTCTCCGACATTTTGCAAGAAGGTAGCTCACCCTTTTAAAACTCAAACTGACAGTTTCTGCTCCTGATGCTTTGAAGGTGGTCATGCCCACCATGAAGCTGATTGAACTGGCAGACGCTGCTCTGAATCTCTATTGACTGTGAGTGAAGAACCTTACCTGTATTTGTAAATGAAAAACTCTTCTATAAATAGCTTCCATCATCAAGGCAACTGACCAACCCTGGATTGCTAAAGTAACGTATCTTCAACTTTTAGAACTGAATTTTTAAATGTGAACATGGGAAGGTTGTCCCTTTGTTCTTCTTCTTAAAACTATTTTTTCATTGATAATAAACCCATTAGCTTCTCATTATAATTAAATAACATTGAAACTCATGTAAGGAATTTTTTAAAAGCACCGTTGCTTTGCCTCTGCCTTTAACATCATTTTTATTTAGAACCTTCAATTTTGTTCCACTGTACCTAAAATTTTCCTTTACAGTTAGTGAAAAACTTAAAAACAAACTTTATCCCTGGCCCTCTGCTTATAGATGAAGGAGGCCTTCTCAGTCCTCAACCTTTTGCTTATAAAATGAAGGAGGTTTTCTCAGTCCTCAACCCTCTTCTTATAAAATGAATGAGGTTTTCTCAATGATGCCATTTCATCAGCTTTTAACAGTGTTATTTTTCCCTTCACTGCCTTTTCATGCTGGAGCAAATGAAGAATGACAAATTGATAATAGTCAAGATGGGCACTTCTCTGAGACATGTAATTTTGCCTTTAAAATACCTTTGTGTCTCTTTTTAGATATCACAAGCAGTTTGGCTAGTATTTGCAAAGTACTTCTTGTGATTCATAATTTACTAACCTTTAATTGTGATTGCAGGATCTTAATGAAACACTCTCTGTCCTGTGGCTGCATCCCAGGCTCAAAATCACATGAGAAGCAACTCTCTTCTCATGTTGAGCCAAATACTGTCTTCTGGGATGCTGGTACACTTCTGCTCTTGAAAGATCCATTGAAACACTGTAAAAACCACCTAATATCAATTTGACCTAGGGCATGTGCATTGCTAAGATTTTAGGGCTTGTTAGTGGTGCGACTTAATGGTGTAACCAACTTTATTTGCAGAATAGGAAGGTCTGTTATGACTGGTCTATATTAGATAGAGGTTCTTTGGCTTAAGGATAGTTTTCCAAGGGATAAATGCCTAAAGCGTGAATACCTAACTTAGGGGAGACTTCTTTGGACAGATTTGGATTGTTTCTTTGGAGCTGATGGACAAGCTACTATGGATGAGGCTAGATAGGGCTTGATAATGAGGTTTCATCTCATCATGGGCGGACTGAAAAGGTAGGAGGGAAAAATGGTTATGGGTGGTTTCCAGCTGGCAAATTTGACAATTTTTTAGATCAGCTGCTAGAAAACTTGGCTGTTATGACTAGTCATCAAAGATAGGTGAAAAATACTGATGAATAACAAGTTGTAGGTGCCATTGAACACCGAAGAAAGTATCCCCTAAGGGGGAGGGTCTGTAACAACCTTGGGTTAAAATTCAATGTAATAAATTTAATAAAGGAAAAACAAGACCATGGTCATGGGACACATATTCCATGTTGAATGTTGCGAAAAACATCCTAGTGTGGGTGTCCATTTTGTTATTATGGCTAAATGAAATTGAAAAAGATAAAATAAAAAGAATTGAAAAGGAAAAGAGGCATTAATTGGAGTTTTATTTATGAAAATAATGGGAAATAGGAGCAAAGGAAGGTGAAATGTCATATGTTGCATGTGAGGAGGAAGATGAAGGAAAATAATGGAAATTGAAGAAAATAGAGGCCTCAATGATAAAAAATATTCTGAGGACCAATTCAAAGCTTTTTCAAGCTTAACCATTTGTCAGTTTAGTTTTGGAGCTCTCTCTATTCTTTGTACTCTCTCATACTCTTGCACAATTATAGCATTCTTGGAGCACTCTAGCATTGGAGAAAGAAAATCAAAGGAAGGACATGAAAAAAAAGAAGAAGCAAAGATCAAGTAAGGAAGAGTCAAATCAAGCCGCTACAATGATATTACTTGTAAGTATAGTGTTGCATGCATGACTTCCTTACTAGTTTTGGCATGAAAGGGATATGCATGTGTGTTTTTAATTATATTTCTATCATTCACATGGATTTTTCCAGGTCTGAAAATGTTTTTTAGCCTTGCCTTTCCATTTCTAGATAGCCATGGTAGATGAGGTTCTTTTTCTTGGTTGAGTTAGATCGTTGGATGTTTTTGAAATTGAGTGAGGCGGTCTCAGGAAAATTCCCAAAGACGTAGAAATCCTTGGACCGGTAAAGGTGGGATATGCGATAAATCCTAAGGTTGCAGATGGTAAAATTCCTCACAGTTTATGTGGAGATATCTGGAGGCATCCATGCTTGTATAAGCCTAGTGATCCCTGGACCGATATATGGTGGGATTGTAGTGCAGCTTGGTAGTGTATGTTTTTTTTTTGGGCATAGGAACCCTTAACCGGTAATGGTGCGATTGCGGTAAAGCCATGTTGTACAGATGAGGGTTTTGAGCCTAGGAATCCTTGACCGATAATGGAGGGATATAAAATAAATACTGAGGAAGCCCTGGTTGGTTTTTTGTGAGTACCACTTCCATCCTTGGAATATGGAACAGGGGTGATTGGTTGAAAGAAATATTTGATTCAACCCAATCTATGGTCGGGTCATATGCAAAAGTACCTGACTTGGTTGGATTTTTCATATGTTAATAAGAACTCTTTTCCTCTTGTATTTAATGAGTATTTATACTTTTTATTACGTGGATTTAATGGTTATTCTTTCAGTGATATTTCTATGGTTATAAGCATGGTTTTACGATAGACTTTATTTATGGCTCTCATCATGTTGGATTAGTAAATTAATGGTTAACGAATGTGTGCCATAATAGATGATAGCACAATTATTATGAGAGTGCATCAATACTTCTTGATGATTCTTAGATAATTATGAAATCCCTCTGTTCATATGTGTATTTATGACTTGTACATTACATGTTCATGATGTGTTTAACAGAATGTCTGCTATGGCTATGCCTTGATAGGTTAGGTTCTTATCTAAGCTTTATATGGAAGGACTTGTCCATGTGTCATTTATTATTGATGATTATTTCATCAAGTTTTGGGCAGAGCTCTAGATCGTAGCCCTACAATAGTGACTTATATCTCATGGTCGTTGACACAGAACTAAGCAAAAAATATTGTATTCGCTCCCTTGCATGCTTGTGCATGCGACTAGAGAGTTGTTTTCAAAATCAAGAAGTGTTATGCGAGCGTCTAGGGGTATAGATTGGTGAAAAATATCCTTAACTCAATGTTTGGGTACCTAAAAGGGTGGGTTATCCCTTGGGGATCCTGTAGCACCTAAGGAAATTCAGTAAGGTCGATTGAGTCGGTTCCCCTTCCTTAAGGTCATCTAGGAGGTCAAGTCATATCATAGTAACTCTTCATCACATATTTACCCCAATGGACCAGTAAGCTAGGGTAAGTGTGGGAGGAGGGTGTTACAAACAAAATTATTAATTTCCAATTTTACTAAAAATGATTCACCCAGATTTTATACAGTACAAATATATTACCTTAGAAATAACCATTTTTTTATATAAAAGTGTTCCAAATTTGAATATTTTACAATAGTACTAGTTTGCATATTATAGTAAGATTCACCAAGGTTTGTACACTTTAGGAAATATTTCCATCTTTAAAATTTTCATTATTTATAACATAATTGTTTTAATCCTTTATGGAGAAGTAACATGTGAAGAGATTTAGAGTGGTGGAAGATATTAACTAAAGAAAAAAAATGATTTTTTTTTTTAAATGAGAAGACAATAAAAAAAAAAGTCAAAGTTGATAACTATTCAAGAAAAAAGGAAGAAAACATTTTTATTAATAAAAATGCATAAAGAGAAACACAACACTAACCAAAACCTAGATATGGAGTAAACAATAACATAAATCTATGAATGAACACAACATTATCCATTCAATGCATTTCCATGCACAATCAACCCAAAAATTCTTACATGTTTCTCATTAATATAGAACACAATTTCTATGTTTATATTTATCAATAATAATAAGAAATTTAAATAATTTCTTTTTACTTATTTAAATACACATTTAAATAAGTGTTTCCTTTAATTATTGTCAGGAACTTGAGGAGATTGAAAAATGATTACCTTTCATTGAGATGTCTTTGTTGCCTCATGCTCCAACATATTTGTTGGTTATATATCACTATTTGAATAGTCATATTCATGGGTGTGTTTGTGCCCACTCGATTGTGATCCCAAATACTAGCTACATCATGCAATAAATTGGTCAATGTGTGATATTTCTCTCTCCACTCATTGGAATGGCATGTCATGAGCCAACACAAAGTCTGGATGAGTGCTTCCTGCATTAGGTTCATTATTGTTCTATGTTTTAGTCTACCCGTGAGCTACTAAAGGCTTAGTAGCTTTGGGTCCCTTTAGATCTTGCATTCCATGATTATTCTTTTTTATTTCCAGTTGCAAAGAGTGACCTTGTAAATATGGACAAGCATCTAGAAAGTGGCCATGTTGTTGAAGATTTCTACAGTGAAAATATGTATTATCTTAATCCATTTCCATTGTTCATAGACCTTGCCTCTCCATTTGAGGAGGAGTTTTGCTGGCAGAGCTTTGCTAAGGACAACTTCCACACATATATGAAAAAAATTTAGGATTCCTTTTGCACTTGATTCAACATCGATTTCAATGAACTACCCAAGCAAATTTCCCATATCCTCAAAAATATTTGGGTGTGCCATATGGGTAGGCAAGTTGGGAAGATGAAAAAACTAAGGTTGAAAGGAAAGGCCAAGGACCATGATCAGAAACTTCTGCCTTTCCTCCATTTTTTTAAAGACCACAACAAAAAACCTTTAGAACAAAAAATAATCTCTATCCTAAGACATGTTCTAATAAACCCACTCGCAAAGAGTTGATGATGAAGGCCAAAATACATTAAAGTGATAGATAATATCTTGCCACTCGTAATCGTTGGCAATGAATCTTCGTTCAATATTTTTAACCTCAAGAGAAGGGTTTTCAGCCTTTTGATCCACCACAAATGTAGTAGCAACAAGATGTTTGGGGTTTGGCAAGGAGAACCCTAGATCCAGAACATCCTTAAATGATCTTGGAGGGGTTGAGGAATATTCCCCCCTTTGGCTCCACCTCTAATTCTAACCACATTTTAAATCCAACCATCCTTGGTAATGGTGTAATCCTTGAAGGTTTTCTCTCTTGAAGCTTTTAGCCTTCGTAAACGAGTCAAAAACATTCGTGAGGTATTTGGAGCTTCTCTTGAATTTTCATCGCAAGATAGGAAACCATATCTGTGTTTAAGACTTGCAAACCAAAGGAACCCCCAGAAACTCGGTTTACTAGGACTGAGAAAATCTTTGGATATGGAGTAGAAAATGCATCATTGACGCAAAGTAAGCCTGACCCATACGTAGACCTAGAGATCTAAGGAATTCTACTCAAATATGAGGAGAAAACTCATAGATCTAAGATTTCATGATATAGATCTACTTCAGCGAAGGTAGATTTGTCCTCAAACCCTTTCACGTAGTTGCAATTCGATCGAAAACTAAAATTACAAAACTTACCACTATGATTCTCCTATACAAATAATATTTTTCTATATATCTAATTTTTAATTAAATTACCTTTTTCTTTTATTATATCCTAAAATAAATATTATATTTCAAGCAACATCACAAAAAAGTACATCATCAATACCTAACAACAATACCTCATCAATATTTTTTTATTACGTCTTATGCAATCACATTATACCCAACCATCATCATTATATCACATTTATATTTCCTTAGCCCCTCCTACCTTTCCTATTTATTTTTCCTTAACCTCCACCAACCTCTCCTATCCATTCTAGTCCCCCAATTCGTACATTTGCTTGTTCCCCCACCAACCTCTCCTATCCATTATAGTCCCCCAATTCGTACATTTGCTTGTTTTTACTGTGTTCAGAAAACCCAAAAGGGCAAAACAAAGACTCTGCTGCAAAATTTGAACTCAGAGAAATGAAGATGTGTTACGAGTTAAGAAATGGACATTGGAGATGAGTATTTTAGGAAGAGAAACACGTCAAACTAACTTTAATTTTGATTAGTTTGATATTTTATAGTTTAAATTGATTTTAAATAAGTACAAAATAAAAATTAATAGATATGAAGATATTTGTAATTATATAAAGTTTTATTAATTAAAAATGGTTAGTAAATAAAATGATTTAATTTTTATATGGTATTTTTTTTTATTTTAAAATTTTAATTTAATTATCAATAATTATTAGGTGAATGATGGAAATGTAATTTTCATGAAATATTTTAGAATATTTTTTTGTAATAATAATATAAAATATAAATATGAATTATCGTTATTTTCACATATGGTATTAGTGAGCCATGATATTGACCCATGACATCATAACAAGGTTAAGAATCTCTATGGTAAAATGAGAAGAATTTCCATAGTTAAAACTGTAGTTACATATTTATTTTCTAAATGTATTTAAAGCATATAAAAGTTTTTTATAATTAATAATAATAATTTAAAATAAAGTTATGATTTAATTATATTTTCTAGATATTTTTAATTTTAATAATATAAAATGTATCATAAATTAAGTGCTTTAATTTACTAGCTATTTAATTTATATTATTATACTAATTAAAATAATTTTATTTTATAAATGAAGTAAACTTTAAATATATTTATTTATTTATGTATTTTTTTTTTTAATGTTTTGTTAAATTTCTACTAAATTTAAAATAAAATCTTCTAATTTTTTTTAATCATTTTTTATCAATTTTTTTATCATTTTTTTATCATTCTTGCTCTCTATTTGGTCGAAAATTTCTCCAGAAATGGTCAAAACAAATTTTCTGAGGAAATATCCTCCAAATATATAGAAGACTCCAGTTAAACTGTGGTTAACTAATAGTTATGTTGGGGTTATGGGCGGATAAACATAAATTAGCTGTAAATAAGCGCAGTTTAATTAAACCACATTATATATATGGATTAGCGCATAATCATGGTTCAAGAGGTATAGATCTTGCAGTTAAACTTTAATCTGCACGCATAACAATCTCCGCTCCCGTCGTGGTCTTGTGGCTTGGTCACATGGGGAAGGGATTGGCCCCCTCCATACCCCCACCACTGCAACCATATGAAAACCATATACAATGCTAACCCATGGTCTATTAAGAACCAAGGTAGTGGCTTGTTGGTAAAGTGGCAGAGTTGTTGGGGGGAGGTCAAGGGGTCGAACCCTGACCTCCACCCCTCCATACATTGTTTTGTCAACTGTAAATGGAGTTTTAACATAAGGTTTAAAACCTTAATGTATATAGTCTGCCACTATTTTATAATCCTCCATTGTACATGTTATAATATGCCACGAATCTTAAAACTGACTTTGGATATACAATGTAATTCAGACCACCATGTAATATACCATATAGTTTCAACCTTGAAATAAAATCAATATTTCGAATTTTGGCACAATAGTTTAAAAATGAAATTCAACCATTGGAGAGGGTCCAACAAAGGGGGCACATGACGGCCCCTGGCAACACCATGTGCCAGCCTCTGGTTGGGCTCTCACTCAACCATATATAAAAAAAATTCTCATTCAACCTTAGGAGAGAAACTTTAAAAAAATTTCACTTTCAAACCAAACTGGCAAATCCTACAGTGACACTTGTCAAAGTGTCATTGGGTGAAATTGAAGAATATTCCATGAATATACCATGTATGCTGATTGGCCTGCCATTTCATCCTTGGTAATGTCGTTATCCTTGAGGGTTTTTTCCCTTGAAGCTTTTAGCCTTCATAAATGAGTCAGAAACATTCTTGAGGGATTTGCAGCTTCTCTTGAATTTTCATCGTAAGAGAGGAAACCATATATGTGTTTGAGACCTGCAAACCAAAGGAACCCCCATAAATCATGTTTAATAGGATTGAAAAAATCTTTGGATTTGGAGTAGAAAATACATCATTGACATAGAGCAAGCCTGAATCATACGTAGACCTAGAGATCTAAGTAATTCTACTTAAATCCAAGGGGAAAACTCATAGATGTAGGATTACATGGTGTAGATATGTCACTTGAGGGAAAGTAGATCTGCCCTTCAAACCCTTTCATGTAGTTGCAGTTCGATCGAAAGTTGGAGTTACAGAACTTGCCACAATGATTCTCTTATACAAATAATGTTTTTTTGTCTATCTAATTTCTATTTAGATTACATTTTGTCTTTTTATCATATCCCAAAATAATTATTATATTTCAACCACTATACCATGAAAAAAAAAACGATGCATCAGCAATACCTAATCAACAATACCTCATCAATTATTTTTTTATTACGTCATATGCAATCACCTTATACCATAGGAGCAAAACTTTTAAAAAAATCACTTTTAAACCAAACTGGAAAATCCTGCAGTGACACTTGTCACAATTTCATTGGGCGAAATTGAAGAATATTCCCTGAATAGACCATGTTTGTTGACTGGCTTTCCATGTCATCCACCTGTCACTCTTCTACAAATTTTTTAGCTATTTAGGAAAATGAACAACAGGCTCTATCTTCTTCATCTAGACTATTTTCGACGAAATGAATTATGTCGGATTCCTGGTGACGAGCTCTTCAATTTAGTTCAGTTTCCATTCAATTTCAAGCATTTTCATTTTTGAGCTTTTACAATAAGAACCTAATCATTCCTCCCCACTAGAAGCGTTTTGGACCCCAAAAGCTCTTTGATTACCGATCATGTGGATGAGGGTATTGTTCCCTCACCCTTCCAGTCCCTATCCACTGAAATTTTCCCATTTTCATCAAATTGAGCTTTTCACAAAAAATTGACTTTTTCCTTGATTCTTACGACCTTCTCTTGCTGTCGTTGACACTGTCATGCTGCAATTTCCATGAATTTGCAGAGTAGCAAGATATTATTTTAGAAACCATCTTTTTCCTACCTTGGTCATTAACCAAAGGAAACTTAAAACTATCTCACCTTGCACACTATCATCATGGCGATTCTAACTGATATTCCTTTGTACTTGCATCAACTCTTGACCAATTATCTTTGTGATTTCCATTTACCCTTTCGAAAACAAAAAAAAAAACATTTGTGGAACCCATGCCTTCTTTTTCAAATCACTTTGGCACTTTCTCTTTTACCTTTGTACTCTCTTGCACTGACATCTTGCTTCCAACAGTGCTCAACACCCATGTTGACTGCTGCAAATCTATCACATCTTGTTCACCTCCTTTCAAAGGTAACCTGTTAGAGTCCTGAAACTTCTCATTACAAGAATAATCAACCTTAATGAAATCAACTTTTTCATTTGATGCATCTCTTTTAAAGGTTTGATTCAAAACATCTCTTTGTTTGATCATTAACAATGTCAAATTATGACTTGCATTCACTATCCTATTCATTTCTCCTGCATGTGTAAGAGACAAACTTGTCTTCTTCTTATGCACTCTAACTCTGTACTCAATACCATCTTTAAAAAAGTGATACTTATTCTCATGGCGATGAAATATTTCTTTCCTATCATAAAGATAAGGACTTCCCAATACAATACCTGATATCTCAAGCAACACCACGTCAAGTACAACTTCATCAAGAAAGTTCAAATTGGTGGCAAATCTTAGTATGCACTTCCTTGTAACCTACAAGTTTCATTATTTCATATCCACCCTAAAGGATCGAGTCTTGGAATTCTAACAGTTTCAAGTTTTAGCTTCTTAACAAAGTCTTTGGAAATCAAGTTAGCATGTGACCCACTATCAAAAAGTGTGTCTATCTTTGTATGTTTAGAGGCGACTCTAATATGGAAAATTTAAATTCTTGTATCTTCATCTTGAGTGACATTGGAACAATTTGAAGAACTAGTGCTTGCTATGTTCTTACCTTTCAAACCCATGGATGTAATCTTTGTCTCATCTCTTAAATCTGAACCTAAGTAATGTTCAATGATAGCAACAATTTCTCCTTTTCTTTGGCTTTCAGTTTTTTTGGCTTCAACTCTGGATGCCATTTCCAATAGTGGTATTCATCATGTCCATTCTTCAAACAATGTTTACATGAGAGCTTATATTACTCTCTTTTGACAGATCTATTTCTCTTTCCTCTTCCATGAAAGTTTCCCTTTCCTTTACCCTAATTGTCACTTTTCTCATTTATGTTCTATTTCCCTCTTGCTTCTAAATGTGTCACTTAAACACAAACCTCATCTATGTTTGTGGGATTAAACTTGAGAATAGTGCGCCTAAGGTAACTATCCAAACCCCCAATGTACTTTAGCAAAGTTTCTTGAGAATATAAATTAATACCCAAAATAAGAGCTCTTCTCCTAAATTCATGAGTATAATCTTGCACGCTTTTCCCTTTCAGCTATTTAAAATTTTTCCAGTCCATAATGGCCTTTTGCATGTAAGCTAATGGATAAAATTTCCTTTTAATGGAAGCAATAACAATTAACCAAGACATAGAGATCTTACCGTAGTTTTTAATATCTTCTTTAGTCCTTGCTTCCCACCATACAATTGGAGATCCTTCCATCCTCAAAGAAGCCAATTGAATCTTTATGTCATATTCATGAAGGTTTTGAATTCTAAAATACACCTCCAAATGATGTATTCAATTGTCCAACATTTCTTCCTTTACCTCGCAATTATAAACTGGGAGCTCAAATTTGATATCAAGTGCGAGTAAGGTTGTTTTTCCTCTTGTGGCTTTTGAGTGTGGGTGGATTTTGTGATGGAAGTGGAAGATGATGTTGATGGAGATGATGAGGATGATGAATATGGTGGAGATGGAGGTGTCTTTCCTCCACTTCCCTTTGAAATATTCTCTTCATCCTTCTTATCATCTGAAGTTCCTTCTCCATCTTGAGGCTTAGAACCTTCTCTTGCCATCCCAACAGTAAATGCATCAAACATAATTTTAGCCATCCTCTTTATGTCATTGAAGTCTCTCTTGACATCATCCTCTTCTGAATGACCTTCAATTTCTCTAACACCTAACATGATGGCTATGGATTAAAGCTAAACTTATGGTTTTTGCACCTCCTCAATCTCAGCTTCTTGAGATAAAAATTGAGGTGCTTCAAGTGCAGCTGTGAGTGGAAGTTTAGGTGGAGATGGTGCCCTTGAGGCTCTCCTTATTTTGGTCCTAATATTATGACTTGCAAACAACAATTTCCCTTCACCTCTCTGCAATTTTAACCTTGTAAGAATAAAAAATTTGCAACCATTAAACATCCACAAAACTCATGCAACTATCAAGCAAATAACCTTGCCTTTCAACCAGGCTCTGATACCAAATTGATCTCAGTATGAATGTTATTTTTTTTTTGCTAATGTCATATTCAGATTTAAAATTGATTTTATGATGTTATGCTTGATGTACATATTTTTCCTTGTTGTTTATGTGTGTCAAACAGGTAAACTAGATGGCTTTTTTGAGTGAATTCAAGAGCATAAAGCATGAAATAAATATGTTGAACAATAGCAAAACAAGAACACCAAACCATCACAATTGATCCATCAACATAGGGTATTGATGAGGGAGTTCACCCCTCCTGGGCTACATCTCCTTGGTCCAGCTTCCATGGCTTGTGCCTATGTATTAGCTCAAAAGTGCAAAAATTATTGTTTACATTCACCTAGAACTCCTGAAACATTCTTGAATGAGTCTACAATGTCCTAATATCTCATAAATGACTCTTCATGCTCTATATTTGGTCGAAAATTGCTCCAGATATGGTAAAAAAAAAATTCCTTGGAAATATCCTCCAAATCTGGAGAAGACTCCAGTTAAGAGCGCGAAATTTTGAGAACTCGTCGGTTTTTGAGGTGCCCCTAAAAATTTGCCAAGTTAAATTGTGGTTAATTAATTCTTAAGCTGGAGTTATGGGTAGATAAACATAAATTAACTCTGCATAAGTGTGGTTTAATTAAACCACATTATATATATGGATTATCACATAATCATGGTTTAATGGGTATTAACCCCACACTTAAAATTTAATCCGCACGCATAATAATCTTCACTCCTACAATGGTCTGGTGGCTTGGTCACACTGGGAGGGGGCTGGTCCGCGAGGCTGGCCCCCTCCATACCCCCACCGCTGCAACCATATGAAAACAAATACAATGCGAACTCGTGGTCTATTAAGAACCATGGTAGTGCCTTGTTGGTAAAGTGGTAGAGTTGTTGGGGGGAGGTCATGGGGTCGAAACCTGACCTCTGCCACTCCATAAATTGTTTTTTAAACTATCAATGGAGTTTTAACATAAGGATTAAAACCTTAATGTATATAGTCTGCCACTATATTATAATCCTCCACTATACATGTTATAACCTGCCACCAATATTAAAACCGACTTTGGATATAAAATGTAATTCTGACCACCATGTAATATAACATATAGTTTCGACCTTGAAATAAAATCAATATTTCGGAGTTTGGCACCATAGTTTAACAATGCAATTAGACCATTGGAGAGGGTCCACCAGAGGGGGCACGTGCTGGCTCATGGATGCACCACATGTCAACCTCTGGTTGGGATGTCCCTTAAACATATACAAAAAAATTTCTCATTCAACCTTAGGAGCAAAAATTTAAAAAAAATCACTTTTAAACCAAATTGGCGAATCCTGCAGTGACACTTGTCACAGTGTCATTGGGAAAATCTGAAGGATATTCCCTGAATATAGCATGTATGCTAATTGGCCTACCATGTCATCAACCTGTCATTGTTCTGAAATTTTTTTAGCTATTTAGGAAAAAGAATAGTAGGCTCTATCTTCTTCATCTAGACTTTGTTTTGGACGAAACGAATTACGCTAGATTCCTGGCGACAATCTCTTCAATGTCGTTCAGTTTCCATTCAATTTCGATAATTTTAATTTTTTAGATTTTACACTGACCACCTGATCATTCCTCCCCACTAAAAGCCTTTTTCACACCAAAATATCTTTTATTATTGATCATGTGGATGAGGGTATTGTTCCCTCACCCTTCCAATCTCTATCCACTGAAATTTTCGCATTTTCATGAAATTGAGATTTTCACAAAAACTTAAAATTTTCCTTGATTCTTGCAACCTTCTCTTACTTTCGTTGACATCGTCATGCTGCAATTCCCATGAATTTGGATAGAAGCAAGCTATTCTTGCAGAAACCATCTTGTTCCTACCTTGGTCATTAATCAAAGGAAACTTAAAAACTATCTCACCTTGCACACTGTTGTCATGGAGATTGTTAATTGATCTTGGTTTTTACTTACATCGACCCTTGACCAAGTATCTTTGCAATTTCCATGTACCATTTGGAAACCAAAAATAAGAATTTGTGGAACCCATGCCTTCTTCTTCAAATCTCTTTGTCGCTTTCTCTTTGACCTTTGCACTCTCTTGCACCGACATCTTGTTTCCAACACTTCTCAAAACTAATGCTGACTGCTACAAATCTATCACATATTTTTCACCTCCTTTCAAAGGTAGCCTGTTAGAGTCCTGAAAAATCTCATTACAAGCATAAGAAACCCCAATGAAATCAACTTGTTCATTCGATGCATCATTTTGAATGGTTTGATTCAAAACGACTCTATGTTTGATCATTAACAATGTCAAATTCTGACTTGCATTCACTATCCTTTTCATTTCTCCTGCATGTATAAGAGACAAACTTGTCTTCTTCTTTTGCGCTCTAACTATGTACTCAATACCATCTTTAAACAAGCGATACTTATTCTCATGCCGATAGAATATTTCTTTCCTATCATAAAGATAAGGAATTCCCAATACAATACCAGATATCTCAAGCGGCACCACATCAATTTCAACTTCATCAAGAAAGTTTGAGTTGATGGCAAATCTTAGTATGCACTTCCTTGTAGCCTGAAAGTTTGCATTCTTGTGTATCTACCCTAAAGGATAAGTTCTTGGATGTATAACAGTTTCAAGGTTTAGTTGCTTAACCATTTCTTTGGAAATCAAGTTAGCTTGCAACCCACTATCAAAAAGTGTGTCTATCTTTGTATGTTTAGAGCCGACTCTAATATGGAAAAGTTCAATTCTTGTATCTTCTTCTTGAGTGACATTGGAACAATTTGAAGAACTAGTGCTTGCTATGTTCTTACATTTCAAACCCATGGATATAATATTTGTCTCATCTCTTGAATTTGAACCTAAGTCATGTTCAATGATAGCAATAGTTTTCTCCTTTTCTTTGGCTTTCAGTTTGTTTGGCGTCAACTCTGGATGAAGTGGCCAACATTTGTCTTCATCATGTCCATTATTCAAACTATGTTTACATGTGAGATTCTCTTTCTCTCTTTTGACAAAGCTATTTGTATTTCCTCTTCCATGAAACTTGCCCTTTCCTTTACCCCCATTATCAATTTTCTCATCTATGTTCTATTTCCCTCTTGCTTCTAAATGTGTGGCTTTAACACAAACCTCATCTATGTTTGTGGGATTAAACATGATAATAGTGTGCCTAAGGTAACTATGCAAACCCCCAATGTAATGTAACAAATTTTCTTGAGAATATAAATTAATACCCAAAATAAGAGCTCTTCTCCTAAGTTCATGAGTATAATCTTGCACACTTTTCCCTTTCAATTTTTTAAAGTTTTCCCAGTCCATAATGCTCTTTTACATGTAATAGAATGGATAGAATTTCCTTTTAATGGAAGCAATAAAACTTTACAAAGACATAGAGATCTTACAGTAGTTTTTAATCTCTTCTTGAGTCCTTGCTTCCCACCTTACAAGTGTAGATCCTTCCATCCTCAAAGAAGCCAATTGAATCTTTATTTCATCTTCATGAAGGTTCTGAATTCTAAAATACACCTCCAATTGACGTATCCAATTGTCCAATATTTCTGCATTTACCTCGCCATTATACTTTGGAAGCTAAATTTTGACATCAAGTTTGAGTAGGGGTGTTTTTCCTCTTATGGATTTTGAGTGAGTGTGGGTGGTTTTTGTGGTGGAAGTGGAAGATGATGCTACTGGAGATGGTGATGATGATGAATATGGTAGAGATGGAGGTGGCTTCCCTCCACTACCCTTTTCACTCTTCTCTTCATCCTTCTTATCATCTGAAGTTACTTCTCCATGTGGAGGCTTAGAACCTTCTCCTGCCATCCCAATAGTAAATGAATCGAACATAATTTTAACAATCCTATTTATGGCATTGAAGTCTCTATTGACATCATCCTCTTATGAATGACCTTCAATTTCTCCAACACCTGACATGATGTCTATGGATTCAAGCTCAACTTCTGGTGCTTGTACCTCTTCAATCTCAGCTTCTTGAGATAAAACTTGAGGTGATTCAAGTGCAGCTATAAGTGGAAATTTGGGTGGAGATGGTGCCCTTGTGGCTCTCCCTATTATGGTCCTAATCTTAGGGCTTGCAACCAACAATTTCCCTTCACCTCTCTATTATTTTAGCCTTGTAAGCATCACAAATTTTGAACCATTAAACTTGCACAAAACTCATGAAACTATCAAGCAAATAACGTTGCTTTTCAAACATGATTTGATACCAACATGATCTGAGTATGAATGTTATTTTTTCTATGCTAATTTTATCTTTAGATTTAAAATTTATTTGTTGATATTATGCTTGAAGTACATAGGTTTCCTTTTTTTTTTATGTGTGTCAAACAGGTAAATTAGTTGATTTTTATGAGTGAATTCAAGAGCATAAAGCATAAAATAAATATGTTGAACAAAAAAAAAAAAAAAAAAATATTGCAAACCATCACAATTGATCCATCATCATTAGAGTTTTGATGAAGGAGTTCACCCCTCCTGGGCTACATCTCCTTGGTCCAGCTTCAATAACTTGGGTCTTTGTATTAGCTCAAAAGTGAAAATATTGTCATTTATATTCACTTACAGCTCCTGAAACATGCTTCAATGAGTATAGAATGTCCAAATCTATTAGAAATGACTCTTCTTGCTCTTTATTTGATCGAAAATTGCTCTAGAGATGGTGAAAACAAATTTTCCTAGGAAATCTCCTCGAAATCTGGAGAAAACCCCAGTTAAGAGCACCAAAGTTGGAGAACCCGCCGGTTTTCGAGGCGCCCCTAAAATTCTGCCAAGTTAAACTATGGTTAATTAATTGTTAAGCTGGAGTTATGGGTGGATAAACATAAATTAACTACACATAAGCGTGGTTTAATTAAACCGCATTATATATATGGATTAGCACATAATCATGGTTTAAGGGGTATTAACCCTGCACTTAAAATTTAATCCGCACACATAACAATCTCCACTACCGCCATGGTCTGGTGGCTTGGTCGCATGGGGAGGGGGCTGGCCCCCTCCATACCCCCCGCCGTTGCAACCATATGAAATCAAATACAATGCGAACTCGTGGTCTATTAAGAACCATTGTAGTGGCTTGTTGGTAAAGTGGCAGACTTGTTGGGGGGAGGTCATGGGGTCGAACCCCGACCTTCGCCCCTCCATACATTGTTTTCTCAACTGTCAACGGAGTTTTAACATAAGGTTGAAAACCTTAATGTATATAGTTCACCACTATACTATAATCCTCCATTGTACATGTTATAATGCGCCACCAATATTAAAACCGACTTTGGATATAAAATGTAATAATTCTGACCACCATGTAATATACGTGTTAAAAAAAATTTATATATTACAGAGCAATGGAACAAATAAAATATGCGGAAAAACACAAGAAACACATAAAACTAGAGAGACACAGATATAAGTGTTTCACCCAGTTTAGGCTACGTCCAACCCGAACTGCTAGTCCTTCCTTTCTATTATCCAGCAAAATGAAGAGACACAACCTACAACAGATCCGTTGTAATATCCTTTGTTCTCTCTCATAGTCTCCCTATCTGTTTCTCGCTTTAAGAATACGCATACAATACACAGCTGCAATACAATGCCCTCATACAAGCGAGGGGTTTCCTTTTAGAGAAAAAAGCCATAAACTAAACATAACTTCTACCGTCAGATCATCCGCCTAATGAACGGCCCAAATTGACTAGAAATTACTATACTTTTACAAGGCAAATTTACATCTATTTTTAGCTTTGGGGGCGCCCACCCCCCCGGAGCCCCTAGGTATCATTTAATTACAGGCGGCGTTGCTGCCCCCATTAAGGTACAGGGGTCCAACGCTGTGATACAAAATAAACAAGATAATCAGGCTCCACACCCAACAATACCATACAGTTTCGACCTTGAAATAAAATCAATATTTTGGAGCTTGGCACCATAGTTTAACAATGCAATTCGACCATTGGAGAGGGTCCACCAGAGGGGGCATGTGGCGGCTTCTGGCTGCACCACGTGTCAGCGTTTGGTTGGGTTTTCCCTCAACCATATATAAAATATTTCTCATTCAACCTTAGGCACAAAACTTTTTAAACACTTTCAAACCAAACTGGCGAATCCTGCAGTGACTTTTGTCATAATGTCATTGAGTAAATCTAAAGAATATTCCCTGAATATATCCTATATGCTGACTGGGTTGCCATGTGATAAACCTGTCACTTTTCTGCAAATGTTTTAGTTTTTTAGGAAAAGGAACAACAAGCTATATCTTCTTCATCCGAACTCTGTTTTCGACAAAACAAATTGTGTCAGATTCCTGGCGACGATCTCTTCGATGTCATTAAGTTTCCATTCAATTTCGAACATTTTCATTTTTTAGGTTTTGCACTGAGCACCTGATCACACATATATGAACAAAATTCAGGATTCCTTTTGCAATTGACTCAACATCGATTTCGATGAAATGCCCAAGAAAATTTCCCATATCCTCCAAAATAGTTGGGTGTGTCATATGGATAGGCAAGTTGGGAAGTTGAACCCATATCGAGGTTGCTAAGGATGACATAGAGAGAGTGCTAAATTCTATGAACTAAGGTTGAAAGGAAAGGCCAGCCTAACTCCAAAACCCAGGACCATGATTATAAATCTTCTGCCTCTCCTCCATTTTTTGAAAGATCACAACAAAAGAACCTTTAGAACAATAAATAATCTCTACATCATAAGAACAATTCTGATAAACCCACTCCTGAAGAGCCGATGATGAAGGCCAAAATCTATAAAAGCGACAAATAATCACTTGCCTCTCATAATCATTGGAAATGAATCTGCATTCAATATTATTAACCATAATTGAAGGGTTTTCAGCCTTCTAATCCACCACAAATGTAGGACCAACAAGATATTTGGGGTTTGGAAAGGAAACCCCTAGATCCAAAAAATCCTTAAAATATCTCGGAGGGGCTGAGGGAGATGCCCTCCACAACCACCCCCCCCCCCCCGCCCACTTTGGCTCCACCTATAGTTCTAGCCACAATGTGAATCCAAGCATCCTTGGTAATATCGTTATCCTTGAGGGTTTTTGCTCTTGAAGCTTTTAGCCTTCGTAAATGAGTCAGAAACATTCGTGACAGATTTGCAGCTTCTCTTGAATTTTCATTGCAAGAGAGGAAACCATATCTTTGTTTGAGACCTGCAAACCAAAGAAACCCCCATAAATTATGTTTACTAGGATTGAAAAAAACTTTGGATTTGGAGTAGAAAATGCATCATTGACACAGAGCAAGCCCGAATCATATGCAAACCTAGAGATCTAAGTAATTCTACTTAAATTCGAGGGAAAAACTCAGAGATATAAGATTACATGGTGTAGATATGTCACTTGTTGCAGTTCGATCGAAAATTGGAGTTACAGAACTTGCCACCATAATTCTTTTATACAAATAATGTTTTTATGTCTATCCAATTTCTAATTAGATTGCATTTTGTCTTTTTATCATATCCCAAAATAATTATTATATTTTAACCACTATACCATGACAAAACAAAACGATGCATCAGCAATACCTAATCAACAATACCTAATCAACAATACCTCATCAATTATTTTTTTATTACGTCATATGCAATCACCTTATACCTAACTCCATCATTATATCACATTTATTTTTCCTTAGCCCCTCGTACCTTTCCTCTTTATTTTACGTTAACTTCCACCCACCTCTACTGTCCATTCTAGTACTCAATTCGTACATTTGCTTGTTTTAACTGGGTCGAGAAAACCCAAAAGGCCGAAAGAGGGAGTCTCTGCAAAATTTGAACTCACAGAAATGAGGATATGAGTTAACAAATGGATATTGGAGACGAGTTCATCTAGGAAGATAAACACGTAAAATTAACTTAAATTTTGATTAGTTTGATATTTTGTATTTTAAATAAGTAAAAAAAATAAGAAGATATTTGTAATTCTATAAAGTTTTATTAGATTAAAATAGTAAATAAAATTATTCAATTTTTATTTTTTTATATGGTGTTTTTTTTGTTTTATAATTTTAATTTAATTATCAATAATTATTAAGTAGAGTGTGGAAATATAATTTTCACGAAATATTTTAGAATATTTTATTTTAGTAATAATCATATAATATATGAACATGAATTATGGTTATTTAGGCATTAGTAAACCATGATGTTGACCCATGACATTGTAACAATGTTAAGAATCTCCATAATAAAATGAGCAAAATCTAATGTCATTACATATTTTCTAAATATATTTAACTCATATTAATTTTTTTTAATTAATAATAATAATTTAATTAATTTTTAGAATAATTTTAATTTTGATAATCTGAAATGTACCATAAAGTAAGCGTTTTAATTTACTAGTTATTTAATTTATATTACTAAATTAGTTAAAATAACTTTATTTTCTAAATGAAATAAAATCTGATTTATTTATATATTTTTAATTTTAATATTTTATTAAATTTTCAAGAAATTATTAAAAAATTTAATAAAATTAAATTCATAAAAAAATTTCTAACTTTATTCAGAATAAACAAACAAGTATAATGTTAAAATTCAATAGTGTTTTTGGAGACCGTGGAATTATTGTAATAATGAACTCACTGGTTCCTCGTTAGGACCGTATTGATATGGTTTGCATATTTTATCCCAATAAATCAGCTTCCATGTGCTTCGAAGCGTGTAATGAATAAATAAAATCCATAAACACTGAAAACCATAGATACGAAAGTATTTATTATCTAATTTTTATTTGCTGCAGCAATTGGACCAAATGCGTATTTAGTTTATCGAAGTAAATGTTTATTTAGTTGATTAAGTGAAATGGAATTTTTTTATTTAAATTTTGATATATTTTTTATTTTTAATATCTAATTTATTTTTTCTATTAAAAAGATACAATATTTTAATTTTAAAAATATGATTAATGTTTTAGTTTAATAATTGAGATAAAATCGACAATAATATTGTGAATTTTATTTAATATAATATAATTTTTTAATTCTTTTTTAATGTTATATGTTTGTCATCATTTAATTTGTTTATTTTCATATTTTTTTATTTCTTAAATAGTTAAATTATATATGTAATTAAAAACAAATTTTAAATAAGTGCTACATATTATCTAATTTTTACTATTTAGTTTAAATATAATTAATACATTTAATATAATGAAAAAAATTGCATTATAAGTTTGATTTAATTATGTTTTAAGGGTATTCAGCGTTAATATCTAATAGAAAGTTTGATTTAATAATGTCTCAAGAACCTATAGTGGCTTTAGTATCTAATAGAAATTAGAAAACAAAGTTATGTGTATTATCATGAAAAGAATCGAAATGTTTAAAAGAATAATATCAAAGTGTTAGAAAAAAATTTAATATGTAATAAATCATATAAAAAAAACATGTCAAGTAAATTTTAATATTTTTATTGATTACATATAAAAAAAAAGTATATGTATAATCAAAGGAAAGAAATCTAAATTTATATTCATATGGTTCAAAATTTCATTAATTAAACTTATTTTTTATTAATAAATATATTATTATCTAAAATAAAACTTTACATATATATTATTTAAATTTATTGTTTTTATAATAATTATGTTATTATTCATGTTTATTTTCTGAAATATGTTATTATCTAATTATAGGTAGAAATCTGTATGTAAATTTTGTTTAATAATAAAAAAAAATCATGTAACTTTGCAATTTTTGAAAATCTGGAATTATATCTTAAATTGATAAACATTATAATAAATTCAATTTTTAATTAAATAATAAAATAAATTATTGGTTAATCTAAATTGAAAGATCAATTTATCACCATGTTATCTCGTCTTTTGTCAAGAACCAGTAATAGAATAAAATAAGGGCATCCTAAATAAGTTGCTCAAAACTATTGGAGTAAATAATAATAATAATAATAATAATAATAGTAATAATGTATATGTTTTGTTGCCTCTATGGCCTTTATTGTGTTGTCTCTTTCATTCCTCTTTATGGTAATATAATAGGGTAAAATTAGAGTAAAAAAACAATAAAGGCATACAAATTGAAATTAAATTTGTTATATTAGTCACTAGGATAGAATTTGTATAAGGTTTGGTCCACTCCATACATTCTTTGAAATAATTTTTATTTTCCTAGGTGGTTTCCACCCTCAAATCCGCATGAGATTTCAATCAATGTGATAAAGACAAAGCCCACTAAAATGAATTAGTCTACACCTCATGGATTTTGAATTTACAACTATTTCATATTAGAATTACAATTATAAAAATTTAAATAGGGGAAATGATTTTTTAAGCCAAAATCTTGCAATGCAATTTCAAGCAAGATTGTTATTCCTGTTGTTTAAAATGCACTTTTCAATGCATAAATGGATTTATCATCCTAAAAAACCCTTAAGACACTCCAACATTGCAAATTAAACAACTTAAACTTATGATCTTTAAAAATACTTACCACATTTGAAACTAAATTGACTTAAAAAAACACATGAAAAAGTCATTTTGTTTATTAATTAAACTAAGCAGTAATCAAATTATAAATATCATGTATACAAAATCTGATTTAATGTTATATATATATATATATATATATATATATATATATATATATATATATATATATATATAATGATTTGATTAAATACAGTTTAGAGGCGTATATACTTCTTCTGATTTAAAATGAAATACTATCTATAAATGTTTAGGTAATTTAAATTTCCAATTTTTCTTTTTCTCTTTAGTGAGGGACAAACATGATTTATGATTTCAAATAGTTAAATATATAAAAAAATATCTTTCCAGTAGTTAAATTTTTATATATAATTTATTTCTTTTTACTAAAAAATTTATATATCAATTCTACATTTCAATAAATTATAAATTTTGAAACAAAATTGTGAAATAGTTTAAATTTTGAAATAAGATTGTGAAATAGTGTTTAACGCCACAATACTACAAGGTTGTCAAATGTTTGTGAGAACCAAGTTCCATTTGTTGTGAGGTATATATCCCTACTATTTATTTTAAATAAAATATTTTAATGTTATGATGTGCTGTAAGAAATTTTCCAAACAATTATAAAATTATAAAATAGATTATATGAATATTTGTTTAACTTTTTTTATTGAATTTGATGATTCAAGAATTAATCTAGGATTCAAAAACAATAATAAAATTATAAAATAAATTATATAAATATTTGTTTAACCTTTTTTATTTATTAAATTAAAAAAAAAAAATTTAAAAGTTAACATATAATTCAAAAACTACCTTACCCAATGACTACAAAAATACCTAACTAATTAGAAGAACCAGACAAAGTTTAAAAATTGACTTATTAATGAACTTACAATCTACTAAATCTCATTTTTATCTGTCTCATGATGTAGCAATAATAAGCTATGTCGAACTAAAAAAAATGCGGGATATCTTCCTATCATGAGTGTGTGAACAATATTTTTATAAGCAGAAATTTATAAAACGTCATTTGGGCAGTCAAATATTAATAACTCGGAGAATTAATTAACGTAGTGCAGATACTATGATATATAAAAATTAAAAAGAAAATGTCCATTAAAATCAAAATTATATGTTTGTTTAAGAGATCGTATATATAATTTAAAAATACTCCGGAATCAATGTATATCTACGACCATTTTATATTTATATGAAAATCTTTTTCGTAAAAATGTAATAACATAAAATCCTAAATTCATAGGCTATCTTGTTATTTGTGAAATTACATAACTAATCTAATATATACACATCTTCACTAAACACACCAATAACTAGAGGAGTTCAGTTTTTAGGAAGTTTCTACCATACAAGTTAAAATTTTTCAATTTTTCTGGATCATAAATATATATATTTTTTACAAAGGTATTTTTTTATCAAAACTAAGAAAAGAAATATATACCAGTGTTTTAATGGAAACTTTCATTATATGGCTTATTATAGACTGATTTACGACTGCTTTGGATTCTAAGGTTTGGGACACGCCACGTATCAATTGGTACACTAGTAATCTATACATCAAGGTTGAAGTCTGTCGTATGGGCCAAAGCTTCTTAAGGAAAACGTTGTTAAATGTACCCACTAAAACATGGCTTCAAATTCAGACTTTGATTGCGTTCTTGGGCAATGTTGACTGTTCATTAATTGGGCCAAAGCTTCTTAAGGAAAACGTTGTTAAATGTACCCACTAAAACATGGCTTCAAATTCAGACTTTGATTGCGTTCTTGGGCAATGTTGACTGTTCATTAATTCGGCAAAGTATCCCCTGATGCTGTTTTCTTTCTTTCATTCTTTATGTTCTCGTATTATTTCCAATTTATTTGGTTCACTTTTATCTGTTACCTTTTCATTTGTATGTTTACTACTTCGAAATATGCTCATCAGTTAAACAATCTGTACAGGGTGTAAAATTAATTCACTTTAATGTCTGATAATTTATTTTGACAACATTAACTAAATTATTACATCATTGTTTTAAAATATGACAAGTTTAAATTCTCCCTGCTTTATGACAACATTAATCACAATTTAAAAAAATCAAAAGTTTACCTACTCGATAATATCGATTTACTTTTGAAATATTTGATCAAACCTTATTAGTCCCTGCCCCTCCGGGGTTGTAGGGACTATTGCTATCGATTTTGTGTATTTTCATTAGTTTTCACAAAAACCAAGTTAAAAACTGAGTTTATTAACCTAAAGTTTTTATTTTATATTTTATAAACAACTTTTTCAATCAGTAAATAATTTTTTCTTAACTAATAAGAAAATTGCAACCGCTCTTTCAACCACTAAAAAATTTAGACATCTTATTTGGCCTCATATCGAGGCAAGATATCAACAAACTTACTATAAATCTAGGTTCGTCTAACAAGTTTCGGTTTCATTTAACTAATACTAGCATTAATACATAAAAATTTTATGTAATATTTTTTTCGTGAACATATTAACACAACCCTCATGTCTAAACATACATATACATAAACTTATGTACAAATGGCTTGCTATTGTTACTACACTTGCCATGGAAAATCAATGTTCCTACACTTGCCAGCATTGTGAATGTTGTCGATGACAACTTATTGATGATGGATTTCAGTTTTTACATCACACTGGCTCTGTTTTCCTCCAAACTCATAGCGAGAACGCTTGCTGGCTCTCTTTTTCTTCAAAGTCTTGTTTTTCTTCAAACTCACAACTAGAACGCTTACTGGCTCTGTTTAAACTTTGGTCTTACTAGGTGACATTTGGACATGCTCATCTATTGTTTACCTTCCCGCGGGTTATCAGGTGTTCCATGTTGTCCCTTTCTCATCCTTTTTGCTGACTCTCCTCTAACATGGAGGACTATCTGGCATCTCTTGATGGGGACATATCATCTCAGGAATTATTTTTACATGCCACCATGGAGGCAGAGTGCTCTGGTGGCAAACCATCACAGATGAATCAACAACAAATTCTCCATAGTTGGTGGTTGAGGATGAAAATTGTATGGGGATGTCGAACGGCCATGGGGCACTGGATTTGCATGGGACATGCAATGTGTCAAATCCTATCTCTTCTTACGGGCCTCCAACTGGGGTGGCATAGACACATGGTACCACCCGTGGGGGTGGGGCTTCGTCTTTTCTTCCCCCCCCTGCCCATGATCCACTGAAGGTTTTGGCTCATGCGCGGCGCAAATGTAGATAGGGGAGCCATGTTGTGAAATGTGCTATGGAGCCAAAACTCCTTTGTTTTGGGCATGACATTCTTTGGGATTGTATAGAAAGTCTTCAAAACAGGGCTCTTATTGGGAGATGGTATTTTGTAGGGGGTCATGATCTGGATATGGAACCCTCGGTACTTGCTTAGTGGAAGCCTCTGCTTGGGTACACCCCGAAGGTCAATGTGTTACTAAACAACTGGTTCAGTTTCCACTTCCTCCACTAGGCAGATGTAAAGAAGGTTCTGGGTATGCCTTGGGTTCAGGGCCACAATTTCCTGATGGTACACCAGTAGTATGTGGGTTTTAATCCCATCTCGAACACTCCGAGAAACCGATGGATTTGGGTCAAATTACCCAGACGCCCCCTTGAATTATGGTCGAAACATGAACTTACTGATATTGGAAATGCTTTGGAATCCTTTGTATACATGGAGTAGAGGACTTTGGGTGCGCATGACAAACGTCTTGCATGGTTATTAGTGGAGGTTGACATTTCTTGTGGACTCTTTGAACATATTATATTACAATGGGGTTCTCTTTGCATCCAACAACAAGTTGACTATTGGAATGTTACTTTCTAGTGTTTATTATTTCATCATACTTGACACCTTCTAGAGCACTTTCCGCGATGACTCCATGTTCGAGAAACACTATGGGAGATTGGATGACATTATGGACGTTCTGGATTAGGATCGGATAGTAGAGATTCAACACGTCGGGAAATAGAATTTGAACTAGGTACTCTCAATACCTTTGATGATATTGTGGATACTGAATTTGAGATGCCTCATTCTCGTTTTGTTCTAAATTCTTCTCCCCATAAGAATCCCTGCTCGGGGGTTTACCTTATATCTTCCTCACCTACTAAAACATCCAAACCACTTTTTGTCATTATTGATCCTCCACTGTTTTCCCTTCCTGAACAACCAATAACCTTGCCTCTATCAGATCCCCTCGACCCCTCATCCTCTGTTGCTCATGTGACCCTGTGTCCACCTTCATATCCTTCAAACCTGTCCTCTCCTCAAAATTATGTTGTTATTGATTTGGAGTTCTTGAAACACAATCCTAATATGGATATTGTCACCCTCAATTTTCACAAATCCCTTCCGAAGGAACCCTCCCCCACGATTATCCTGATGTCCGGCAGAAATATTACCATCCACACGAAAGATGGCAGGGGTAGTTGAAATTTTTGTGGTCGGAGCCACGAAAAACAACTCATTTTTTACTCCGGTGGTATACGTGGAATTCCTATTATTGATTCCTCCCTTCCCCAAGACCTTAGAGTGGAGCTTCCTCCTTCATCGGCCTCATGATGTCTATCCTCTCCTATAATATTTGTGGCCCGAGGATGTCACCAAAATAGTATTTCTTCAACACCTCTTTCTATCCCTCCACCCCTCCATTATCCTTGTTCAGGAAACCATGGCTCTGACCCATAAGGGCCTTGACTATTTTTGTGTCCTACTCCCTTTTCGGCCCATGTCTTCCCTTAAATTAAATGGACAATCAGGGAGTCTCATGTCTATGTGGGATCATCACATTGAAAACTTCAGCGCTTATAGTTTTATCACTGGCATATTTCTTTGTGATCACATCCCGGGTTCAATTGTGAGGATCAACATTTTGAATATTTATGCTCCATATTTATACCATCAATATTTCTGGGACCACGTCCAGAACTCTGTAATTCTTAATATCGACTCTCTTATTATTACAGGATATTTTATTGCTATTTTATATCCCACAGAGAACTGGGGCACGACATCACACATGGATCCCCTCTCCAATTATATCCTTGGGATTTGTGATGATCATGATTTGGATGATGTCCAACCATTTCCCCTTGTTCCCACCTAGAAAAATGGCAGACACAAACATGAATATGTTGGGAAAATATTGGACAGATTCCTTTTACACTAGAGTTTATATGAAATTGTTGGAAATTATCGCTCTTCTATCAGTCAGACACAAGTATCTGATCATTGCCCAATTTTGTTACTATGGCGTCAAGAGGGGATCAGGTGGGGCATTGCCTTGAATTAAACTCAACGTGGCTTGAGGATATATCTTTTAATGCTTTGGTAATTGATCGTTGGGGTAATGGTTTGGATGGAAATGGGATGCAGACTATGAAAAAGCTCACAAGCTAGTTGGCTAGCCTCAAGAGTAAGGTGCAGATTGGGGAAATAAAGAAAACAGAGAATCTGTAGATTGAACTAAATTTCATCAGAGCTGATATTATAGACCTCAATCACTATTTCACTAACGACTACCCCAACAATCATATAATGGATAAAATCAAGTATCTTGAAATTATAACGTGGAAACAAATATTGATCATTTAGGAGAAGACTTGGTGGTTGAAGATTCATGTGACCTAGATTAAGGAATGTGATAGAAATACTAAGATTTTTCATAAATTTTCCAACCACAGAAGGAAAATAATTTGATCTAGTGCATAAAAGGGTATTATGGTACATACAAATATAATGAAAAGGAGCTTAAAGTGAAAGCTAAAACGTTTTTTGAGAAGAGTTACAGTGTTACTACTGCAGCTAATCTAGAGGATCAACTATGGGCTATCCATGAATATCCGACTATGTTTGATCTGGAGGAAAATAACCTTCTATAGCGCCTGGTTACACTGGCGGAAATTCATACAATATTGACATCATTTCAGAAGGATAAATGCCCAGGCCCTGATGGCTGGACGATTGAAATTTTTCTTCATTTTTTTTACTTAATGGGGAAAGACATATGTGCCATGGTTGAGGAATCTCATTTAAATGGACATATTTCAAGGGCTCTAAAATCCACCTCCATTGCGTTGATTCCCAAGGTTGGAGAACCATAAACATTTGGGTATTTTCAACCCATATCTTTATGCAACATATTATACAAATTGAAATCCAAAATTATTTCTTAGAAACTGATGGATCCTCTATCAACTCATATTACTCGAGAGAAATTTGGGTTTTTAGAGGGCAGATCGATTCATGATGAAGTGGCTATAGCTCAAGAATGTATACGTTCGACACATATTGGGAAAATGAACATGCCTATGATGAACATTGATCTGAAGAAAGCATACAACTGTGTTGACTGGAGACTCCTCCGACTTATCCTTGTAAATATTGGCATTGAACACAAGAATATGGACTGGATTATGGCACGCGTCTCAGACATCTAGTATGAGGTACTCATAAATGGTCTCTCCACTGATTTTTTTTCGAGGACAACGAGGACTGCATCAGGGATTCTCTCTATCCCCTCTACTATTTAATTTGGTTATGGATGGCATAACTAGGAATATTTCTGTTTCCCGAGACCTCGATCTTTTCCGTGGTTTCCATTTTACTCCTTTGAGTATTGTCACTCACCTATTGTTCATTGATGAAATTATCACATTTAGGGAAAGTGATGGGAAACAATGGGAAGATGTTCACTATATTTTCAAGCCTTATGGGGACGCTTCAAGCCTCCTCATAAATGGTCACAAAACTTTCCTTTATCACTTTGATGGAGAGCTTGATGTTTTCCGATATATTTTTGAGCTATTTCAAATCCAACATAGGCATATCAAGGAAGGACTCTCATATGTTGGCTACAGATTATAGTTGACCTCCTACAAATGTGAGGATTGGGATTAGCTCCTTTCCCGAATTGACCAAAAACTTCTATCGTGGGCCAACAGTTTTTTGTCTCTAGGCAGGAAGCATACCCTCATCACCTCGGTGTTACAATGGATAACTACCTATTGGATGCACCCTTTTTCTATTCCCTCACATATTTTTGCAAATATATGATCCAGTATGTAATGTTTTATGTGGGCAGACAGTCAATCACGGTGCAAGGTTCACCTTGCTACTTGGGAGGAACTGTCAAAACCAAAACAAGCTGACAGTTGGGGTATTCCAGGATACCTGTGCTTTTAGATACTCCCTTCTTATCAAATCACTTTGCTGGGATCTGTTTCACAATGGTATGTGGAGTGAGATCATTGCTGCAAAATATCTCCATGACATTCACATTTCTCAATGGCTTCGATCTTCTGAAATTGGTATAAGGAGGGGTTCTTACATTTGGAGGAGTTTTCAACAAGTTAAGATATTTTTCCTCAATGGATCCAACAGGGCTTTTGGCAAGAAAAATGGAATTCTTATTGGCATTGATCATATTGCTGGCATTCCTGATCTTTATAACATTTCACATGACACCATTGTGGCCTTACAACACAGGGGAGTTATCTTTCTAGAACGTGTCATTGATGGATGCGATGGCCACATCCCATGATGAAAGGATGTTACCACTCTCTATTTATATGAAAATCCTGCAAATGAATGGAACCAATATATTTCCACTCTTCGAAATGTTGGTCTGTCAAGCTATGGGATGCATGACGAGATTTCATGGGATGACTCCATGGGAGGGGGGGCTTTGATAGTCAAAGGGATATACCAACATATCTGGATGCCCTTTTTGGGACAATATAGATCCCGGTTTATGCCCATATGGAGGATGAGGATTCCACTGAAGATCATTTTGTTTGTGTGGTTGGTATGGATAAATGAGATTCTCACTCGGGATAACCTCTGTTAGAGAGGACTCACTGGACTTGGCATCTGCTCACTGTGCGATATGTATGAGGAGACCGTCGCACATTTATTTGTTAATTGTCATTTTTCTTTATAGGTATGGGATCTCATTTTCAACAAATATCACATAGGGGCACAACATTTTACATCAATCTATCATTGCTTGGAGTGGGCCATGAAAGGAAAGGGTGCTCAATCCTACATTCCAATTTTCCTTATCTAGGAAATCTGGAAAACCAGGAACAACATTATTTTTGAAGGATATCTACCAAAACTTCTACAGTACTATGTCTAATATCCTTTCTTGGTTGGCTGAATCAACTCCTCATCCTCACAAGGCTCGCGACTTGTCTTACCACTCTCTAAGGACTGAAATCAAGATGCCAACAAGTTTTTTTGATAGGGCTGCAAAAGATGGGAAGTGTGGGTGGGGTGATGTTCTTTACAGGGACTTAAACAACAAATATACTTTATACTGGGGAGGGGCTGATGTCACAAACACCAAAGCTGAACTATTAGCACTATGGGGATTGTTTTGGTTTGCTAGGAAACTGTCTATGGATCATATATATATCTAGGGGGACTCGCAAACCACTTTACAACCTTTCAAGGTTTCCACAAATGTTGACCCTCCACATCACAGATATTGGCTCAGGAGGACAAAAGATCTTATACATCAATTCCACTCTGCTTCATTGGGTCACATCTTCCGAGAGCAAAACACCAAGGCAGATTCTTTGTGCAAGCATACCCTGCAACAAGAGGATGCAAATAGGATGCAAATATGCACTTCTACGACATCACATCCGATCATGTGGTCGACAATGGAAGCATCCTAATTCTACAGATGGATGTATTTTTTGTTTACATGCTGTTTTTCCCATAATGCTCGCTATGTTGTCTTGTCTTCTACATGTTTTTTTGGTCTTATACAACTCAGGGAAATGATGCCCTCCTATTCTTTTATGGGGTCATGATGCACTATTCTGTTTTTAGTTATCTTACTATATCATGTTGTCTTACTATATCTTCTTTCTTTAATGTAATATGAAGAAACTATTATAGCAGACTATGCAGAGACTAATGTAAACTGTTTTTTCCTATCTAATGAAAATCATTTTTTTTTCTGTTCTTTAGAAGAAAAAAATAAAAAAATAAAAAAATAGAAAATCTGTGTGGGAAGATTCCGTCATTTGGCCTCAATTATTTTTGAAATCCACACGCACGAAAAATTATTGTGGAGAAGGTTCTTAAACGGATAAATGATGGTGAAATCCAGAACCCATGTATTACGTATATTTTTAGGAGTTTGAAAAAGATACAGTGGTAGGAACAACGGAGGAATGCTTGTAGGCTAGATGGGCGATGTTATAAATACACTGCTACGGAGGTACTAAACACATTCAGAAATCCATGTGAACTCAACTCTTAATGTATGTTGAGGAATGGCTGCATTGCTATCAATAGTGTAGGTTGACAGTAAAGTGTCACTGTTTTAAACAATGCTTTAAATACATATCACAGATTCCAAAGAAGGTAGCAATAAGAGGTTAAATTTTATAGCCAATCAAATTAGAAATAAATAAATTTAATTATTTAAAAATAATAATAAATTTCAAGCTATTATATGAAATTAATGATTTTTTTAGTAAACCCAGTTTAATATACCTAACACGATATCTACTGCCCGAGCAAAGATAATAATAAAAGATCCTAATTTTATAAAAAAAATGTTAAACATATAATTTAAATAACAAAAAATAATAAAAAAAACCCAAAAGTCAAATTTAAATTAAAAGAAAACCAAATAAAAAAACTCTAAAATCAAATTTGAATTAAAAAAAAAAAAACAAAACAACAAACCAGTGAGGAGTAGGACAGCCATCTCAATTCTAGTGACGCAGTCTGAATCACGCATGGGGACATTTCAACTGGAGCAGATGGATACAATTGAATAAGAATCTGGATAGTTTCAATTTTCTCATACAACCTTTTGGAAAAATTTCCATTGCCTGAATCCACCCCAGGTAGCCCGTTGTGCCTAGTACTGTTATCGATTACGGTGCTACTGTTCCTCCTTCAGGGAAGGACGGAATGGCAGAATCCTCCAGCTGCAGACGTTGCAAAAAGTCTGAAGATGAAGATTGTGATCCATCGCGCAGTGAAAAGAAGGCACCTCCGGACAAGAAATTAACTCGGTTTGCCTTCAAGCTAGCGCTTCTCGAGAAGGTCGCCAGCACGCTGGGAACAATGAACTTCATTTGGGCTACTGTCGTTCTCCTTGGAAGCTTCTCACAATCATTAAAAACTATAGATTTCTGGTTCGTCAGCATAATGTTGGTGGTAGAAGGTCTTCGCATCTCATGCCGAAGCGGCGAGCTGGCAACCCAAGCGGCGACCTGGCGATCATGTTCTCCTGATATCAGTCTCTTATTAATATATCTGTATTCGCTTTTGATACAAGAACTTTCGGCGTTTGCATGCATCGTGTTGTCTGCTATGCGTATAAAGAGGCAACAGTACGGGAGCGACGACAATCTGTATCGAAATCGGGCTCTCAATATTTTCTACGCGCTGTCCCTGCTGGAATCGTTTCTGACTCTGCTCGGATTTCTGGTCAGAGGCTGCCTCATGTACAAGCCAATTCGCCTGGCTATTGAAAAATTAATACCTTTCCGGGACAAGTTCAATTGCAAAGAAGGAAATAAACTAGAGGGGGGAATGTTATATTTCTCTCTCGTCGTAGGAAAAGTTGGGGTTTTGGCGTTAATTGAAGAATATGGCATCGACGAATCTCAGTTCGACACGATTTGGCGTTTTTTAAATGATACATATTATCGGTGCATCAATGGAAACGTTTTCGACGGGTTGAAGATGGATTTTGTGTCATACAGCCTGGAGCTGCTGCGGTCCACAGATCATAACGATCAGCTGATGGGTGCTCGACTACTACACACGCTTGCAAATAAATATATCTTTGCAGAGGAGACTTTGAGGGCGATCGGAACCATGCGTGATGTGGTGGAGAGGCTGATCGAGATGCTGAATTGGGACAAACCTTACCAGCAGGGGATTCGAACAGCGGCGGCAGAGATCATGTCCAAATTGGTGGAGATACCCCGGAATCGCATTCGGGTGATGGCCATCTCTGAGTCCATGGAATCCATAACCTCTTTGCTGTACGATAGAAACAAGAATGGAATTCATTCGACTAAGTACCGGGGTCAGTTCCGAGATAAATATAAATACTCAGATTTCACTGTGCTGGGGCTACGGATATTCAAAATCCTCGCCAACAATCCCGACAACCGTGGTAAGATCGGAACCAAGAAGGGGCTACTTTGCAAAATTATCGAATTAAGTCCGGAGGCGTCGGAATCGGAAATCCTAAGACATTTGGAAATCACGCCGATGGAGACGCTGGAAAGTCTTGCTCGCAAACAGGAGGTGCGTGAGAACATTGAGGATATCAGTGGCTTTGAAGCTGAGCATTCTGAAGACCCGAAATTACAATCAGTTTCTGTTCAGGCTTAGATCTCTCTACTTTTTAATTAATGAAAATCAAATACTGTAATAATTAACGGCGCTATGGTTGTAATAAATAATAAAAGGTTGTAATTCCCGGTTTATCTCGCTGTGGTTGTCATTCTGTATTTAGTATTACATAATTTTCATTGTATTGCAATTTTTGTAACAAAGTTTTGTTAAGAAAATGCGGTTGTTTTGTGTTTACCCTTACATCAATTTCCAAAGCTAAATTAGAAACCTTACACTGCATTATCTTTTCAATTTATTCAAACCCATTGATCTTTAAGATATATTATTGGCAAAGAGGCCGTATGTCACAAGTTTAAATCCATTCATGTCCTTTCAATATTACCAAATGTTATTGTCCTAACTCTAGAGTCACCCCACCCTCCATATTCTAGCAAAGAAGGAAATATATATACATATATATTATTAATAAATAAATTTTAAATTTTATTTTTGGTGGTTAACCATTAATTTGATACATCTAATTCATAATAACAAGGTGTTTTAACTATCTCTTTTATATATATATATATATATATATATATATATTTCTCATACAATTTTAAATTTTGTTTTTGAGTGGTTAACCATTAATTTGATACCTCTAATTCATAATAAGTTGTTTCTATTATCTCTCATATATATATATATAATACTAAGTTGTGCAACATTGCACCTCACCTTTTTTACTTCAATAAATCATTGATGTTAAAGGAAAATTTTCCTGGTAGAAATTGAAGGGGTAAAGTGTCTATTTAAATTCCCCCAACTTTACTACCCAAGTGTTATTATTCTAATTCTAAAGTCACCCCATAGTGCATATTCTAGCAAAGAAGCCTCCCTATTCTTTATATATATATATATATGTTTAATATTATATTTTGTTTTTGAGTTGTTAGTTTTTAACCATTAATTTGATACATCTAATTCATAATAAGCTCTTTTTATTATCTTTTAAATATTACATTGGTTATCTCATATTATATTATATATATATATATAATGCTAAAAGAAAAATTTTCTAGTAAAACAATTGATACCTTCAAGGTGTAAAGTCTCTATTTAAATTTCCTCTTACTTTAGTACAAAAATCATTAACAATTCTATAGTAATATTTATGATGGATCCTATATATTTCTTACAATTATTATCTACGTTATATTCACAATTGTGATATTATCATTATAATAGTGTAGATCCTTATTGATAGTATTTCATTCCAAATTAATATGCTATATTGTTATTTGTATTTATAGTATAGTTGTTTTAATCCTCTGTGAAGAAGTAGCATGTGAAATGATTGACACTAGTAGAGGATGTTGGAGTATGTAACTTCTACTTTTCTTATGCTTGTGTGATCATATTTTATTACTAATTTTACTTCTCATAATTACGTACATTTCTAGTCTTTACAATAGAGTTTGTTCCTATTATATATGAGACATTCTTTTTCTACTCTCCCATGTCAATTTGATATTAGAGACAGGATGAAGAAGACTCCATCGAGATCCTAGGAACATGGAAGAGTAAAATAAATAATTCTAAGTGTTAGAGTATATTGGTTTTACATCATTTTATATGATCCATCATAGTTACAAGAGAACGCTAAAGTTTCTAGTGCTATTTTTAAAATTTGTCACTATCATGGTCAATGTTGTTGGGTTTTGATTATGAAAGAGTAGGAAGTGTGATAGATGCTAATGTTACCGTAGTGGAGAAGGGTGGTGTTATTGTTGTCATCATCAAAGGAATTGGCTGAGCCATCCTACATATGCAAATATTTGAAGTTATTGTAGACAACAACATACATTGGAGGGATGGAAAGGGGAGATACCACTATTATGGCTATGAATTGGGCTATGTGAGCAATGGCCAATGCAAAGGAGTCGCTACCCTATAGCAACAATCTCTTCTTATGAGATCATTTTGTGTTAAGCATCAATTTCCTTACACCGTGGCCATGCATTGAGAGGTAGCAAAGCTTTAACAAATATTTCTTGTCTACTATAACACACAATCTTTGTTTTCTGTACTTTTTCAACTCAAATAATAATGTGTCCAACAAACGGCAGTCAAAGTGAGATATACTAGTGGTTTAATTGTAAGTTTTCACAAGGGGGAGCCATCAACATTTTGTGGAGCAAGCATAGTGGTTGTTTAAAGTAGCATTGTGAAATTCTGCAAGATTGCATGAAGATGCTTAACACCAAGAAATTGATGTGGCTAGGCTAATGCATTGTTGGGTAGGGTTTTTTGTCATGCAATCTAGTGAAAATGTGATTATTTAGCTCGGTAATATTGTATTGAATTTGCATATTCATCGTAGGTAATTCAATATCTAAGTGTAGTTATTTTGTTAGATCGACTACTCTAACCAATAACAGATAAGTATGGGTGACCAAGACAAAGGAAGAATATATTCCTATGACTTTACTATGCATCTCTTGCTGGTATTTTTCATTGTTGCAATTATTTTGCAATATAAAGGTCATTTCTAATTCTGCATAATAAAAAAGTGTTGTAGTTGGAAATGATTTGTAGCTACATTTTTTTCTCCATGAACTGTTTGTCGAGTGGTGCACTATATGTTCTTTATAACATGTGCAAAATGTAAGAACGAAATGCATACATCTCATATTAACAATACTTATCTAGACATTAAAGGAAATTTTAGCCTAAAAGTGGTCTCTTAAAGAAAAATAATAAAAGTATAGTTAAAATAATAGAATAAGAGTTATGAATTTTGGAGGGAAAAGAAGAAAACTACTTTTTTAAATTTTATTTCAAGCCTTATCTCCTTATAGGTTTACTCAAATTTCAATTTTAGACACTCGTTGGATGCATAATAAAATTCTACATCCAAGGAGTACACAGCATGCTTACGTTGAGAATACCCACATTGATAAAAATTGAAGATATATTAAAAACACATGTTCAACATGTTTTTTCTAATGTATCTTAACTTTTTATGAACGTGGGTCTTGTCGAAATTATGCATAATGGGTACTATTTGGATATGAAATTTAATTTTGTATCCAAAAAGTGTCTACATTAGAAATTTTTGTAAACCTATAAGGAGATAAGCCAAAATACAATTTAAAAAATTAGTTTTTTTTTCCCTCCAAAATATTTACATGTACCTCTTTTTAATTTTAAAGGATTTTGATTGCTTTGCATATTACGACATGGAAATTACATGAAAATTTTATGGGCACTTTTAGGCTGAAATTTCCACTATTTTAACTAGTGATTTTGGTGGATGACACCCATTTATCTTCATCTATTGATGTAGATGCATAGGATGGCTAGTTACTAAGTCTTCATGGTCAGATTGATGTTACGGCCTAGAGTACAACATGTTACCAATTGATTTGAAGTATCAATGGTATAATTTCATTCCAATTGGTACATGATGACAATTGTTCAGGTGAAGAGATGAGCATGTATAAATTTTGAGGTGGAACCAAATTGTATTGTTCTCACTTGAGAAACCAAGAAGGATTGTAGGTTGAATTTTTGGAGTAGAATGATGAGTTTGCAGTAGGTAGGACAAAAAGTTCCCTAATACAACTAAGAGATATTTGGATTTCAATTGAAAATAAAATAAAGACAATGCTTTTGAAATCACTATGGAAATTAAAAGAATTGGTTATAATAGAAACATATTGAGTGATGATGGAAAAATAGAGGTAAAATTTTGAATGACATGTTGAATAAAATGGAATTTTACCATGTTGTAAGGTGATACACGCTCTATAGTTGTAGAAATTCTATATGTCATGTGTTGATGTGGTGTTATAGTGGTCCTTCAAAGTTTGTACCTAGTATCTATATGAGCTAGAGTGTATATGTACTCATATGTATGTAACATGAAAAGGGTATTATCATTATAAGACCTAAAACATTCTCTCAGGTGTGGAATTTAGTCTTTCTTGGAAGTTGTCCTTTTGACAACCTAATATTCCAAAGGTCCATATTTCCCCTACCTTGTCTTTCAATATCTCTTCTGTAAATGCATATCTTCTATCAACCCTACCTGAGCATATGGTACCAAATCCTCTACAGAAGATAAGATCTATTCCTCTTGTTTAACTAGCATGGAAGGCTTGTTAATTTCATATTTTATACATTCACAACCGAGTGAATGTGCATCTATGGGGGTAGATTGAGTCTATACAAATTATCTCCAACCATTTCCAAAATATTAAAGGGACCATACCCCATGTTTTTGATTTTATTACCAGGACCATATAGTCTCTCCTTGTTTAACTATAACCATAGCCTATCCCCCACCATGAATAACCTTTTTATTGTGATAACCATGCTTGGCCTTATATTTTTCTTTTGACTTTTACAATGTCTCTTGTACCTGTATATGGATTTTCTTGATCCTTTCTACAATTTATTTCCCTTAAGGCATCCCCTATAATATCCTCCCTCACTCCTTGTTTCCCATAAGTAATATCCAAATGTGAAGGTATTAAATATATAAAACAAGTTTAAAATGCGGACATACTAGTACAATTTCAGACTACTCTATTATAACGGTGTTGTATATATACCATATTTTCATCCAATGTCTATGAATGCTTTTGATTGTAACCCCTCAAACATTGCACCATTGTCTTGTTTGTTACTTATTCCTGCTTATTTGTCTATGGATGGAATGTTGAAGAACTCTTTAAATTTATGTGCATCTTCATCCACAATGTAGTCCAAAATGCATTGAGAAATATTTTGACCTTGTTTGAAACAATGCTCCTTGGTATCCCAATGTGAACCCAAATATGTCCAAAAAATGTTGCTTATTTCCCAGTAATGGTCCTCTTATAGGGAATAATAATGCACATCTTGCTGAACCTGCCAACTACCATAAGTAGTCATGCCCCTTCTTGGTTGTTTGTAAGCCTCCCACAAATTCTATTAAAATTATTTCCCAAGGATGAATGGTTATAGGTAAGGGATAATATAGACCTGATTTCATGTTACTAGCCTTATTGGTACAACAAATCATGCATTTTTCTTTTTTCTATGAACCTAGCTACTTTCTCTTACATCTTGGGCTAATACATGTTCCTCTACAAGTTGGCCACTTTCTTCCCTACACCAAAGCTCTCTGCAACCTTGGAGGCGTGAGTATTTACAATTAGATTTAATCACTTGCTTTTAGGAACACATAACTTATCTAAATTGTAGTGTAGCGCATCATGAAGATACCAGTAAATGGTGTTGTCACCGTGATGCACATGACTTTGGTCCGCAATAGTTGAAACACATCCTTGAAGTCCTCATCCTATGAATATGCCTCTCTATATGAATCTTGGGTGAATGGCATCATGTGCATTAGATTTCTCAAAGCTATGATATTTGACATGGGTAAAATTGAAAGCATGTTCACTAACTTGTTTGTGCTAGCCTTCTTATACATAATCACTAAATGAAACCTTCATAAAATCCTCATCCATTTTTAATTCCTAGTCTATTGTAGCTTATTATGGTCCTATAGGTGTTGTAGTGGCTAGTGATATTTGTGTATTATTGTCTCCTTTCCTGTTGCATTAGAAATTGCAAGGAGTTGTTGCTCCATGATCTATTATATGATAAATCACCAGAAAGACAAAGGCACAAATAAGAAGATACAAAAGATCCAAATCCCATATGATTCAACAAGCAACAGGAAATTTGATTTTCACTATGAGGAAGAGAATAATACCTTACCTTCTCACATTTTGGGGAGGAATATTGAGTTTGTAGTAGAATTATTATGCTCCACATGAGCAATCTACTCGATCTTCTTCCTATCTAAACACCTGCACACAATCACAAACAGTCAAGGACGATAAAAGCTATTCTTTGAAATATCATTACATAAAAAACAATATAAACTAGTCACAACATCTGAACATAATTATGTAAGGGAGGGAACATAGATTTTCATTGATCTCATAAAAATGATACAACATTTCTATACCTTCACTCCAACATGTACTCTCCATAATCTGATGGAGTTTCCCAAATAGATATAATGAATGAGCATCAAGAGAACTCACATAATACTAATACCTCACAATCTATCAATGTGGTAGCAAAGTGGCAACATAAGATCAAGATCACAACTAATCAAAATATTGGCTCTCCAAATAACTAGCTCTCCAAAAAATAGCCCAACCCTCTCAAATTATCGAGTATAAATAGGTAAATGATAGGTCCCAAGAGGATGAATATGGAAGCTCAGGACTATGAGAAGTTACAAAATATTCTCATGGATGATTCCTGACCAGCTCGAACAAGTGAGTAATCGAACTAATCTCCTAGGGACCAAGTGATTTTGGAATATTCCCTTGGTCGCAGGGACACGGAGGGTGGATTAGGGCCTTAGCCATGGGCACAATAGGGCTAGGTAGCAGCTAGAGGCCTTTGGCCACAAGAAAAATCCTTCCTACTCGTGGCTAGTGGTAAAACTGGCAAAAAAGGTCACCCCAAGTTAGGAAAAAGGCTTCTGACTATGAGTGCTAAGGGTCAGTCACACAAGGGTAGAAAAATAGGCTGATAAATGATTCCCCCTAATATATGATGTCAGAATGAGAAGCTGATGGCTGAAATGCATTATAAAAAAAATCAGAGGTCAAATCGGTAGTGGGGAAATAGAGCCAAGAACGCAGATCAGAAAACACTGAAGCTAAAGTCTCAAATGTGTTGATAACATCCTCGAGGTGGGCATACCTATGCTCGATCATAAGAAAATACTAAACATGGCCGCCAAACATACATTGTGGATCCATGATATAAATGAATAACACATGGCCACAACAAACATACATGATGGATCCATGTGACTTAATGAAAAGAGCATAGCCACTATGAAATACAATCGTGGATCTATGTCACAATATGCATCAGTAGGACGATGTACACATGACAGACAAGGAAGTGTCCTAGATAGTCCTCGAAGTACATAAATGGTACATAAATTCAACACAACCTGGGGATGTTGCCATATAAGAGTGATTTGTCCTTAAATCACGGTCTTCGACATAACTCTGATGGTACAAATATAACATGTGAATAAATGAGATGAAGTCAAGGAATGGTAGAGACAGTTTGATTACCAGCCAATGAGGTAAACCAGTAACTTACAAGAGGCAATCCACCAATGAGGAAAATGTACCCCAAGGTACCTAGTACAGTCCACAAGTGTGAATAGATGAGCTGACGTCAAACACCAATGAACTTGAAAAATCAAGAGCTAATGATGTGAACCCATCGTTGATCGCGAGGAATCCTACCACTGAGGTCTGCAAGCTCCAAGGTACTACTAATTCCTAGATCAAGCTCTCGCATAATGAGCTGAAGTCGACAAGAGAAGATCTGTCGAAGGAGGGCCTTAATGCATCCCCAATCAATCCACACGAAACATACCAAGATGATCTGATGTATGGATCAAGTCATGAAGAGATGAAGTGCAACTAACACATGGATGGCTAACTCAAAAACGTTAATAGTCTACTGCAGATGGCCAACATAAGTTGATACTTCCCTCGAACACATAACAACACGCCACAAGAGTGAATTGGAAGCATGACTAATGAGCACCATATAATATCACACAATGACATAGGAGGCATCAAGGCATGCTCCATATGATTGGAAGAGTAACCAACCAGAGGAGTAAAGAGACTCATATGGATGGTACGAATTCTAGGCAAGCTAAAACCCAACTGTAAGATAATGAAGCATAAAAGTTTCATATTAAAGGGCAATGCGATTGGCATTTCCATGTTGACAACTAATGGAAACAAATGTTCGATCCCTTCTCTTCTTATAAGTTAATTTTTTGTAAAGTTCTCTCCCGAGCTTGAAAAAGAGATAAAAGTATATAAGGGGGAACATCTTAACCAGAGTAGACTAGGGTATTCCTTTTTCGTAACTATTCTATCCCATTCCAGAAAAGGGTTAAAATGGTATTGGGTAGATGACACTTTGAGTACTTTAACGAGTGTGAAGTAGACAAGCTCAGTCGGCAATATTTTCCAAGTTAAGGAGTCTGAAAAGAGCTTGAAGAAAACTACTCCCAGAAGAACGAGTGGTACAAAGGGTAGAAACTGGTTCTGATAGTAGTCGAACGTCTCATGACATAAGGTGGACACGAGGCTGGCTAATAGCACCAATCATTATAGTGGTTCCTCCGATAAAGGGTAAAACACCAAGTGAATGCGGACGGTAGGCCAACAAGGTGATGACGATGGAAAAAGAAACCTAGGCTCAAACTGCTATAATAGGTTGAGAAAAAGTGGCAATCACAAGGGATAAAATGTGGAGTCCTCTGGGGGTATGACCAAAAATACAATGAAGAAGAGGGCATGAGGCTCAAATTTGAAGTCATGGCAGTTAAAAAGGAGGGATTCTAAGAGATAATAAAAATGACTGCATGGACACCAATATAGCAAGAGAGTTCTAACTAGGGCATCCATGAGCAGATAAGCTCTACTGCTAAGCTACAACATGCATAGAGGAAGTGGCAAAAGTCGCAACTTGATGGGGTTGGACCTAAGGCATAAATAGTGCTGATGGTAAAAACGAAAAATCAGAAAAGTGACCTACCCCTATATGCCAGTAGAAGGATCATACATCAGGCCCAGTGTAATAAATGGTAACCTCTCAATATAGAAGCAAAATTTGACTCCCAAGTTCTCCTACAAAAGGTAGACTGAAAAACAGATCATAAAGCTCAAAAATCCCACTTTACCCTAAAAATTTAAAAAGGAATATTCCTCCAAATGCCAAAAAATATTATAAAATGAGCTCATACCTCTCTAGTTGGTCATTGTGAAGTTTGTGAAAAAAGGAGGAGAAGCTTCCAAGGGTTTGAGAGCAAGAGCAAGGAGGAGAAAGTGGCCATCTTCAAGCAAGTAAGTAGAAAATCGCCTTTCTCTTAATCATTCCTAAACTTAGATGTCGAGCCATAGTGGTTTTGAAGTTGGGGTTTGAGTTTTTTGAGGAAAAATTCCCTTGGCCATAGGCTTGCTACGGGAAATTTTCAGCTAGAGAGACCTGACCATGGACTGACATGAGTTTCCCATAGCTACGGTCAAAATTTTCTTGTGTCAATGACGCAACCCAGGGGGGGAGAATAGAAAATTTATAAAGCATTTTCTCTTAAATTTATCTTTCTTTATTTTTCCCAATTTTAGCAGTAGTTGATAACTGACTTGTGAGTGCAAGAGTAGCCATGGAATACAAATGGAGAGAGAGGAAACACACAGAGAAAGAAATACAAGCCATGGCCCATGAGCCAACCATCAATGCCTTAAGGAACTATGGTTTACTAAAATTCTTTATAATCCCAATCATGTCTAGTCAAGACTATCTCTTGACATATATTATACGGTGGCAGGATGTGGATGCTCAAAACATAATTTTTGGTTCAGAGAGATTCATCATAGAAGCCTCAAACATATATTTTCTCACCATTTTATCAAGGCAGGGGTTTTCGATTGTGTTGACAGGGGTTTGAAGCAATACATGGGAAATAATCAGAAGTATGAGAGCTTCCCATTGCAGGAAGGTGGAAGGGGTAGGAAAAAACAATATCCTCATAGAGGACATAATGGACTTAACCCTCCAGATACTATATTATATGGTGACCCGAGTAGCAGGATATGTGGTACCCCATGTAGTGACAATTCCTTAGTTGAAGATGTGTATACGATGTTTAGAACCCACCTTGTTCAACTGGTGTGATGGGATGGTGACTAGTTTGAAGGCTCAACTTACAAATATGAATAGGAGAAGGAGCGACACTTTTGGATATGGGAGCTTCCTGGTAAGCTTCTTTTTTGAGAGTATTGCGGTGATGAGGCCCCAAACATTGTATTATGCAACCTCTCCACTGGCAAGACAACCCCGTATGGCTAGATGGTGTACCATTTTACCATGAGATAATAGCATGTATGCTAGCATCAGGTACCCAGATACATATTGGAAATGGATGAAAGCAACTACATTTCCAGTGGATGATTTCCCATATGATGAGGTGGAATTCACGGGAGATCCTAACATAGTATTTCTCGCTGGTGAAGGTTTCGATTGGAGAGGTAAAAAATTTGGATTTTTTATGTTTTGTAATTTTTTAGGATTTTTGAAATATTTCATTTTTTGGTTTTTTAACTAGATTACATAGCCACTAATGATATGGGTTTTGACATGCAAACCTGTCACCTACACAGCCAGTCGGATATTCCCCATTCAGGAGATATGTACCATAAGCCCTGACCCCAACACTGGCATAGGAGATATAAGATGAGGATGAGAAGCTATGGGAGTTTACTCGAAATGTCAAGGGACTAGCATTGGGGATTCCTACAAGGAGGCTTGAGGAAACTCCTCCACATATGCAAAGGAACATCGTAGGAGTGCCCTCATCACGTCGTCATGGTCTACTCTACTGCATCCTGAATGTGGTTCTATGTTATCATGAGCACCACTGAGTGGGGGCAGTAGAAAAGGGTTGTGAAATTTTTTATGTATTATTATGTGTATGGTATAGTAGCCAATGCCTTAGTTGCCTAATTTTGAACTATGTCCTCAGACTTCTGATATAATAAAATACCAGCTTCTATGTGTTGTTTCTATTTTGTATGTACAATAGATGTTTTAATGTTCATTTGAATGGTTTAAAATGTTAAACATCCGATAAATGCCAATCTAACACATAATTAGCTAACTAGTTAGCCAATCTATTTTGGTCTCAAGTAATATGTATATAAGAATGTAATCAAATGAACGTTCCAGGAGATGTACCCTCAAAAAATAACAAAGCAGAGTCAGATTCCTTACAGAGTAAAGATAGTTGAGCTCAGACACTAAGAGATGAGAGTCAAGGTGAAAAACGATATGGCGTAAGCCAAGACTACTAGCCTTGGTTAAAATCTCATTGACAACACTATACTCAGCCATGTTGTTGCTAACAGGGCGAAGAAAAATACCCCCATAACTCACAAGCTCATCAGTGGGTGAAAAGAGGACCCAAGTGGTGGAATCAACATTCTGAGTGTAACAGCTTGCTCCATATGCAAATCCTCTATAAGAGAGGGAGGGTGTTGACATATGTACAACAAATACCAGACACACAAATTACACACAGAAACCGGGTAGATGCTAATGATAAGAAAAAACAAACTGAACATGCTCACACGTATATAAAATATATACAAGCATGACATAGTCGAATAGGTCACCCAAAGGTGTGCGCACAGCTGGGTACAGATAAATGATTTCCATACATGAACTCATGGAGGAGTGGGGGTACCATATGGCTCACCAATGTGGGGCCATGCCAAATGAAATCAAACTGCCCAACCCAGAAAGGTTGACCATGCTAACATAGTCATACTCTCAAAATTATCTTGATTACATAAGGGAGGATCATGACATAATGAAGGTACAACATGCTCGTCGACAGGTGGTAAGGGAAATTTGTTGGCAAGTTCATTATTCGAAGCTCAAGAATTGACTTGGTCCATGGGTGGAATTTCCAAGGAAGGCTGAGGAGGTGCCCCATGAGTTGATTCAAGATTCGATATGTTGAGCTCTACATGTTCCAAATTGAGGATACTAGAGGAAGAAATAATCATAACCTCCCTATGATGATCAATGGTGGGATACATGACCGTCAAGTTGACTAACTAGGGAGGCTCATCAACAAGTGAGTCATGTGAAACAAGTAGAGGGGAAGCCTGTGTGGGCAAAGGATCCTGATCATATTGCATATGATGATGGAGTTTCATAACAATTTAAGGAGGTACTGACGAGATTGCCGAAGGGAAAATCTCTTGCACAATAAGTGGCAGAGAGTGCTCACTAGGTTGATCATCTTCTATAGTAACATGCGACACCACCCATATATTAGGAGGTCTATGGCGTCCATAGGTGCTAGAAGAGATCATATGCATAGGAAAAATGATAGGAGAAGAAGGCGTTTTAGGTGAAGTAAGTTGAGGAAAAAACCCCGTAAGAGTGAAACTTTTAAAAAGTCCAACACCAACACTCTGAAATTGATCGGGATGGTCCCCTACATGTGGTACCGTAGTACCAGTAGTGGAAATTTGGGCTGATGGCATGCAATAGTCAAGTTGGCCAATGGTGACAATATTTCCTTCATGAGGAAAGAAACGTAAATGAAACACAGACGAGACCACTATGTTCATGAAATAAAACCAACTACGATCAAGGAGTAGGTTATAATCTAAAGGAGCGTCGACGACTTCAACATCGACATGTACCTTTTTTGCCCATAAATTGATGGAAAAATGTGGAAGGAACCCCTTAGGAATGAAATTGTGACCGTCAAATTCTTGGAAAGTGGTATTAGACATTGCGAGATTTAGAGCGCCAATAGATTTCCAACAAGATATGGACATGACATAGGTGGAAGAGCCCTCATCCACTAGAGTGCGATGGATATTCTTTTGGAGAATTCACATGATAATATGGAAAAATATCTTATGGGAAATATGAGGGGTGGGTCTCTTAGCATTAAGAGCGATGACACCAGAGTCATATAAGTCAACTCCACCAATGGAAGACAACAAGGCTTTGCGCTGTTGAAGACAACCTTGCAAGACCTCCAAGGTAGACATGGCACAAGGCACTTTGGAAAGATCTTTAACAATACTATAATTTCTAAGTAGCCCTAGCAGAAGGGTTGTGTGTTTTCTTACGGAGAACACCCTCGGGGGGCCGATAGACAGGTTCCATAGGCTTATCTAAAGTGAGAGGTCTAGTGGAACTAGGTGGATCTGGTGAGTCCTTGGAAGGAGAACTCGACTCAGGGACAACATAGGGCTTAGCTTGCATGGTCACATTGACATCTTCCTTGAATATAAGATGGATGAAATATAAGGGGGATGGGAAGATGAACCATCATTGTCCCCTTGTGGAGGTAGAGAATGTTGAGAAATCATTTCTTGTTGGGGTTGTGAAGGGAATGGATGAGTTAAAAAAAACGACTGTTGAGAAGACGATGGTGAAAGAAGCCTATGAACTTCATCCATTTGAGGAAACTCATGAGTTAGATGATCACCTTGAAACATTTTACAAGGGAACTTGACTTTGCAGTGACGCTCATTGGCACCCCCTCCCTGACTCTCAGTATTTGGTTTATACTCCTGGTCATTTTGATTTTGTTGTTTATTTTTCTTGTTTTTCTTGTTCTTTTTACCACCGGTTTGAGAGTTTTTCTTTGGATGAGTGGACTTCACCATAAGAACATTAGTGGAATGCTAAGAAGGGGGTGCTTTTGTAGATATAGACACACTTTTTGGGGCTTGATATGTAACAATCAATTTCCCAAGGTGGGAAACAAGTTGTCTCATGGGATCAAAAAGATACCCAATCATGTCATCATCATGTGGGCTAGGAACATGTTTAGGTGGGTCAATGGAAGGCCTAGGGCATTGGGAAATACTTCATATAACATACTCGAGTGTGAATATATGAGATCCAACTGTTGGGCAGCTATAATAGCTTTCTCCTCAGTAATGGCTCGAAACATGGACACATCTTTGGATATTTGTGGTTGGAGTGATATAATGAACCATTTATGGATAATTTTATCAAGTAAAATGATTCTTACCAACCTCTTGCAGCTACGCCACTCATGAATATGATCATAAATGAGTGTGGCATCATATTTTTTGAAGTTAGAAAAAATTTTAGAGTCAAGATGATACTGAGTTGCTAGCTGGAAATGTGTTAGGAAAGTTTCAGATAAAGAGGAAAAATCATTGTAGGATGCAGTTTCTAACTCGATGTATCACTTGGAAGCATCCTCGGTTAACTGATCTCCTAGGGACCAAGTGATTTTGGAATATTCCCTTAGCCATAGGCACATAAAGGGTGGATTAGCGTCTTAACTGTGGGCATAAGAGGGATAAGTAGTGGCTAGTCCTTTGGCTGGAGGCACAAGCCTGCTTGCTCGCAGGTAGTTGTCAAACTAGCAAAAACGGTCACCCAAGTCAGGAAAAAGGCACTTGACTGTGAGGGCAAAGGGTAAGAAACATGCAGGTAGCAAAATAGGCTAATAACATTTCCTATCAGATAGTGTTTCCACTTCTTCACAACTTGCACTAGGGCATAGAACACCTTGTTAAAGGTAAGGTAGTTTATAATTCCCCAATGAAACACTTTAGAATGGGAGAATATAGGCCTTCTCCCTTGTATCTAAACCACTCCCATAAGATACCCACTTGCATCTATATTTATTTCAAAGGACCACTGCAAGTTCGGTAATACCAGAACTAGTGCTTGACTAATATTCTTCTTTAGCTCCTAAAAGGCAATTTGTTGACCCTTTCCCCAATGGAAACTCTTGATAGTTGTTGTTATGGTGTGGAGTGGTGTTTCTGCTGAAAATGAGACAATGAATATTCCCAGGCTTCCCTTCGAATTTAGGGATATTTGATGGTAGTTTGGCAGGCATAGGCAACCACCAAGGATCATGACGAATGGGGTCATTAGTCAATTTATCCAAATCCAATAAATCAAGAGAGGATATAAATGGACTGTGAATTCCACTAAATGGGTCGTAGGCAAGAGAATACCTTCACCAACCTTTTACCCCCCCAATAAATGGATTAGATGGATGCGTTTGTTGGTGGTGAAAAGGGTTTGCCCTGATAAATGGTTATTGAGGGCCAACATAACTAGTAGATGGATGTTTCCCCCAGGGTAAAAACCTCCAAAGAGAAATGGATCGCCAAAATCATGACTTATAATGGGGTTGTACCAAGGGTGAAAATAAGTACCACTTTACGCAATAGGGCCAACATAAGGGGAATGACTTAGGTAAGGCATAGTAATTGCAGTGGGGTTACCCCCAGGTAAAATAGCCCCTGGAGTAAAATTATTGGTAGGTGGTGTCCCTCCAAAGAGCGAACTATACCAAGCTTGGTCATACTAGAAGCTACATTTCCCCCAAGTTGACTAGGGACAACTAGCGATTCCCCCACGGATTCCTAGAAGTAACCATGCCCAATTGAGGAACAAGAATAGTTAGTTGGGAAAATGACGGTGTGTAAATTCCTCGACCTACTCGCTGAATAGATTGGGGTACCGTAGTGGTCATAGAGGAGGGTATGGGAACAAAAGAATTCAGGAGACTAGTGGGAGCCATAGATGAGGTTGGTGGAATTCCCCAAGAAAAAGTGAGCGAAGTGGACAGAGGAGCAAGAATAACCATGCTAAGAGGCGGAAAAACTGTCATTGAAGCTGAGAGTGCAGATGCAGATGGTAATGAAGTCCCAAAATTTGCAATACGGTAAATGGTAGATAAAGGAACATAAGTTTCGGACGGTGTAGAACCATCTAGGTTTAGTCGCAATGAAGTAGGCCCTAAAGGATCAGTCACATGTGGATTTTCAGGAGTGTCAAAGTCGTCTTCCATAGTCTCAATGGAGATCATATCACTATCAATGGGGCTAGCCACAAATTCCAACACTATGTGATGGTCTAAGTCACGAGCACCGATAGGCACACTCTATGTAGGAGAAATAAGTCCACTGCATCCTGGAAGTAAACCTTGAAGATGACGTGAATGTTGATGAAAAAATTTAGCCAGGGTGGTAATAATTAAAATATAATTATGTTAGTGAAACCACCCTGAGGCCAAATTATGGACTCAGACCAAGCAACACATTGTAGAAACATCCTAAAATATAGCACACATAAACATAATACAAAGAAGATGGTAGTGGAATAGTTATACTAGTGACCTGCTTCCTAACCATTTTAGTCGCGAAATTGGCACAATTTCTCCTAAAAGATGTGGAACACCCCTCGAGAGGACTGAGAGAGTATGACTAATATCTATCCTAGGTACAAAGAAGATGACTTTGACCCTACACCTGTGTATGATCCCTAGAACAAAAGGCCACTATGGTCACCACATACAATAAAACGACCTGGTGGGAGTGTCATAGGACAAATTGACACGTAATGGTAGGACCCTTAGCCCCCAAAAGGAGTCAAGACTGAAACCCCCTTGAGAGTTACCTCCAAAGTGGTGCCCAAGTGATAAAACATTGTTTGTATGCGTGGCAAATCCGTTATATCCTGCCACCCATAACTAAGAAAAATGGGTCATGTCGCACTACCTAGCCCAAGTGTGACCTCTTGCTTAACCCTTTTGTGAGGATGGCTTCCCAGAACACACTGCTGCAAATGGATTTTAATCCCTACTACAAGCTGCTAAGTTGATTTTGTGGTCTTCAAGTGGTTAACTCACACTCCTATCTCCAAGACCCTAGCCTAAGCTAGTGGTGGTGTACTGCCAATAAAAATAAAAGATGAATCGAGTTGGTTTTATTATCACGTTACTTTTAATGGTTGTTGTTTACACAATTAGGAAGCACGCGTGAAATCGAAATGGTTTGTAGGACTCATAGTTAGTCACCCTAATGCAATTATATGCAATTTTTCATTTTCAATTCGATGAATGCTAGCTACGAGGGGGAAATAAATTATCTAACACACCAATGCCTACTAAGATGCACTTTTCCATAAATCTTCCTGAATGAAAAATATCCCAAGAATATTTGTATTAATGACCCAAAAGACACACCAAAAATCAAACCAAGAAAGAGACCAAAACAATATTACCAAACAAGAACACAAAGCAATCCAAAAGAGAAACAACTAGGGAAACAAATCCCAATCAAAAACACTCAAAGAAATAAAAAAATAAAGCCAAAGTGGAAACAAAAGGTGGCAATGTCAATCAAGCTAGGGCTACAACACAATGGCTCTATCAGGGCCAATGTTTTACAAAGGACTAAAACGCACCCTAAAGGCAAAGAGGCTTGAACAATATCTTAATGAAAGCAATACAATGGGACAAAATACTTTCAAAAGAACTTGATCAGAAAACTACACAACTGGTAACAACACCACCATTTGTGACACTAATGACCAAAAATCAAAGATATCACTCAACAAGAAGGAATGAAAATGAGAAACTATCCCAAAATCTGAATGTAAAATGTAAATGATAAAATCCAAAAGATCACTGAATACAACCAATCAAAAATGATAATGAAGTCAATAGACCAAAGTAAAATCCAATCCAAGGCACCGAGTCAAAAACTCAAGAAGAAACTTAAGAAATGCTAATAAAAGGAAGACATTGAAAAAACTAACCCATATATATCAGATCAGGGACATAGGACATCTAATCAGCTTCAACAAATGATGGATCCAAATATGTTTTCAACAGATCGATAATCAATAACGATCTTGATGCCTAATGAAAGAGAACAAGTCCTCTAAAGACGCAGCTAACCAACCCAAAGGAAAAATGATAAACAAGAGAGATCTGGATCAAATCTAGAAGGTACACAGTAATCTTAGAATGTACAAATGCAAAAAAATAAGTTGCAGACTAAGGGAAAGGGTTTTCAAAGGGTGAGAAGCCTCAATTGTGGGCATGAAAATGCCTAGAACAGGTTGGTCGCAGGCATAGGCTTGCCAGCCAGCAGCTAACGGATCCTTGGCTGTGGGCACAACCTTACAAAGTTGTGGCTAGGGTTCAAAAGAGAAAATTCCCTATTTCCTCGCTTAGTGACTAATATAAAATCAAAGAAAAAATATAATAACCCTGAAAAATAACCGAAAATAGTCGAAAAAAATCGAAAAAACCCAAAAAATTAAAAACAAGAGGATCTGATCGGGATATAAGGCAAAGAAGACACAAAAGTGAGTGATCTCTCATTAAAAGAACAAGTTTTGTTGCATTAGAAATTACAAGGAGTTGTTGCTCCATGATCTAGTGTCCGATAGATCACCAAACATAAAAAGACATGAATAATAAGATACAAAATATCCCAATCCCATATGATTCAACAAGCAACATGAAATTGGATTTACACTATGAGGAAGACTATAGTACCTTACCTCCCCGCATTTTGGGAAAGAATCTTGAGTTCGTAGAATAATTATTGCACTCCATACGAGTGATTTATTCGATATGTTTCCAATCTCAACACCTACACACAATCACAAACATTCAAGGAAGACAAGAGATATTACTTAGAGGATCATTAGATAAAATTGATATAAACCAATCACAATATATGAAACATAATAATGCAAGGGAGGGAACATAGATCTTCATTAATCCCATAAAAATGATACAACGCTTCTATACGTTTGCTCCAACGTCTCCTCTCCACTATCTGAAAAAGTTTCCCCATTAGATACAATGAATGAGCATGAAGAACACTAACATGTGACTAATACCTCACAATCTCTCAATATGGCAACAAAGTGGTAGCATAAGATCAAGATCTCAGCTCATCAAAAGACCGGCTCTCTAAAAAACTAGCTCTCCAAAAACTAGCCTTACCCTCTCAAATGATCCAGTATAAATAGGTAAATGATAGGTCCTGGGAGGATGAATATGGATGCTCAGGATGAAGAGAAGTTACAAAAGCTTCTAATGGATGAGTCCTGGCTAGCTTGAACAGGTGAGTAATCAAACTAATTTCCTAGGGATCAAGTGATTTTGGAAGATTCCCTTAGCCGCAGGCACATAAAGGGTGGATTAGGGCCTTAACCGTGGGAAAAAGAGGGATAGGTAGTGGCTAGAGTCCTTTGGTTGCAGGCACAAGCCTTCCTTCCCATGGGTAGATGTCAAAATAGCAAAAACGGTCACCCCAATTCAGGAAAAAGGCATCTGACTGTGAGGTCAAAGGGTCAGAGACATTGAGGTAGCAAAATAGGCTAATAAAATTTCCTATCAGATAGTGTTTCCACTTCTTCACAACTTGCACTAGGGCATAGAGCTCCTTGTTAAAGGTAGGGTACTTAATAACTCTGCAATGAGACACTTAATAATGGGAGAATATAGGCCTTCTTCCTTGTATCAAGACCACTCCCATAAGATACCCACTCGCATCTGTATTGATTTCAAAGGACCACTGCAAGTTTGGTAATACTAGAACTAGTGCTTGACTAATATTCTTCTTTAGCTCCTGAAATGCCATTTGCTGAAACTTTCCCCAATGGAAACTCTTGATAGTTGTTGTTATGGTGTGGAGTGGTGTTTTTTCTGAAAATGAGACAATGACCTTCCTCAAATACTATTTTGCATCAACCCTAAAGAAATATAAAGAGAAATAAACCATCAAACTGTAGATTTTAGAGATATAAATTATGTTTTATTGCATATGCATGAAAATTTTAATTATGTAGAAAATAGAGAAAAATTAAATGGAAAATCATGAACCACAATTGATACGAGATATATCATGGGAAACCATTTTGAGAGAAAACCCATCTGGAAGGTGAGGTTGCTTTGCTCTCTTTTTTTGAATAGAATATGGTACAAAGAAGTAGGGCATGTGGCTTGCGGGATACTAAAATGCACAAATCTTCTCTATGTGCTCTTTACATATTCCTCTTAGCTACTATTCTCATTTATGGCACACAATACACTAGAAAAGAATGGAACACCCTTTTCCTCCTAGTGGCCTAGTTATAACAAAACTTGATATCTTACTAGGAGTTAAGTTTAAGTCCTTCAAATATTAACTAGAGTTACAACATTGACTCTTCTAGATTCTTGTTCACCATGATTATGTGGCTATTATATTTCCCATTATCAATGAGGGAATATGTGGCACCATCTTGAATTATGGTGGTAAAAATAGGAAGATCAACTTTTGAGTGACATAACTTTTGCATATGAAGCCCAATTGAGGTGATTTTTGCACTCTTGGAAAATAATTCGTGTGCAGAATAGGAAGAAAAATTTATTATCAATGGAACAAAGTTTAACCCCCATAAAATTTTACTTTATGCCTAAAAATTCTCTTGGAAGGATTCAGACCCTAATGTTCCAAACTAGGTCCCGCTATTAAAATGGTCCTACAAGTTGATTTCTCCACTATTTCCACTAAAATCATTGAGATAGATGGAAAACAATATAATGATGCAATTTGGATCATGTATACCATTTGATCCAAACTTAGAGACGAACACAACATAATACATATATAACCATAAATACAAAGATGCAGCAAAAATAACACTTCATTTCATTAATATCAAAAAACTAAAATATTCTTAGATGTGATTATCACCGAAAGATTTTATATAAATTTTATGGATCACAGAAGCCAAATTACTAATACTATCAAGGAACTAAAATATGCTAACAAAAAAAATGGAAATAAACTACTCAGATGATGGTAGATTATCTCAAAGAAAAGATGTGATGACTACATGCCTCTGAACTATGTTACAATGAGGCTCAGTGGCCTTTTTATCATTGAGAAACAATGATAAACCATAAACATCCAAAAATATAACCCTAGTAGATGAAGCACCAAAGGCTTGTGGGCCTCGTTGGGGTAAGTTGGAATGTGAACTTCCTAGGGTCCTAAATTTTGCATACGATTTCCATTTAGATATAATAATACCTCATTTCAAATATTTCAAAGAGGATGCTATTAAAAAATTGTATACTAGTTTGGAGCTTTTCCAGTCTCTTCATTTTCCCTGAAAGCATCTTTTAGTCCCTCGAAATGGCTCCAGAAGTTTTGGACGCAAAAAACTGCAAAAAATAGTAAATTGTGCTATAATTAAGGAAACTGAAAAACTGAAAGAAAAAATGGTTGGGGTCCAAGTGGAAAATGCGGTTGGCCACCAATATCCACCTGGATTAGTCCTTCCCCCTTAGGAAGCAATTTTCCCCATTGTGTTGATTGCCTCCAAGAGATGGGGAAAGTTATGCTGAGCTTGGTCCCTAGTGAGGCACTTTCCTTGGTGTAGGAGTTGGCCAAATTTTTGAACCCGATATAGTTGGATCTTCTGCTGATGAATATTTTTTATTTTTTTTTCCATGATCCGATCAGTTGTGTCCTGTTCCATGTAGTTGGTGTTTAGCTCTGTGGGCATGAGTTTTTCTGTAATGTCAGATGTGTCTAGTAATGCTGGAAAGTATGGCCAAAGGTAGTCCACATTGAACACTGGGTGCAGGCCAAGGAACGATGGAATGCTAAGCTCAAAAGAATTGTCCCCTACAACCTTGGTGATTGTGTATGGCCCATATTGGAGCAGCTGAAGCTTACGGTGTGGCCCGGCAAGGCGCTCCTTCTACAAATGTAGCAAAAATTTTTCACCCACCTAGAAATTGTAAGGCACCTGATGCTGATCATGTGGCTACTTGTACTTAACATTGGCTTTTTCTAATATGTCATGAACCTCTTGGCGAATGTGTTTTATTTGTTCAATGAAGATGTTAGCCCCTTTTTTTTAGATTGGACATGGGTCGAAGCTGTGTGAATAGCTGCAAATGGTATCGCCACATCAATAGGACATAGCAATTGGAATCCTAACCTCACATGAAAGGGGTTGTGGGTAGTTGAGATATGGAGAGCTTTGTTGTAGCTATTCTGTACATAGGGGAGGCTTTCGTCCCATGTGTGAGGATGCTTCAAGTTGTACATGGGTAGAATGTGTATGGCTATCTTGTTTATGACCTATGTTTGGCCATCAATTTGGGGGTGGAAAGTTGTGGACTTAGTGAGCTTGGTATCTAGCATCGACCAAAGACTTTACCAAAATGTACTTTGTAATATGTTGTCCTAATATGAGATAACAGACTCTGGGATCCAAAAGTGTACCCACACTCATTCAAAGAAGAGCTTAACAATGTCGTCTATTGTGATACTCTTCTTGCAGGGTGCTAGAATGGCCATCTTAGAGAATTTGTCGACAACCATGAAAAAAAAGTCATTGCCATGCTTAGTTGAAGGGATGACCGACATGTAATCCATGGAGATGGATTTCCAAGGTCGACTAGGAGTAGGCAAAGGAGTATATAGGCCTTTCTTCCTAATGTTCATTTTGGAAATGGTGCAAGAAATTCAGGATATGATGTACTTCCCAACATCCCATCGAAGGTTCGACCAGTAAAAATACTTATGTAGCATTGTCACATTTTTCACTACTCCAAAGTGTCCAATGACCCGACTGTAGTGCTCCTCCCAAATCATCTTGGCACACTCGCTTTAAGGAACACATAGGTGTCATAGGTGACATAACAATGTATCCTTGAGGTGAAAATATAGAACTTTCTTGCCTTCCAGGAGTGTCTGGTATGTGTTTCCAAATTCTTGATCATTCTTGTACAAATGCGGCCACTCTGAAGTCTCATGCCGGCAAGAGTCGAGCACAATGGTCAGCGTCATGATTGGAGGTTAGATGAGGTAGTATGAAAAATTATTGGTGTTTCCGTTCTTTTACTTAATGTTCAAGTGGAAATTTTGCAGGTATGTGGACATTTCCTATGGCGATCATTCTACAACTTCCCTTGTGTCTGTATGAACTGTAGGGGTTGGTGGTATATGTGGATGACTGTTTCCTTCCCCAGAATGTAATGCTTTTTTTTTCGGCAGGTATGAACAATGGAATACATCTCTTTTTCATAGGTGGGATACTTTCGAAATGTGTCTGAAAGTGTCTCACTGTGATATTCCATTGGATGCCCCTTCTGAGTCAGAACTTCACCAATATCATTGTCAGAAGCATCTGTCTCGATCTCAAATGGTTGTTGCAGGTTTGGTAATTTGAGCATTGGTGCAGAGCAGAGGAGATGTTTCAACTCAGAAAATGCATTTTGTTGGGATTAAAACCAAAATAATTTTGATTTTTCTCCGCCCTTGGTGACTTGACTCAAAGGCCAAGTGATATGAGAGAATCCCAACTCGAACCTGTAGTAGAAATTGGCAAGATCAAGAAAGATGCAGAGCTCTGTAATGGTGATTGGGTTTGGCCAATCCCAAATGAATTGTATCTTAGCTGGGTCGACATGCACACCCCTCTGATCAATGATGTACCCCAGATATTGAACCCAGGTCATACCAAAAGTGAATTTCTCCAAATTGGCATTAGGGGAATTTTGAGGTCTAAAATGGACCTCCTAAGGAAATTATAAGATAATAGTGGAAATAATAAAATAATATTTTATTACATCACCAAATTTTAGAGGGAAAAAATAATAAAATAATAATAAAATAATAAAACTATTTTTTCAACTCGTATTTCCAACTTATCTCCCTAAGTTTTTACTCATATTTCAAGCGAAAAAACTCGTTGGATGCAGAGTTTAATTTCTCATATAAGGAGTATGCATGTTCCATACTTTTGATGGACACTGCTACATGGAAAATGAGAAATGCATGAAAAACGTGATTACAATCATGTTTTTTCATGTAGTTCTCATTTTTCATGCAGAAGGGTCCATCAAAAGTATGCAACATGGGTACTCATTGGATGAGAAATTAAATTTTGCATCCAATGAGTACTCCCACTCAAAATTTGAGTAAAAACTTAGGGAGATAAGTTGAAAATATGAGTTGAAAAAGTAGTTTTATTTATTTTATTATTTTTTATTCTTTTAACTTTTTTACTCCAAAAATGGTGAATCATCCCCCATGGTTGACATCATCATCTTTAATCCTATTGACTCTTATAAAGTTTATTTTGGTTGTAAATTTTTCTTAGGAGGCCCATTTTAGACTTGAAAATTCCCCTAATGCACACCACTTGAATTCTCATAGAGTTTGGAGGACTTGTTAAAAATGTTGGAGGTGCTTTTCCCAACTCTTGCTAAAGATCAAGATGTCATCCAAATACACCACCATGAATGAGTTGGTGAAGGGTCGCAAGATATTTTCCATCAGCCTCATGAAGGTTGCGGGGGCATTCGTCAACCCGAAAGACATGACCATCCATTCTAAAAGGCCCTCGTTCAAAATTAATGAGTATAGGAGAAAAAGTAAATATTTTTTTGTCCAAGTATATTCTTAAAATAAATAAGCATATAGTTAGGCACAAATATTGTAAGTATGCAACATTTCAAAATGAAGAGTATCCACGATGTTGAAATCATATATATTACACAAAAATAGGAATAAGAGGATGATAAAAAATGTGTATAATGAGAATATGTGATAAAGAGTGTGTCAAGGAAGATGAAAGGCTGCAATTTAAAATAAAGCAATAGGAATGGATTCAAAGATTCAAATTCACTTTTGCATTACAACATCATATAATTTCCATTAGAGTCACATGGTAGTGAGCTTCCCTTTTAATTTATGTTTTTGTGGTGTATTGTTCAATTAATTTGGGGTAGTGAGAAATTTTGTCACAAAGTCTCAAACTTTTGTCACATATATTGGCTTGCACCATAGTTGGTGTTTCTTCTATGTTGACTTATGCATCCCAAATATAATTTTGTATGTATTTTTTCATGATGCTATGTGAAGTTTCATTGTGTATATTTGTATAGATCTAAAATTATCTCTAAGTTACTTTCCTACATTAATTTTAATTCTTCAACATAGTTTCTCAATTTTCCTGCAATTTTGTTAAAAATTCATTTAATAGCTTTAAATAAGAAAAATTAGGTAACAAAAGTTGAAAATACAAAAATAGTAATAATATATAACACATAAAAAATTGATAATTGAGTTCACTCTCATGGGATAAATCTCTGGGTCTACTTCAAAAGAGGAATTGATCCATTAAAAATGATGAAAAACATGTCATTTTGTCTTGTTTACATCAAATAATGGTATCAAATTTGAAAAAAATAATTGATGTTATTTTATGAAGAAAATAGCACTAGTATTGCAACCTTCAATGACTTCTTACGACAAAAACGAGCACTAACTTTTCTTAAAGAGCTTTGGCGTTCACCAGTTTGGCAAAAAATAAGGAATGGTGAATCTGGCTGACAAGAGACTATTTGTTGACATGAAATACCAAACACATAAATTCAACCATAATTATTACACAACTCCCACTTCATATAGAAGGCTTGCATCTCTAAATGAATGTAATCAATCCTACCTATTATATATCAAAATAATTAGCAATATCAACTGGAACTAATGTAAGATATAATGAAATAAAGGATGTTGCTATGCATTTATAAGGTGTTCTGGTTTCCAAAACTTGAACATGTTTCCATGTTTCATCCAACTTAGAGCTAAACATTTTTCCTCTTCACCTACTTTCTTTGCAACCACAAGTAAGAAACAAAATGAATGAATAATGTTGTTACATTCAAAACTAGCATCATTGACCACTTCTTCTTCATGAACAAAGCTCATAATGTCTTTGGTAAAATATTGGAACTACTTCTCATCTTCACACGAATTTTCTTCATAATCAAAACTGAGTTAATGGTGCTGCTAATTTGATACTCCTGTATTATTACATCAGGCCAAGAACCCAATGTATCATCAATGTCCTAATGTGTCTCATCTATTCAATGGAGGATATTACCCGATTCATTGGAAGAACACTCATCCTCATCAAACTGAGGAATTTTACATACATTTGACTTCTCATTATTTTCAGGGAATAAGTAAGAGCATGTTGAAATTTCTTTCATTACATACCTTTTCTCTACAATTTCCTTTAAACAATCTATCAAAAACACTCCCACTACGTGCAACCATGGTCATAACTACTCTATCAAAAGAAGGATATATCAGTCAAATCACCCAACAAAGGACCCCACCTAAGGCACAAATCTAGAATAACATTTGGAGTGGTAAAGAGCAACTTAAGTTAAAAAAAAAAAGTTTGGCTAATGACCCATAATTAACTCCTTACCACCAACAATCTCTGTAAAATAGGGGTAATTGCTTCCAACGTATGTGCAACTTGTAGATTAGCCAAAGGAAAACTCATCGTTTTAACATCACAACTAATTTGGCTTGCACGAAACATGGTGATCTTCAAAGACAAACAACCAAATATGAATAGTGACATAATTTCACCTTCAGTAAATACACTGCCACATAAAGAAATTATGGCCAAAGGTATAGGAGATATTCAGTGGATGCACTACTATGTACAAGAGAAAGAGTATAATTGACCTCTATTTAAGCATTCCAGAAGCCTAGCCCCTCTAGGTGCACTCACCCATCCTATGAATCTAGTTGAAAATTAAGGATCGTTTATGTGCAAATTAAAGAATGGATCAAAATTAAACAAAATCAAAGTCTCTTTTTTGATGGTCAATCAAGAGAAAATCCATGAGAATCGGGTGAAAGAGTCATCTTTGAATCCAATGTAGAAAGAGAAACTGACATTTTCTTTAGGGTGTCGACAAAGTGAAAAATATTAAATATAAAGCCTTGATCTAGGAGTAAGGCTGCTTAGGAGAATAACACACGAGGATATTACAATTTCTGAAGAGTTTAAGTGATCATTCAAGCTCTCCAAGGGAAAAAATCCCTCCCCCCCTTCCTTGGATCTGTCCTTTATTGGGTTCAAGAAATAGGAAATAACTTCTAGTTAGTATCATTCATCCACATTATATACCGATACAATTATATTATTGGGAGGAAGGAAAATATGGGGGTCATGAGTGCTTTGGTACTGCCTGGATCATTCAATAACACCAAGGGAGAATATCATTTTTATCCTTCTTTCCGAGCCCAAATTTCAAGGGCTTGATGCGATGAAACAACAAAAGCCACATAGTAACTGTGGAATGGATATGCATGTAATGTGATATTTTCCAAATAATGGCACACTGCTAGAGTTGCTTCCACCTTCACAAAGGAAATTTCATGGGTGTGGTAGCTAATAAAATACTTGACGAATTACAGAGTTGATTTGGATTGGAATATCTATTTTTATTTTGAGCTGCGACTTTAAGGGTTTTACGACCCCTTTAACCTTGATTAGTTTTCATGTAGATGATCCTAGCCTAGCTAAACCTATTCACTTCATTTTGTAACACATTAATATCTAGAGATACCTTTGATCTGTTTGACAGGAAATAAACATTTATGTAGCTTATTTGGTCAATGAAATTTTTTAAAAGAGAATCAAAGGTCATATTTTTAGACATAAAAGAGCCCTATGTGTTTCAATGGTATTACAAGGCTATTGAATTACTGTGTAGAGAAGAATAAGGGAGAAAAAGGCCCTCCCTAAGGCAACGAAGCTTAATCTGAAGACAACGAGGCACTTGAAACCCCGGTCCAAGACAGGAAGACCCTAGCTCTGTGAGGAAAATTTTCATTGGAGGTTCAAGAATGTGTTCTGGAACAATAAATCCTTATCTGACTAACCACACCATCTAGAAAAAAAATTTCATGGAATATATTCCTGATCTGTATTGCATAGGAGTAGTTTGATAGTGAGCTCATTTTGAGGAATCCAACCTAAGGTACTCGCATTTGGGTCTTTCTAGAGCCAAAAAATACACTGGTCAAGTGCTTGAGGGGTCGTAGCCCACCCTTTGAAGCTTAGTTGGGTAACATGACCATTCTAGAGACAACAAGAGGAAACCAGGGTTCAATGAGGGTTCAATTGATAACCACACCAAGGACTTGAATCACAGTATCTGTTGCAACAATCCAAACCAGTAAGGCACCATTGGAACAGGTCTTGGTTGAATATTTCTTAGTTTGAAAGCCATGTTTTAAAATAGGATATTGGGACAAATTGGTTTTTTTTTAAATTATCCATGTATTCTAAGGATTGTTACTATGTATACACTAAGCCTAATCGTGTAGTAACCCTAGGTACAATTATTAAAAAGGAGGTTGTTTTGAATAATTGATACATGGTGAAATTTCTTATTGGATTGTATTATTGTATGTATACATAATCTTTGATTGAAAATTTGGTAGAATTAATTTATTGAGTTTATAACCCTAAGGGTAAAATCCCCTTGGGACATTACACTAATCAAAACAACAAATCTGAGTATGCTAATATATAAACACATATTCCTAGAAATATGAATAGTCTGACTCTCAATTCTACATGTGTATTCGAACTACTAGAAAAGAAGGGACCACAACATATGGACCTCCCTTTGGAGATGGTATATGGTGGGTTTTATTTTCATATATTCTAACAACAACCTATTTTTTCCAGCTGAACAATAGAAATAGTACCGTAGAAATAAAAAAATGTACAATGATAAGAATAGAACTTATTAAAGTGAAAGTCAAGCCCATTGCGTGGGTTCTTGAGAATATCACCATTAGGTCCAATAAGCAGAAATTCCTCCTTTCCCAAACATTTTTTAATAACATAGGGGCCCTACCATAAGGACTAAAAATTCCAACAACCAAGGGTATCGTGGGCCTTATCATAAACCAGAATGAGGTCACCTTCTTGAAAGGAGTGAGGGTGAACATGATGAAATAAAACTAAACAACAATAGCTCAAAAATGGAACGAATTTCCACACTAACACACCTGCCCTTCTTTTATAGAAGAAGAAATGATAGGTCACAAAAATAGAACACACCAGTAGTACGCCTAGGCTAAAAATATAGAAACCCTAAACTACCTAGAAAAGTGCACCCTCACCGCATGAAGTGACTCCTAGGACAGAGCACCCCCAACCTTGGAGACTGCACCCTAGCCATTTATGGAGTAGCACTTACTCTAATATTGGAAAACATAAAATAAATTCTAATTATAGGAAAAGATAAACATAACTCAGTCTATACGGATCTCATATGCATGCCTCTATCTTACTTTATAAGACTAAAGTGCCTTATAGAAGCTTAACTAGTGCCACACTATGGTCCTACAGTCACCTCTGTCACACACGGGAACCAAAAGGACAAATCCTATTTTCTGTGAATGTTGAAGCATGCCATAATTATTGGGATCCACATACTAAATAACATAAAATCAATACTAACGAAAGGAAGAAAAAAAAATAATTCCCAACACGAGGTTGTGAAAAAATATTTCATTAAAACAATGGAGAATAAACAAGACAGGTTGTTGAATTTACAACAATAATGTTCAAGTGAAGGTTTTATAAATTTATTGCAATAAATCAGATGATGATTAAAGGTTTCACAAGGGTAGCTTGATGACTTGGCCTTGAATATTCCCAAATCTAGGGAAAGGTTTGCAAGTTATGTTGAACATGCAAAAGTAAATGGCTGGCTTGTGCCACATTTCACCTACAACACCAAATATGATTCCACATAGTCAAATGGGGACATGTCTTCATGAGCTTAGAGATATATCCATGCCTCTCTCCATATTATCACTGAAACTAGTGTCAGTAAATGACCAAGTATGGTTGTAGAATTCATCTTTGAGGGGATCTTTGGAAATAAGAACTGGATTTCTGTTCAAAAATGTGTCAGAACTAAATTCTAAGATTTTACAGTTAACTTATATGTTTTGGTTGAGAATCTCATGAATTTTCATAAAAGAAGCCACAATACATTAATAATGACAATTTAATTTGACAATAAATTGAAGTACATACTATAAATGTACAAAATATTATTTAACACGGTGGGGATTAGTTTTCTGAAATGAAAAATTGAATGCAAGGAGGAACAATTGTTGAGGTGAAAGTAACCAAGATATAGTATAGGGGCATGGTAATGTGTTTATAATTATACCAAATGGTGTTTTAAAAAAGATACAAAAGTCTTGTATGTTCCGAGCTTCAAGAACAATGTGTTTCATATAAGTCCAATCACAAAACAAAACATAAAGTAAAGCTTGCTGATAAGAATTTTCTTAAGCAAGTTTCAAGGGCAGTTGGACAAGGGAAGGGGTTTTGGTGATGGATAGAAGGTACCCTAGAATTAAAAATGGACAATGGAATGGGAGTAGGGAAAACAAATTAAAGATACAGAAATTATTATTACAAATTAAATATGTAAAAGTCTAAAACAATGAAAATGTCAAGTGCAAAAAGTGAAGGAAATTCAAGTGCAAGTAACTTACAAACATACGTGATAAATTATGAAAAACAATATTCATAATTCCACATGAAACATAAACCAATAGCATTCATAATTACATCATGTAGTAAATACAACTAATCAATATTCAACCAACACCATTCATAATATCTCAGGGAAAAATGGGTGCATCAATCTGCAGGGCCTTATCCCAATAGGAAACAAGTAGGTTTGTCTAGTTCAATTCCCTCACAATCTACCTGAACTTCTACCCAAGATGTTGCAACTTTTGGTGCCTTTAATATGGTTCCTGTGTCAGATAAACCTCCATAAAGTGCAACAACAGACAAAATGTCCAAAAATGTATTATTATGATAAAAGACAAATAAATAATGCACAACCAATACTATCTACTACTGTCAGAACTATGGAAGTAATGGGCATATATGAATTTGTTATATTTATAAATTAATGATTAATCATAAGAAACTGAACAAATTGTATTCACACAAATGAGAAGGACAAAGGAATCAACAATTAAAATAATGACTTCACTTTCCAATAATAGCATGTAGAGTGCTAAAATATTTGTTAAATAAGCTTAAGGAATTGAGGCAACTCTATTGGGATAAACTAAAATACAACATCTTCCAACATTTCAATTAAATGATAATGTGGCAAGAAAAATTTCTTAACAAATAGCTCACCAAATAAGTAAGTGTGCTTAAGTAACAACTCCTATATACTTAGGAGATCACAAAATGTTGCAATAACGTGAGACTTTATTGAAGGTTTTTAAGAATAGCTTCAGAAAGAAGAAATATTGCCTTCGGAAAAATATTAGGAAAGTGACTTGAAATGATTAGATTTTGCAATTTGGACAATATTTTTATTATCGTCTAATAAAGTATTGTGATATTCCCAACAATCCTCTACAGCATGGGGTCTTTACAATTATAATGCATGGTCATTTTAGGTCACGTGTTTATATCAAGATGTGGACAAAAGCAAATGTTGCGCTGTATGTGATTTGGATCCACGTTGTTTGGCGCACGGACTTTGAATTTTCTCATCACTTGCATTCGAGTGACGTTAACGTCATGACGGAAGCAGCAAGTGACGTAACGTCATGACGGAAGCAGCGTCTGAATGTTTTCTTCCTAATAACTATTTCAGGTTTGTTTTTATCCAAATAATTAAAAACACATCAATTATTAGTCCCTGCAGTTATGTGAGGACTAAGCAATGCCGTTTTTATTCTATTTATATGTTTAATTTATTTAATTTTTTCTATCTAATGTGGAACTTTATTAAATATTCATATTATGTTTTTATAGATAAATAAGAATTTTTTATTTTTCAATTTCGAAGTGTTGTTTTTAGGGTGGATTTATATTCTAGATGCATATATTAAATATTCTTCTTATTATTTTTTAAATAAATGAGATTGTTTTGTTTTTTTAAATAAATGAGATTTTTTTATTTTTCAATTTCGAAGTGTATTTTAGGGTGGATTTATATTCTAGATGCTTATATTAAATATTCATCTTATTATTTTTTAAATAAATGAGAATTTTTTATTCTTCAATTTCGAAATGTTGTTTTTAGGGTGGATTTATATTCTAGATGTCTATGCTTTCATTACAAATGCACTATATTCATACAAGGTTATATTCATACTGTGAGATCTGTGTGGGGATGAAGCGATGAGTCGACAGGCCACGGGTTCATAACCAATGTATTGTGTCTTTTCCCATGTTTCCCAAATACAACATGATAAATTTCCAAAAAAAATGAATTTATTCTAAATGATGCTTTCACGAATGGTGAAGTAAAATTTAATTGATTTGGTAATGTGATAGACCGATTTTACTGTTGATATACAGATGGCAGGTTGTACATAGCTTAATCATAATTATAATGCTATCAAAGTCACTCTTAATGATTTCTCCATTACAATGCTCCACAATGTATCTTACCCGTGTTCTCAAAGAAACAAACGAAGTTCTTCCGTCGGCTAATGATGGTGATGATGAAGACCCCACATCAAATGGTGATTAATACTGTTAAATCTGTTGATAAAGAGGCCATAGGTATTAATACCACATCAAATGGTGATTTAATTAATACCTATGTAGTATTAATTTTAAATCTGTTGATAAAGAGGCCATAGGTATTAATACTACATCCTTTTGACTCTATGTTTGAGAGGCATAAACGCCATGTTCTTACATCAATTAACGATGATGATGAAGAACCCAAATCAAATATTTTGATGCAGAGGCTAAAGATGTTAATCTACATATGTTGATGGAAGGCCAAATCTATGTATGGGAGTCATGAGAAAGATATTTATATGATTAAATAATAATAATTTAATACAAATGTGATGTAAGTATGCACTTGTTTTTGTTGTTGCTTTTGCTTTCCACTTGAATTTTTGTTGTTATCTTGCTTTTTTCTCATTAGATATTATTCTTTCTTCCCTTCTCTTCTTCTCCCATTATAAACATTACAACCTTTCTCTCTTATATAAAAAAAATCTTCAAATCAAATTCACCTTTAATACATAAAAAAATACTTTAGTTATCTAATGAAAACCTTTGTAAAGCCTTATCACTTTGCATAACAGTTTCAATACCTAGTATTTTCACCATGCCGAATAAGTTCCTATAATGAGAGAATGACTTCTCATTATAAACATTAGCATCTAAGCTAGGGTTGTAGGGTGTGTTATATTGAAATTTTGTTCTCAATTGTAGTTGATATGCCATTGGGAAATTTATCACAAGAAGCCTCGTGATATTATACTTAAAATCTAAAATCTATACTATGAAGGTTATTTTCTCCTTAGAATATTGGACTCATTAATTACTTTGTTATGGTTATGCATGAAATAGATAAAATGTGTTGGAAATAGAGAACATTGAAACAAAACTCACAAACAATGATTGACCCAAAATACAAGTTGGAACACCTTTTTAGGTGAAACCTAGAAGGTGAGGCTACTATGCTCTCTCTATGTGAATGTAAAATAGATGTAGGTGCAATGAAGTTGGACTTATAGCCCGTGGGCTACTACAATACACAAAATCTCTATATTTTCTCTCTCCCTATCCACTCTCAACTACTCTACTAATTTATGGAACAAAACACACTTGAATATAATGTAACCCCTTTTCCTCCAAGTGGCCCAACCAAATAGCCTACTAGTGGTTAGGTTTGACTCCTTCAACTCTTAACTATAGTTACAATATTGACTCTTCTTGACTTTTTTTCATCATGATCTTGTGACTCCCATTTTCCATGAATAATGAGGCATGATGTGGCATCCTCTCGAATTATGGTACTCGATTTCAATAGGTTAACTTCGAGGTGGCATAAATGAGGTGATTCTTGCATAATTGTAGATATATCAGCATGTAGATTATGGAATCTAGGTCCCTAGTAAGGTTGCGATGGCAAAAGTTGTTCATTTAAGGCCCCAAAATAGATCTTGAAGTTTTTGACCCGAAATTTTCCAAATTGGTACTACCAATAAAAATGGTCCTATGCACTAATTCATCCACTTTTTCAACTTTTAAAGCATAATGATGGATAGAAAATAAGATAACAATACAATCTAGATTAGAAAACTAAGTACTCATTACAAACAAAATTGAGGTGCTTTTGTTTTCCATGGGTTTGAAACCTCTCGTTGTCAAAGTGTACTTCAATATAAGGACTTGTTGAAGTGTGGCCATCCTTGGAAATGAGGCTATAGTCATCCACGACCATGACCACAATTTTCCTCTTTCTTACTCTCTATTCATCTCCTCTACCCACAAAAGGAAAAAGTTATAAGCCTATCATCATCGAAAACAAGCTTGCCTCTTGGTCTTAAGATTGGCTAGTGCACTAAAACTCCTATGTTGATTTATAGTACATTGATTTACAGTAAAACATAAAAACCCCAATGATTTTCCCATTGTCTTGCATGGGGTCCTCAATGCATGTCATGCTAATTATTGTTGGAAAACCCACAAATCTGGGTTGCTTCAAACATATGCCCTATGAATTCCATCCTCTAATCCATGTTAAAAAATAAGTTGTGAGTAGCCCTTATAATTATTCAGCAATTGTCTCATCTTATTGGGTAGGTTTTTCCTTACACACATTTGTTTGAAAAGAAAAAAAATATCACCGTGCCTACTCTCTCTATTGCAATGTGAATAACATGTGCAATATCATTTCCCCTTTCCCATTTATTTTGATAAGAAGTATTTATCCATTAAACCAAATCAATATATGTTAAAATCTCGTTAGTAACGAGATGACCACACTATAGCGAAACATGTTTAAATTAAGGATTTTTTCCTTAATTTATTTACATATATTATTTAAGTGATTGTAAATGATGATGCTTGTTTTCTATTATTAGCAATAATTACACTAATAATATTAATGTGTTTGAATATGCCTATAAACATATATTTTGCACATTATATTGAATGTTGCCTATACTATGTGCTAATTATATATTTGTTTTACATCCAAGGGAAAATCCAGGCAGATCAACCCGAAAGGATTTGACCTATTGGCACAATAGCGAGTGCCTAACCTCAAGGGCATGCAGGAGTTTTGACCCCGGGACCTCCCAATAGGAGAAGTGCTTAGCCACAAGAGCTCGACCAATTGAGCTAACCCTTGGGGCTTATGATTATATGTTTGTCTATCCAAGCACATTAATATTAATTTGGCATATTAATTCCATATGATGAATATCACTTAAGGAATTTTAAACATGGATAACCAAAACCAATTAAATTCAAAGCACAATTACCCTAAATAAACATTAAAATATAATGGAACATGACCATTAATTTATGGAAAATGGATGTCGAAATGTGACATAGCCATGTTCGAATGTCATAATCCAACTTTGTTCTTAGTTTGTAGGTTATCATGGATTTAGTAGCAGATAAGTTATTTTGGTTGTAAAGAGTGATGTTGATCATCAAAATGTAACATAACAATTTGGGATCATGAACATGAAATTTTGAGTCAACCATTACATTTAGCATAAAACTTAGCCAATTTGAAGGTTATAATTTGACATAAGCATTGAGGAATGTCACAATACAACATAACCCTTGAGGAATGTAGAAATGAAACAAATCCCTTAATGAATTTCGCAATATGACATAACATTTAATGAGTGCCATAATCAAACAAAACCATTAATGAATTTCATAGTGTGACACTAAGTTTCATGAATTATCCAGCGTGGCATAACTATTAATGCCATAATATGGTTAAGAATGGATGATCATTTTATATGATGGTTTAATATGGTTGGACATTGTTGATTATGATTAGGCATGGATAACCATGTTTTATGCTGATTTACTATGGTTTTGTTAATCATGTTCGATGATGATTTATTATGGTTGATGTTTAAACATGTTCAACCATGCCAATGATATTTGGCTATGTTTAACCATGAGTAACCATGCTTCTCTATGTCTGAATATGTATCAACATGGTTGAGCGTGTTTAATAAAATTTAACTATAGTTCATCATATTTGAGCATAGTTAAGAATGCTTTTATCATGGTTTTTTGTGTACGACCATCATAAAACATGGTTGAATATCACTATCCATGTTTGAGCATTATTGAATACAATTGAAGAAGGGTTATTATAGTTGACTCTTCTTAACCATCTTTGATAATGGTTGAATATCTTTCACTATGTTTGACTTTGTGAGAGGATTTTTTGATAGAGTTGAATTTAATTGATCATTGTTGACTTTAGTTGATCATGTTCCAAGGTCATCATTAACTCAATTTTCTTTCATTGGCTAGTAACTTTCATTAACAAGGCTTGATTCTAGATGAATTTGGATTAGTATTCTTGACTTTGATTAATTGTGATTGTCATGTTTTACTATGGTTGAATGTGTTTTTCCATGTTTGAATATGGTTTACTATTGTGGATCCTGGTTGCTCATGGCTGATTATGATTGAATTTCTTAACCCTTTATGAATGTTTCAATGCAACAAAACCTGTAATGAATTTCATGAACGTCACATTACATGTCATGAACATTCCAATTCAAAAAAATCATCAATTCCACAAGTTGAATGTCAAAATTTGAAATTACCGTTAAGCTATGTCAATCACGACTAATTGAAATAAATGAAATTGAATGCACCATTACCTTGATGAAATATAGGGCAACCATGATGTTAACTAAGATGAATGTCTCAATGGTTATGAGGGTCAATTATAACTAACAATATTTAAAAATTATCTACGAAAGTCATCTATATTTTAATATATTTAGATTTGGTTGAAATACCACAGGCAATATAATGAACCATTGTCAATCGTAATGAAATTCTCTTCCAAATCCATATTAAATCAAATTCAACCAAAACCATAATCAACCATAGCCATCCTTCTTCAATTGTAAGAAACCATGCTCAAACATGGTTGACCATATTCCTCAATGTCTATATGAAATTATGATGTTCATTAAGGGTTATCTCACAACAAATTTGGTTGACTGTGATGTGTTGAGAAATTAGTTGGTGCACAATAATAATGGTTTATCTTATTTTATAATTACTTGTGATCCTTTTGTTGGATTTTTATAATTATTAGGTATGTGTTCTTCTTGTCATCAAGAAATGATCAAAATGTAAGATATGAAAATCACAGGAAATAAGAGACACATATATAGGCTCCAAGCTAAGGTTAAAACCCCACAAAGGGGGAAAACTCGGAAAATATTCTTCTTGTATCATTGTATCTATGTGAAACATCCAAGACTCTAATGCCACTGCAATAAACAAGCTAGCCCTCCATTCAAGATTAAATTTTCTTGCTTTGCATAGGAACTTCAACTGACCAGTATAACTTCAGATTAGTTTCTCAACATAGAGCTTTAAGTGTCAAACCTTCAAATGCCTTACATCAGAATTTTAGATTTCTTGTAGAATGGTATTCACAGAAACTTGGTTGATCGTCCTTATAACATAACTATGGTGCTTTATTTGTAATAGAACTTGGATTCCTTCTTTAAAAAAAAATTTCAATTCCTTCTTAATAACAAAACTTGGGTATCCTCCTCTTGGAACTCAAGTATCTTTCTCACCTTTTATATATCAAGAAACTTGCAAATATATGCTTATTTAAACTTGCAGAATTTGCCATAGAAAATTAATTTCTTGTTATCTTTTTGGTAGATCATAAATTCCCATTTATATTTGTTTTTCCATATGAAGAGTCACATCCCTTGGGAAGGTCGACTTGGAAATCTCAGAGTACAGACTTGGTCATGTATTTGACATTTTGACAAAAATATAAATATTTTTACATTTGAAAATTACTTTAAAATCCCTGAGATCATTCAATGGATGATTGACCTAATGAAAAATGACCTTGAGCATGAAACCCATGCTTTCACAAAATATTATTTTATTCTTTTACATAAAATAAAAATTTATATAAGTACACAAGTGATTATAAATACCAAATCTAATTACTTTTCAAACAGTCCCTCTTAACTAGGGAGGTTTCATAATTTTTTAACTGGTACAAGGACAATACTCACATTGAAAAGTTCTTATAAGAATAGTATAAACAAAATGTACAATGTTATGGATTTATATACCATTTACGGTAACTACCAAGGTAAAAAAAAATCTAGGTACCATCTAGGCTACCTACCAAGGTACCATCCCAACAAGGATCTAGGTGTCATCTACCCTACCTGCCAAGACATCGGGTGTCACCTAGGCTACGTTCCAAGATACCAACCCAAAAAGGTTCTAGGTGTCATCTAGGCTACCTGCAAAGATACGAAGAAGGATCTAGATACCATCTAGGCTACCTTCCAAGGTACCAACCCTAAAAAATCATCATCATGATATGGTAAGCACCTCAACCTTATGGTATATAGATTAATACATATTTTTCATCATTAAGGTCAAAATTCAAGGAAATTTAATATTCAAGAAGTACCGAACATAGATGCTTACTCTATTCTTTGGTCCCCATTCTCTCCTCATGTGTTTCACTAGATGTATGATTGTTAGTCCTGGCATAGTGCATGGGACATGAAGTAGATAATCATGTCCATCATATTTCCTTATCTAACGAGGGAGGATATACATATTCCTTCACAGAGAAGAGAATATATCTAATATCCCTCTCAAATAAAGAGTTGTGTCTAACATCAACTACTTTGTTCTTTAAGTGTAGATCATAGTAGCAGTAGCTACATAGGATCTTCCTTGAACATCATCATGTCATTGAAGAACATCAACCCTCTTCAATATCAAGGAGCGATTAGTTAATACTTCTGGCCGCATCCAGATCATAAATATTGCACATTACTTTCATCTTGTCTTCATCAATGAAGGAGTTATATATATTCTTTTCAAACTTTAAGTTGAGCATAACTTCCTTGTGAAAGTGATCTCCCTGTTGTTGTATGATCTTGAACTTCATGTTATATTCTTGCATTTTTGTCGTTTAATCCCAAGATGAACACATATTTAATTCATATTTTCCAAATATGTTGAGCTTGATTATATATTCCTCGTCATGATGACCTTATCATTAAATCATCAACGTCCATATGATCCATCTCCACATGAGATGTTCGTCATGTATCAAAGTGCTCAAGGATCAATCTTAATTACTGTTGGCTCGAGGGGTCTTAACCCAGGTTTAGAGGTTAAGGTTTGTCAACGAACCCCTATACTACTGGCCATTTCGGTAGTGACCTGCTTGTGCAGGTCAAAGTCTCACCCAAAGCAGTATGGGTGGGTCCTGGAACCAGGTTTCTGCACCCTGAGAGAGGATAGGTAAGCCAAGCAGAGCTGCGTCCGGCTTTATAATGACCAAATCGCCTATCTTAGAACCAGATCTATAGATCTCCTTCACATCCATGTGCACAAGGTCAACTATACTTACTGTGCTCAACAAATCATACACTTATAAAATAGTAGTGCAACATTACATAAAACATAACAGAACATACCCAGATGCAGTAGAAACACTTAACACAGTACTTTCATAGCTTAACACAGAATATTCATAACACAATAGCTATCAAATATTTGCATCAACAGTACACATAGATTCAGTTACTCAAACAACCTTTCTCATTCATTAATCCTTCAGTCCTTCTTACAATACCCTAGCCCGACCTACGCACACAACAGCAGGGTCCGCACACAGTAGGACTTGGGATCTCCGCGCACACAACCAGCAGGAGTCATTTCCCCAAAAACCCAAACAGATCTACTAAGCCAAAATTCGCATCAAGATCTCATCATCTTCTTGCCTTATAATTCAAAACGTCCCTCTATTTATAACAATCTAGCCTAATATTTCCTATGGTCCACAAACGAGACACTAGGTCTACTCTTTGACCCATTACAATGATTTCAGGGCTTTGAGCCACCCCAAAACCCCTGTGATAGACTAATTATACAAAAATATGCAAAATTGGACCACTTTCGCAGCTTGCAGGAGACCCCGTTCCAACAGTCCCCCAACACAATCTTGTGACTTGTCCCGAGTCACTGTGTTGGGAAACCAGCCCAAAAAAGATAATAAAAGAGATATCAACGCCTTAGAAATAATCCACTTCGAGGGGGAAACCTCCAATACATTACATGAATGAACAATTCTTGGATGATAGAATTCACAAAACCTCCTTTCTATATATAGGAGTCCATGGGGCCATAATGTAATCCTAGTGGGCCACAATGTAATCCTAGCCGACCTAACAATAATAATTTAAGGGCACAATAATAAAAAATGGGGGTTACAAGGGTACAATAATAACAATAAGGGGGTTACACTAACAAAAATAAGGGACTATACTAGTAATATAGGGACCTAACATGCCCCTCTCCTTCAAAAAAGTGTTGTCCTCAACGCTTGAGTAGCTCTGGGTGCTTCTGTATAAAATTCTTATCCTCCCATGTAGAATCTTTAGTGGGTAAGTTCTTCCACTTGATGAGATACTCTGAAATTGATCGATTTCGTAGCTGTCGAGTTCTTATTTCCATGACCGCTTCAAGTTCCAATATGAATTTTCCTTCCTCATCAAGTTCTGGCAATATTGTTTGAACTGGAAGATTTTCACCTATAACCTTCTTTAAGCATGAAACATGGAAAACTGGATGCACTCGTGAAGAAGCAGGAAGCTCCAATTTGTATGCCATAGTACCAATCTTTTACAACACCTTGTAAGGACCATAGTACTTTGGCGATAATTTATTATCCTTCTTAGCTTGCTTGAGGGACATTTGTTTGTATGGTTGTAGCCGTAAAATACCCAATCTCCTACATCAAAACTTCTCTCGCTGCGATGTTGATCTGCCTGTTGTTTCATTCGATTTTGTGCCAAATTCAGGTTATCCTTTAAGAGTTGGAGAACTTCTTGCTGATGCTCGATGTGATCTTCCACTGCTTGAACCTTCGAATTTTCACTTAAATATGATGTGATGGATGGTGGATGATATCCATAAAGTGCCATAAATGGGGTCATTTTTGCTGCAGTATGGAAGGAAGTGTTATACCACCATTCAGCGAGAGGTAACCACTTGACCCATTGTGTTTGTTTATCAAATACAAAAAAACGAAGATATCCTTCCAAACATTTATTTACTATCTCAGTTTGACCATCAGATTGAGGATGATAAGATGAGCTATGAGCTAATTGAGTACCCAAACAATAAAATAACTCCATCCAAAAATTTCCAGTAAAAATGGGATCTCTGTCGCTCACAATAACCCTTGGGCTTCCATGTAGCTTTTGAATTCTGTCCATAAATGTAGTAGCAAATGTACTTGCTTTAAATGGACGAGATAATGCACAAAAGTGTGCATACTCGGTAAGTTTATCAACTACCACCATGATGACATTCTTTCCTTCGGAGTTAGGTAAACCTGTGATAAAATCCATTGAAATCTCCTCCCAACGTTGACTTGGAATGGATAAAGGTTGTAGAAGTCCAGGCTTCTTAATTGTCTCAACTTTATTATGCTAGAAAACCAAACATTCTGTCACAAAATTTTGAATATCAAATTTAAGGCCATCCCAAAAAAAATCTTTCCTCACCCTGTGGTAAGTTTTTAAAAATCCCGAGTGTCCTCCTAAAGGAGAAGCATGCAATTCCAGAAGAATATTTTGTTTTAGTTGGGAATTCTTACAAATATATAAGCGATCTTTGTACCATAAGGAATCATTTTTGCAACTAAATGTATCAGATGTACTAGGATTTTGCTGCAACTTTTGAATGAGTGTCCATACATATTTTTCCTTCTTCCATTCATCTCTTGCTTCGGTTATCCAATCTGGTTGGATAATATAAATGGCACAAAGCAATGCTTACACCTCTTCATTCTTTCTTGAGAGTGCATCTGCAACAACATTAAGCTTTCCTTTTTTGTAGATTATTTCAAAGTCATAACCCAACATCTTTGTGACCCATTTTTGCTGCTCTTCTGAAGATAGTCTTTGTTCCAAAAACTGTTTAAGACTATCATGATCAGTTTTTACATTGAAGTGTCTTCCCATTAGGTAAGTTCACCATTTCTTTAGTGCATGCGGTATTGCTAACATTTCCTTCTCATAAATAGGTTTCTGTAAATACTTTCCTTTGATTGGACGACTTTCAAAAGCAATGGGTCTTCCTTCCTGCATTAAAACAACACCAATTCCATTTCCTGAGGCATCACATTCCACAATAAAGGTTTTGTGAAGTCTGGCGTAGCTAAGACCGGTGCTAGGCACATTGCCTCTTTAAGATGTTCAAAGGCCTTAGTTGCTTCAGGAGTCCATGAAAATGCATCTTTCTTCAATAATGTTGTTAGAGGTCCTGCTATTCTCCCATAATTCTTAACAAACTTGCGATAATACCCTGTTAACCCGAGAAATCCTCGCAACTTCTTTATGGTTGTGGGGACTTTCCATTCATTAATGGCTTTAATTTTGTTAGGGTCTACCTTAACACCCTCGTGAGATACAATATGACCCAGATATTCCACCTCTTGTACTCCAAAGAAACATTTGGATGTTTTTGCATATAATTGTTTCTCCTGCAATAGTTTGAGCACCCTGTCAACATGTTGAACATTATCCTTTCAAGACCTGTTGTAGATTAGTATATCATCAAAAAATACTAGCACAAATTTTCTAAGGAAGGTTTGAAAATGGAATTCATCAACCCTTGAAATGTAGAAGGTGCATTGGTAAGGCCAAAAGGCATGACCAAAAATTCATAATGACCCTCATGAGTTCGAAATGCTGTTTTTGGAATATCTTTAGTCTTCATTCTAATTTGATGATATCCTGAACGAAGATCGAACTTGGTAAAATAAATTGCTCCATGTAATTCATCCAATAATTCATCAATCACAGGAATGGGAAATTTATCTTTAATGGTGACCTTATTGAGCTCCCTATAATCCGGACACATTCGCCATGATCCATCCTTCTTGTGTACCAATACTACAGGAGCAGAGAAAGAACTTTGACTAGGTTGAATTATACCCGCCTCTAACATTTCTGCAATCATACGTTCAATTTCGCTCTTTTGGAAGTAAGGATATCTATAGGGCTTGATGTTTGGAGGAACACTTCCTGGAATCAAATGAATAGCATGATCATGATCACGAATAGGTGGGAGTCCTTTGGGAGTTTCAAACACCTTGGAATGATTGTCCAAGACTTGTTGGAGATCTGCAGAAATAGATGATTTTGATGTTAGAACTTCTAGTGAGCATAATTGTGCAATTACGCCTCGTTGTTCTTTCTTTAGAAGCTTTGTCATGACATTAGAGCTTATTATCCTTCCTGGCTTCCCTTCAATACCCCGTAATTCGACTTCCTTTCCTTCTGAGAAAAATTTCAAGAAAAGTTCTTGAAAATTAAAAGCTACCGTCCCCAAAGATTGTAACCATTGTACTCCTAGTACAACATCAGCACCTCCCATAGGAATGGAAAAAATTGGACTAGTCAATACATATTCCCCCATGGTTAGCTTGATATTATGGCATTTTCCAGAGAAATTTATAGTTCCTCCATTTGCAACCATCACTTGACATTCTGGTGCTAGGTATAGGAAACATTTTAATTCCTTGGCTACCTTACAATGAATAAAATTATGGGTGCTACCTGAATCAATCAACACTATTACCTTTTTCTTCTTGATATGTCCTTCTATCTTGAGAGTTTGAGGAGTGGTAATTCCTACCAGTGCATTACATGATATGGTTGGATTCATTTCTTCCCCTTCTATGGCTGGTTCCTGGTGTATATCCTCTTCTTGTTCATTTTCTTCTTCCTCTTCACAATCTATGTAAAATAATTTCTTCTCAGCACACTTATGACCTTTAGTGTATTTGCTATCACAACTGTAGCAAAGCCTTTTTGCTCTTTTTTCTTCCAATTTTTGTGGTGTCAACCTTGTAGGTTGTGGAAATCTAGGCGTAGCAACACTTCCTTCTTTATAGAATTGAGTGGTAGGCTTCCTTGTCGCCATAATTTTACATTCAACTTTTCTTGCCAACCTGAATACCTTCTCCAATGAATCAGGTTCCAAAACACGAACTTCATGTTGGATGTTATCCTTTAGAGTGCCTATGAAGAGATCAATCCTGTGTTCCTCTGGAATATCAGTTACCCTTATATTCAATTTTTGGAAGTCCTCAATGTGCTGCCCCACTAAACACTTTTCTTTGAGATTTATCAATTGGCTAAAGAAGGTGTTTCTCTTTGTATCCTCATAATATGCTATCATTTCCTCCGTAAAAATTGACCAAGTGACAATTTTTTTTCGGGAGCAAAGCCATCGATACCATACAAATGTATTTTGTTCCAAATGTAAAGTTGCAATGCATACCTTTTGTGTGTTTTGCACATTATGGAGATCAAAATATTGCTCCATCTGTAGTATCCATGTTACAGGATCCTTTCCATCAAACTTCCTCATATCCATCTTTGGAATATGGTGGTTCTTCCCGCAAACATTAGAGTTTATGAAATCACGATTAACATTTATTTTGTTCTCATCATGAGGTTCTTCTACTATCTTTTCACCATTAGGAAACCTTTCTTGCAACTTTGTCAAACCTTCCATGTCTACTTTTAGAAAATTCTTCATGTTTTCCATTTTCTCATCGATCTTAGCTTCTATGTCATCCATCTTAGATTCCATGCCAGCCTCCGTGCCATCAATCTTAGATTCCATGCCATCTATCTTAGATTCCATGCCTTTCTTCAAAACTTCCATGTCATTTTTTGTTGCTCTTTGCAAGAGAGAAATTTGTTGCACTTGCTCTTGTAATTTTGATATGTCATGTTGCCATTCTTCGTCTTCATGAGTCATAGTAGAGCTTTCAAAAGGCTTAATGGGTGTTGAATTAATTTTAGGGGCCATTTTATAATCCAATACTGATATCTATTCTACAATATTCCCTTGCAATCAATTCAACTTCATTATTCAAACAAGACTTATGCAATTCAGAAAAAAAATACACACCTTTTACTTGCTTTTGAGGAGCTCGATATTGAAATTGTATTATCTCTGTGATTGCAGCTCTTCAATATCTGAAATTCAGCACTGAATTAGCCCTCTGAATTCTCTTTTGAATGCCATAGGTCTGACTTGATTTGAATTCTCCAAGACAAAGTTATGTCCAATCTCCCACAATGACCTAATTATGGACTGGTTCAGTATAGCAAACTTGTACAACTTTCCACGTGTCACTGTTTTGTCCTTTGCCTATGAAATTTATAGCCAAGAAACTATAGTCCATGTACTTGCAACCAATTTTTACGGCACTCCAATCCGATGCTCAGAGAGAGAGTTATTGAAATTTTCCCACGATCACCTTTTTGCGCTGAAATTTGGGAGCCTGAAAAAACATTACCTTCCACAGATCATATCTCCAAAAATATTGCGAACCAAGCTCTGAAATGTTTTTACGAGTTTCCTTAGGATTTCAGCTTCGTACCATAAAAATTTCAGATTCTGAACCTTAGTAGAAAAAACGTTATAGCGCAAATGCCACGATGACCTGTTTAGAAGCCTGAAAAAATACCTAAATTCCACAGATCATATCTCCGAAAATATTGCGAACCAAGCTCTGAAATTTTTAGAAACTATTCCTTAGGATTTCAGCTTTGCACCCTAAAAATTTCAGCTTCTGAAACTTCGTAGAACAAAAGTTATAGCGAAAATGCCACGATGACCTGTTTGGAGCAGTGAAACCCTAGAATCCAAAGCTTTGAAACCAAATGTTGGGAAACCAGCTCCAAAAAGAGAAGAAAAGAGATATCAACGCCTTATAAATAAGCCACTTCGAGGAGGAAACCTCCAATACATTACATTAATGAACAATTCTTGGATGATACAATTCACAAAACCTCCTTTCTATATATAGGAGTCCATGGGGCCATAATGTAATCCTAGTGGGCCACAATGTAATCCTAGCCGACCTAACAATAATAATTTAAGGGCACAACAATAAAAAAATGGGGGTTACAAGGGTACAATATTAACAATAAGGGGTTTACACTAACAATAATAAGGGACTATACTAGTGATATTGGGACCTAACACACTGGGTGGTGCGGTCTCTACCTACGCTCGTAGGGCATTGATGGCTGCGATTAGTGGAGGCAATACTTCTTGAATCTGAGTGACGACACTCTGTGCGATGTCTACAAGCTTCTGGGAGGTCGGTCCTTCAGTAGCCATGGTAACCTGCTCTAATATCTGGTTGAGTCACTTGATCACAACATTGGTATCCTGTGATAGCTGGAGGGCGGCGTCGGCCCATGGATTCAAGAATTTTGTGATGGCATGCATCATTTATCAGAGATCGAAAATCGTATATTGGAGTGCGTTGCTAGTCTTCAAGCGTGCCAGATGCTGCCCAGGAACTAAGGAGGGCAAGGTAGCTTCGATCTGATTGAAAGCGGCTTCCTTCTGTCGTAAGTCCTACTTGATGTTTTGAAGAACTGGGTTGAACTGGACCACTGTCCAGAGCTGCATGGCCACCTCGAGCAACTAAGTACCTTGAGTAATCTATCCCGTAATGATGTCTGGAGCTTCTGTTACCAGCGCAGCATGCTGGGCTCGTACCTCCAGAGGTGTGGCAGACTGTAATTGGGTGTGTAATGTAGTGATTTTTTGGTCCATTTGGGTCTTGCGAGGCTGTATTTCGGTTTTGGACGCCTTTAGTGCTACAACCAAGCCTTATACTATAGCTCGGAAAGGAGCTGTAGCCAGTACGTCATCTAGGACCTCTGTGCTGAGCTAGTGGACCACTGTTTTGAGTTGCGCCATCTGCGAGATAGCAAGGGAGATGTCTGCGGTCTGTTGTGCGATGATCGGCATGGCCACATCGAGCTGTTGCTGCGCGGTTCAGTCGTAATGATGGATCTCTTGAAGCATGTCGGTGTGGAAACCCTGTAACACCTCGCGGGGCAGCATTTCCAAGTCCAATTGTAGTCCCATATCCACTGGAAGGTGGGCACCAACCAGGACAATGCTAGGCAATGAATAAGCACGACTTTCGTTTGTAGTTAGCCCGATACTACTGGTAGGGTGTAGCGCATCCATCTTTTCCCGGAGGTTTCAAAGCTCAACCCGCATGGTGTCGAGTGCAACCTTTTGTTGTGCTTCTATGGCTGTGCACTGATCCTCTATAGACAGAGTAAGTGCGTCGGTGATTTTCTTGAGATCACCATCAGTTAGCGTGATTGTTGCATCATATTCTGGGAATTGGGTGTGCTGCTTTTTTTGGGGCCCCTTTTCAAGCTCCCTGTGCCGCTTCGTACCCCAGGGGGATGTAGCATCCTTGCTAGTTAGCCCTTTCATTTGTAGGACTAGCTGCGAGTCGACTGTGTCAGCTCTTCCAGTGATCTGTGGCAGTTGCGTAACATCTTTTGTGGTTGCTTTTGAGCTCATCCAGTTGGATCCTGCGATCATCTCAGGTTTGGAAGGGATGTTAAATTATTTCATATAGCTTTGATGCCAATCCGCGTAGGGTTTGAAGTCAATTTTCCCTGCAGGGAGCCAGAGGGCAATTAGCTTATCAATTTTGGCATCCCCAGACCCCCTCAATGTAATGTCCAGAGGCTCTGGACTAGTAAGCGCCGAAGCGTCTGCGGGGTTAGGGGTTGCCATATTAACGTAAGGAGGGGATCCTGAATTTAGAGACTCACAGGTAGCGGAAGTGGGTTGATTGGGTATGAACAGAACGGTAAAGGTCCAAAAAATCATGCATCAGAACAGTACATGCTGATTACAGAGATGATATGGAACCTTGGTTAGAGTTATCCTTTCTCATTTATAGTCCTTGTGGCTATCCAATGGTAAGGTGAATCTTACTTGGAACTTACCATCAAGAAAATGGTAAAAACTCACAAGAAATTGCCTCATTAATTTCCAGCCGCCTGTTTTCCGTAACGGTATATTCCCTTTTTACCAGAGTTCAGTGTTCTGACTGCCATCGTTCGTACCCTATGGCCTTCCCACAGATCTACTAACCTCGGATGAAGCATCCGTGCTTCTTGCGCATCCTTGATTATATCCAATGTAGGGTGTGCTGTAATGCGATTCAGGTGTAGCCTAAACAACTTGGCAACCATGTGCATACCATCTAGTTTCGAGTTTGGAATAGTTCGGGGATCATCCTTTCCTTCCGTTGGGCTGAGGCTGCAGTGTTCAACCATGTGTGGTACCTGCTTTCCCCATGATTCGGATGCGATGTACAGGCGTGGTTGATAGCAACCAAAGCTACTAATACCCACATTATCTCCTTGATGCATATAAAAATGCATTGTCCATTCCTATCCCAAGTAACTCTCAATTTCAGACAATTTCTATGCGGAAGCTACCCAAAACTTTGATGGTTAAAGCCATACAATATAATCCACTCTACAACCTCATATGCAGAATCTTACCTTTTTATATGACCTATGGTTAAAACCATAGTCAAAACCCACTAATTCAATTCTTAAACAAAGGCTAACCCCTTTTGTGCCTTATGGTTGTAAACCATATGTTATAACGCATCTCATGAATATGTGAATCAATATTTCAACTTTGTGTTAAGACCAAAATATCATCACATATATATATGTATGTAATGACCGCACTCACCAATTCACATTTTCCAAAGTCCATATGTGATCATAACTCCGCATGTAAAGAAACATTAGTGTATTCGACCCCACACTTCATTAATGTATATTTGCTCACCATTTATTAATATATATACGGCCATAGCATACCAATTCACCATAGTTCAAACCACGCAAACATTTCAGTCATTAAACTTCAACTGTATCAACACACATATATTTTCACCCATATATAACACTCCATACCTTGGTTTTGAACATAAATCAACACATATAAATGTTCTAGGTCTAACAAATTACCTTGCATTAACTATCGAAGAGATCGGATGGTTGACCTTTCATCGCACTCCAAAACTAATTTGGGTGCATATCCAATGGATATCGCGCTCACTTCACTTTCGAACTTTAACAACCAAATCACATGCAAAATGGATTGTATTACAAAACCGTCGATGCCACATGTCAATCAATGAACGCTATCATGTTCGTTTCAATGAATTCCACTTACCACTCTTTTCTTGTGCAAAACCCATAGGTTGGTTTTCAAAACTGCCTTCACAGTTCCCTTTTCCACCGGTTCATGATTCCGCCTTCCTCACATTTCCATCGCTGTTCCCTACGTGGTTACAAACAGTTCCACTTCCGCCTTCTTGTTGACTTTGAAGTTCCACTGTGGTTCGTTTCAAAGTTCGAAGAGATTCATTGGATTTCCACTTCTCACTTAAAGGCTATGCCTTCGAAGTTCCATGCCAGAGATTGGTTTCAAACCAATATGGCAATTAAACCCTTAACTGTAATTTCGATTCTGGATTCCTCTGTCCTCAATTTTTCACTTGAATGCACATCTTTTACATTAACTCCGCAATGATTCCAAATCATGTGCCTCACTCACACAGTGTTTTTAGAGTATCGATTTAAATGTCATTGTGTCATCAATCTATTCAATGATCGATGACTGAACTTAACCAGTGCAATTTCACCCAATCTTCTCAACTATATATGCAAACCCTTATTGAATTTCACTCAAGACATCATGCTTGTCTCAACACATACATCAAATCCCTTAAGGATATATAGAATGTCATTTCTAAACCCTATTCGTACATAAAATTATCAATTCATTCAGCTCCATATAATCACACACCTGTTTATTGAAACTCAAGAATTCATCTATAATTCAATCAATGCAGACAAACCATATCCAAACACTCTCTTCATTCAAATAATAGTATTTAAATAAATCCAGAACACCTCATGTTCTATCTTTTCTTCTTTAGGCCTGATATTCTAATCAGTGGCCATTCCTCTTAAATTTCCCGTAGGCTTACAACCAAACCCTACTTCTACTACTCTCTGTCTGCTTCGCTGTCTACTCCCTTTTGCCTTTGAGGCTTGTTATTTTTATACATAATAATCTGTACTAATTTATGTTTAGATCCTCAACTAATTCCTCAAAATCCTCAAGTCCTAAAATCTATCCTTTATCCCTAACGATCCTTTTTAATCCCATCAAATCATGAAACTGACTCTAATTTAAGATTTACAATCAATTCTCAAATCTCTCATTCCCTATGAAATCTAAACTATCCTAATTCTCTCATGTTCTCGAATTATTCAGGAACATTTACAAATTCCTCACATTAATTAATATCCCTCATTAAAATCACTCAAAACATTTATAATTACATAAGAAATCAATATTATTTTAAAAACACAGGACCCCTATGTCTATTAAAATACAAAGTATTTTCTTAACCTAATGCCCCTGCATCAGTGGTCTACCCTGAGTTAAGGTGTTAGTGTTCTACAGAGCTACATCGAGCACTCCTGTGCCATCCACCACCCTAAATGTTCACAGAAACTCATCCCGCAAAGTCTCCCAATGGCAAGTGCACTGATGTAGCTCCGCATCTAAATATCATGCGGCTGGACGCAGTCCCATAGCATGGATAAACAGGTGGACCCGTTATTTTGGGGTTCTGTCATACTACTACGTTTCCCATTCGAGAAAATATCTGGTGGGTCTTCTGACCCAAGGAAATTTTTGATCCGTCTCATAGCTGGAGCTTCAAATCGTAGGATCATCTTATCTCGATAGTCCTCCCAACTGCGAAATACATTCCCATGCGTATCCCACCAGCGCGTAGGTGTTCCGCACAGGGCTAGCTTAAGGGCCTATAGCCTGCATCCCTTGGGAACTTCTGCTTCGATTGCGCATAAAAATTCCTTAATGTTACCCGAATCCCCAAAGTAGGGAAAGTCTCTTACCTCAGAGGAGATGCAGCAGAAGTTCCTTGTGACCCAAAGACATCGTAGCACCGAAACCTCATGCAACCGGCCTTGCCAATTCTCTAGTTCCCCATCAGAGTTGGAAAAGCATTCACTATCTTTTTCCAAGTAGAGTACTCCTTCCACTGTGGGGTTAATCCAATCTTCGTCCTACGTAGTAAACGTGTAAATGTGATCTACTTCCTCCTCATCGTGCGCTGCTTCTGTATACCATGCACCTTCCGCGAGATCCAACAGTACCATTACTCATGTACCATTATTTTTAAACACCATGATTCACTTTTTGAGATTGATAACACCCCCGATATCTATAGCTCAGTCCAGTCTTAGGAGCGCAGGGTAGGGGTCTGCATCTTCTATGATTTCTATTACTTCAAAGTCAGCTTGGGCCTTTACTCCTGCGATATCTACCATGATTTTTGGCAGCCTTCCCAGAGGGATGGCATTCTGCTGATTCGTCATGCGCAACTGGATGGTGGACCATTCCAACTTAGGTTCTCCCATTCGTTGCCATGTTTGTTTAGGTAACATGTTCACATCTGATCCAAGGTCCAAAATAACCTGATCCATCTCGTAGTCACCAATCTACGCAGTCAACTGCATTTCTCTTCCGGTGTGTTTTTTATACTTGTATAGTTTGTGTACATCCTTGGTCCTTGGGGTCGAATCGGGATGCGCTGCACAGCTAGTCATTAATGCTTGAAGGTTCTCTATAGCCTTTGGGTTACATAGCAACTTCATACATGCCTGCAGAAAGGGCTTGACCCCCTCATCTGTGTCATGGTGTGTCAGTACCTGCACAGTAGCTGCTTCTTCCTTACCGAAGTCCTGGCCAGCTGCGACCATTGCTTCTTGTCCCTTTTTCATGTTCGATCCTTCTTAATGGGTCAGAGGATCCATGGCAGCCTCTTCCTTTGGTCCCCGAGTGGCCATCCCACTACGTGTTATGACTTTCACACTTGGGTCCATGTTCCTTACCTCGAATTTAAATCTCTACACATTTTGCGTATGGGTGGGTTGTTTTTCCTGCATTTTTTCTATTAAGATTGGGCAATCTTTGATCACATGGTCCAGCTGTCCGCAATATCAGTAGGATTAATGTGTAGGATTTAGGCATTCCCTAGCAAAGTGCCCTGCTTCTCTGCAATTATAGCAGATTAGCTGTCCACGTCCTTGACCTGCGCTTCCTCCCCGACCTCCTCCCCTGCCCCTTGTTGGAGAGCCACCAAAGCTCGTGGGAGATCTAGGTGACGCAGGGTCTGAATGTACCCTATACAAGTTTCCTTGATCGATCATTAGATCATAAGTTTGACAGTTCTGCTCATTGTGTCCTACCCACTAGCAGAACCTGCACCATTGTTGCTTCGGTTCTGGGACATATGCTCCTATCTGGGGGCAATGGTTTGTATTGTGCAGCCCTGCGATGTGACAATCATCGCACCATAACGCAGATCTGCTTGAGCCTGGATGCACTAGGTTAGGTTCTCCTGCCTGTATGTAATCTGTCAATAGTGGGAACTGATCGTTCGTATGGCCAGATACCCGACATTGTATGCACCATAGATGTGTGCTGGCTCCTTTTCCTCGTTCCTTTCACAGGTTCTGAATTTCCATGTGCATAGCTCCAAGTTGCTCCTGAATTTTCTGTACTCCTAACAAAGTATCTTCTTTGGGTGCAACTTCTAGTTTCATAGCGACTTCCACAGATTTTTCCTGCAACTCGAAGGTTTGGTGACTCATTGGTATGTGCAGGTGAGGCAAAAACATAGCGATGAACCATTCCGTATGTTGTCGATCGTCATACTCAAATCCTCCTTCCCTGATTGCTCTCTTCAGGCACTGATCAACCTCCCATATAGACTCAGATGCTCCTTGCTTGAAGTCCTTCACATTTGCTACCAACTGAGAGTAAGATTTTGGCTTTCGAAACTATTGCTTTAGAGCGTCCTTAATATCTTGAATAGATGCATTCCCGTTCTAAGATATGTATCACATATACCAGTCCAAAGCTCTTTCTTTGAATGCTAGGGACAGTTGTGCCCTCTTCACCATATCGCTTGCCACATTTTGCGTAGTCCATATGGAATCTGCAAGAAACCAAAATCGGTCCATATCCTCATCTCCTACCCCCTTGAAGGTAGGTAGTTTCATGTGCATAGCCATATCACTGTTCGGCAGAGGTGGTGTTATGGGTGAATTCTTACCTTTTTGCGGCCTAGATGGTGATGTAGCTGGGGGGCTCTGTGCAGCCATCTCTCGCAGAGTGCTATAGATAGATCTTCCCCCTTCAAGGTTGGTTTAATAGTATTTACCACTGCGTGTCATGCTCTCGTCTAGATCCGAGGTCATTCACTCGGTATGACTACACAAAATACTCTTCTCGCACAGTAATATCTTAATCAGTAGGGGTAATGTCTTCATAAACTTGCCCCACAAAGCTTTAAATAATCTCCGCTCTGCTTCAGAGTAGGAGACGAACTGATCAATGGCAAATTCTATCACAAACCCTCCTAGCACACTGTCCACCCAGTGATCCATCGTCCGAGTGATGGTATTATCAGTCCTTTCCAGCTGCTGGATCAGCCCTGGAGTCCACTGAGTGACTCGTTCGTCCTTCCAACACCTCTGGAACTCTACGAGCCTTGCTAGCCACTTTTGATGCTCGATTGCAAATGTCACAATGAAAATTTCGTAGCTTTTTGTAAGAATGTACTTGTCTTTCCAATTTTCTGTCGTTAACCTTGTGTTGTGATTCTCTTTTATCGCAAATTCATGAATCTACTTTTCGAACCACTCTTCAATTTCCTTCCTCTTAGGCTTCCAGTACTCTCTTGTCATTACCCGATCCCTCTCTCAAAATGCTCCCAGTCCCGACAACAGAACCATTTTTTGGCTCGAGGGGTTGTGACCTAGGTTCGGAGGTTAAGGTTTGCCAACAAACTTCTATACTATTGGCCCTTTTGGCAGTGACCTGCTTGCGGAGGTCAAATTTTCACCCGAAGCAATAAGGTGGGTGCTGGAACAGGGTTTTTGCACCCTGAGAGAGGATAGGTAAGCCAAGCAGAGCTACGTCCGGCTTTATAATAACCAGATCACCTATCTGAGAACCAGATCTATAGATCTCCTTCGCATCCATGTGCGCAAGGTCAACTATACTTACTATGCTCAACAAATCATATACTTCTAAAGTAGTAGTGCAACAATACATAAAACATAACAGAACAAACCCAGATGCAGTAGAAACACTTAACACAGTACTTTCAAAGCTTAACACAGAATATGCATAACACAGCAACTATCAAAGATTTGCATCAACATTACACATAGATTCAGTTACTCAAACAACCTTTCTCATTCATTAATCCTTCAGTCCTTCTTACAATACCCTAACCCGACCTGTGCACACAGCAGTAGGGTCCGCACACAGCAGGACTTGGGATCTCCACGCACACAGCCAACAGGAATCCTTTCCCCCAAAACCCAAACTGATCTACTAAGCCACAGTTCGCATCCAGATCTCATCATCTTCTTGCCTTATAATTCAAAACGTCCCTCTATTTATAACAATCTAGCCTAATCTTTCCTATGGTCTATAAACCATTTTTTGCGAATAAACAAAGTGGATATTAGCGTCAACCCACATATTCCACTGAGTCAATGGTTCTCTATCTTCTTGGAAATTCTTTCATGGTCTTTTGTGTCCCAATTGTTTGAGCTTATTTGGAGGCCCTAAATGACAATTTTTGCAATTTAGGGGGACAAGGGTTGCCATGGCATGCCCTAGTCTCAATTGAATTTTTTAATCGTTATATAGTTATTTCCAAGTGGGTATTATAGGACTAAAATGGACATTATATGCAAAATTTTTGACTTTGGATATCCAAAATCTTTTGGTGTTTCATTTTCTAATGTTGTGTTAAAACTCTATGTGTATTTCTTTATGTAAAATGAAAATTATTTCAACCTCTTGTACTATTTATTTGTGAATGTCTATAGCCTATATGTGTGTGAATTATGCTATATTTTAAATGATGCAAGAATCACCTTAGTAAAAAATCGTAGGTGAAATTTATGCCTCTCGGAAGTTGACTTAATGAAATCGACCACTATAATTCAAGAGGATGCCACATCATCCTCATTATTCGTGGAAAATGGGCTAGTCATGTGATCATGATGAAAAATACTATATAATAGTCAATATCGTGATCCTAGTTAAGATTTGAATTAGTCAAACTAACAACTAGTAGGCTATCAGGTTGTGTTATGACCAGGAAGCCTAAAGGGAAAGAGGTTTCATTATATTCGAGTGCATTTTTATCCATAAATGAGTAGAGTAGGTAAGAGTCAACATGGAGAGAGAAAATAGAGAATGTTTGTGTATTGTAGCAGGCCATAGGCCATTTGTCCCACTTCTTTGCACTTACATCTATTTTCCAGTCACATAAAGAGAGCATAATAGCCTTACATTTTAAGTTTTATCTCGAAAGGGTTTTCCAAGTTATATATTGTGTTAATCATGGTTTGTGTGTTTTATTTCATTTTTCTCCATTTCATGCATATTGTATCTATTGCATACATAGGCATAACACAATAATTAATGAATCCAAAATTTTGAGGAGAAATTAACCCTCATAATATAGATTTTAGATTTTAAGTATAATTTTATCAAGCTTGTTGTGATGAATTGTCCAATGGAATATCCACTACAATTGAGAGATCATTTTCAATGTAACATGCTTTGCAACCCTCCACTGTAAATTTAGTGTGGATGTTAGTGCTTATAATAACAATTCATTCTCTCATCATAGGAACTTATTTGGGAAGGTGAAAATACCAGGTATTGACACTGTTATGCAAGGTGATGAGGCTTTACAAAGGCTTTCATTGGATAACCAAAGTATCTTTTCAGAAAATAAGGGTGAAATTGATTTGAAGAATTATTATATTGGAGAGAAGGGTGGAAATAATTGTAATGGGGAGAATATGGGAAGGGAAAAAAAGAAAATACGACATCTAATGATAAGAAATAAAGAAAGAAAAAGTAGCAACAAAAGTTGAGGTGGAAAGCAAAAGCAACAACAAAAATTCAAGTGAATATAAATGTAGGCTTGCGTGAGTAGAATTGTTAAGATCTACATCATCAATGTATTAGTTTCTTAGGCATTTTGAGCCAACTAATATGGTTTATCATCAGAATGAATAGATGGAGAAAATCTTATGAAACTCACTTAAAAAAAAATAAAAATAAATAAATAAATAAATAAAAAAAATAAAAAAAAATACTAAAATTAATAAAATAATTGTCTAGAAAAATAAATTAAAATAAATAAGTATTTTGAAATTCTTAAAATAAAGAATAATAAAAATTAAATAAAAGTGAAAATAATAAATAAATTTTAATAATTAAATATAAAGAATAAGAAATAATTAAACGTAAAAGTCAATAAATATTAATAATTAAACCCAAAGTATTAGGTGTAAAAAAATAAACAAACAAAGATTAATATTATATATAAGAAGGCAAAAAGTCGGGCAAAAAAATCAGATGAAAAAGAAGAAGATAAGAGTCAAATAAATAATTAGGAGTCAATAGTATTATAATTAGGTTAAGTGCCAATATTACTCTAAGTTGGAAAAAAACTTAAAAATAATAAATTAAAAGATAACAAAATAATAATAAATAATAGTAATAAAAATAATAATAAATAATGGTAATAAAAATATATAAATAAAATAATAAGAAAATAATAAACTAATAACTAAATAAATATTATAATAATAAACACTACATGATAAAGTATAATAAAAACAAGAAAAAGGATAGAAAAAGAAAAAAAAAGAAGTAAATAATAAAAAGAAAAATAAAACTAAAAGACAATTTACTAATTCTGCTAATTTTCGAGTTGTTCTTGGCAATTTGTTTGTGAAATTTTTACGAGAGATTTTTCTTTTAACAGAATGTCCAGCAAGAACTAAAGACTTAAGAGACATTATGTCACGTGCACGTGCTCTTAAATTCTGCTCTTATACAACAACCTATATAAAGCTTTCAGTAAGAAGAAAAAACTAAATTATTATTATTTATGAATATAGATATCTTTCTCATTACCCTAGGGTCAAACAAAGGTCAAACAAATGCAAGTTTCGTTCTCTTCATCAACATATATATTAACATCTTTAGCCTCTTAATCAAGAGATGCTAGATCAAGATTTGGCTCTTCATCAACATATATATAAATTAACATTTTTATCCTCTTCATCAACCGATGCAAGGTCAACTTTTATAGCGTCAAACAAATGCAAGTTCCGTTCTCTTCATCAAAATATATAGATTAACATATTTAGCCTATCAATCAAGCGATGCTAGATCAATATTTGGCTCTTGATCAACATATATATAAATTAACATTTTTATCCTCTTCATCAACCAATGAAAGATCAACATTTGATCTCGGTTCATCATTAACATAGATTTAAGAACATGGTGCGTTTTTTTCTCATGCCTCTCATACATATAGTTAGAAGGATCTACCAATAATTTCTATGGCCTCTTCATCAATGGATGAAGAATTAACTGCTCCAACCTCTTCATTGACAAATTAATAATCAACATTTGATGTGGCTTTTTCATCATCCCCCTTATTAGTTGATGGAGGAACTTGGTTTGTTTTTTTAACCAGCCTAGATCCATCTTAACTCCGGATCTATCAAGCGCCGAGAGGGATCAAATCTCTTGAGGTGAAAACCTCTTTTTTGAGTGCAAAACTTGAGGAAAGGTTTTCACCTCGAGAGATTTGATCCCTCTCGGCGCTTGATAGATCCAGAGTTAAGATGGATCTAGGCTGGTTTCAGTTGTGTGTGACCAAGGAAAATCTATCGATAATATGAGGAACATATGCTTAATTTAATCGATAATATGTAAATACATCTAATATTAACATAACCATTTTAAATATGTTAAATATGTCTGAGATTTATTGAGTCATTTTAATTTTAAATTTGATTAGTTACCTCAGTTTGTTGAGATGATAAATATTGTAAAATAACTTTAATGATGAAATAAAATTTTGAATGCAAAGTGACAATGTAATAATATTGAATGATAGAAACCGTGAATAATAAGAATGTAGTCAATTACGAATAGTCTTCATTGTGATCGATTTCAAACTATTTTCTTCTACTATTCTTATTTTCACCCATGTTAGTTTTGTCATATTTTCATATTGGTTATTTGAAAAAGGACAGTTGGGTAAACCATTTAAATATTTAGCTCGAGCTGTTGTAGTAAACATCATACCTTGTCTCTCTTGCTCTCCAATATTAATAGGTTGAATTACTATAACACAAAAATCAATGTACATTGTCAATAATTTTTTGTGCTAACACTGAGATCATTGCACACACACTATTAATCCAATGAATTTAAAATTAATGTACCATCATACATCCAATTACATCAAATTATAAATCAACATATACACTGAAATCAATGCAACTAATGCAAGAAATCAAATAATAATAGAAAACAACATCTACACTAAAATCAATGCATCTAATGCAAGTAATGAAATATGATTAGAAATCAACATGTACACTCAAATAAATGAGTCTAGTACAAGTAGGAAAATAGGATTTCAAGCCAACATTTACACTGAAATCAATGCATTTAGTGCATGCAATCAAATAGGATTAGAAATCACAATCTACACTGAAATAAATGCATTTAGTGCAAGGAATCAAATAGGATTATAAATCATCTACATTTAAATCAATGCATCTAGTGCATGCAATCAAATAGGATTAGAAATCACAATCTACACTGAAATAAATGCATTTAGTGCAAGGAATCAAATAGGATTATAAATCATCTACATTTAAATCAATGCATTTAGTGCAAGAAATCAAATATAATTATAAATCAACATCTACATTGAAATTAATGCATCTAGTGCAAGCAATCAAATAAGATTAAAAATCACCATCTACACTAAAATTAAGGCATTTAGTGAAAGCAATCAAATAGGATTAGAAATCACCATCTACATTGAAATCAATCCATTCAGTGCAAGCAATCAAATAGGATTAAAAATAATCTACATTGAAATCAATTCATCTAGTGAAACAAATCAAATATAACCAAAAATCAAAATTTACATTAAAATTAATGCATCGAGTGAAATCAATCAAATAGGATTAAAAATTATCATCTACACTGAAACTAATGCATTTAGTGCAAGCAATCAAATAGGATTAGAAATCATCTACATTAAAATCAATCCATTAGTGTAAGTAATCAAATATCATTAGAAATCAACATCTACACCAAAATCAATTCATCTATTGCAAGAAATCAAATAGGATTAGAAATCACCATCTACACTGAAATCAATGCATGTACTGCAGGAAACCTTCTTCACATAGATATTTTCGAATCAAATCCATCTTAACTCCGGATCTATCATGAGGGATCTAGGATCTAGTGAAAATTAAGCATATGGAGGGATCCATCTAACTCGGGATCCATCATATGGAGGGATCCATCTAACTCGGGATCCATCATATGGAGGGATCCATCTACATTGAAATCAATGCATCTACTGTAGGAAACCTTCTTCCTTCTCTCCCCCATATATATCTATATATCCATCCATCTCTCCTTTTTCTCTTTATCTCACCCCACCATACACACACACTCTCTCACTCCATATCTATAAATTTCCTTGTCCCTCCCTCCTTCTCTCCATCTATCTTTTTTTTTCTTCACCTTACATCTATATCTATATCTCACTCTATCTCTCTATATCAACTCCAAAACATAAAATATATTTCTCCAATCTATCTATCTATACATCACTCCCTCCTCCTCCTCCTCCTCCTCCTCTCTCTCTCACTTTTGCTTCTATCTCTCCTCTTTCCTGCTACCCTTTCTCCCTCTCTCTCCATTTTCTTTATCACTCCCTCTCTCTCTATCCACCTTTCACCCTCTATGTCTTTATTCTTACCTCCCTCTCTCTCCCTCTCCATATTCATATCTCTTTCCCTACCTCTCTTCACTCTCTCCCTTTCTCTCCCCCCTGTATCTCTCTCTATCTTCACCTTCCAACTTTGTTATCATATGTCTCTCTCTCTCCTTCTCTCCCCCTTTTTCTCCATATCTCCTTATTTGTCTCTTTATCTCACCCCAAAACATACACACTCCCTCTTCATCTCTCCCTTGTATCTCCCCCTCTCTCTCCACTACTCACTCTCTATGTATTTATTCTTGCCCCCCTCTCTCCTCATCTAGCTCCATCTCTCAATCCCTCCCTCTCTCCCCCTCCAAATCCATATTTCTATCCCTCCCTCTCTCCTCCTCTCTTTCAAATCCCCTCTCCTTTCCTTCCTCTCTCTCCCTTTCTCTCCTACCTCCCTTTCTCTTCCCCCATCTCTCTCTCTCTCTCCATATCTCAATCCCTCCCTCTCCCCCCCTCCAAATCCATATTTATATCCCTCCCTCTCTCCTCCTCTCTTTCAAGTCCCCTCCCTTTTCCTTCCTCTCTCTCCCTTTATCTCCTACCTCCCTTTATCTTCCCCCATCTCTATCTCTTTCTCTCTCCTACAATCCTTTCTTCCCCCATCACTCTCTTCCTCTCTCTCATCATTCCTCTCTCACCTCCTTCTATTTCATCCCCCAGCTCTCTTTCTTTCTCTCTCTCTCTGTCCTCCAATACTCTCTCTTCCCCCATCACTTTATCTCACTCTCCAACTATCTTACTATTTCTATCCATTTATCCTTCTCTCCCCCCTTGTCTCCGTCACTCCTCGTTTCTCCTTCTCTCCCCCTTGTCTCCATCACTCCTATGTATCTTTATCCCACCCATAAGCATACACACTCTCTCTCCATCTCTCCCTTGTCACTCCCTCTCTATGTATTTCTTCTTCCTTTCCTCGCTCCGCCTCCAACTCCATCTCTCTATCCCTCTTTCTCTCCTCCACCTCTCATCTTTTATCTCTCTCCCTTTATCTCCCACCTCCCTCCACCTTCCCCTTTCTTTCTCTCTCTCTCACTCTCTACCCTCAAATCCTCTCTCCTTCTCCCTCCCTCTCTCCTTATCTCTCTCCCACCTCCATCTTTATGTCTTCCTCTCCCTCTCTTACCCTTCTCTAACTCTCTCACTCTTCTCACTCTCTCTCTCTCTCTTCATTCCTCTTCTCCCTTCTCCTTCAATTTATCTCCATATCTCCCTTGTCACTCCCCCTATTTCTCCACCTCTATCATATATCATGATATATTAATATATATTACAATATAATAAATTTAATATTCTATAAATCTAAACATATTAAATTTGATAATATTAATATTTTAATATTAATGTTAGGGTTAATAATGTTTTTTTTTGCATGGTATTAATAATAATTTGGTCCATGGTATTTGACCCTTATACTTCATATATAATTATATCTTGATTTCTAATCGTATTTGATATATTTTTATTTATTTACCTTGCCTCTTTATATCTCTTTTATATTTACTTATTTACCATACCTGTTTTATAAATATATTATTTGGCCCATGGTATTTTCCCATGGTATTATTAATAATTTGTCCCATAAGCTTCACCTAAATAAAACCTGTTTTTGAGTCTTTGAAAATATAAAGTGGCTTATTGAGTAAATATAAAAATCAGTTTTATTTATTTACCATACCTCTAGTTTATTTATATTTATATTTATTTACCATACCTCCTGAGTAATATAAAAAAGAGGTTTTATTTATTTACCATACCTATGGTTTATTTATATTTTTATGTATTTACCATATTTTATTTATTTACCATATCTTTTTTGAGTGTTAGTAAACTCTTCATATTTTAAGTTTATATCTTTAAATTTATTTTTAATAAATTTTTAGTTGTTCATTTATATGTTTATGTAAGCTATTGTTCAAGTCGACAATTTTTTTGGCTTCCGACATACTTACACATCGAGGTCATACTGGGCTGTAGAATGTGCCTCTCAGTGCAACAAGAAGGGTAGGATTCATTGTGGAGCATTGCAACAGAGACATCATCAAGAGTTAATTTGATAGCCTTATAATTATGATTAGTTTGTGGCTCATACAACTTGCCATCTATATATTAACACTGAAATCGGTCGATCAAATTGCCAAATCAATTAAATTTTAGTTCACCTTTCGCGAAAGCAACATTTGGGTATAAATAAATGCATTTTCTTTGTAAATTGATCGTAGCTTTATAATTATGATTAGGTTGTGGCTCATACAACCTGGCATATGTATATCAATACTAAAATCGGTCGATCAAACTGCCAAATCAATTAAATTTTGGTTCACCATTCGTAAAAGCAACATTTAGTTATAACTAAATGCATTTTTTTTCGTAAATTGATGGTGTTATGTTTGGGAAACATGGGAAGAGTCAGATTACATTACTTAAGCACCTATGGCATGTTGGCTCATCATTTCGTTCCCACACAAATCTCACAGTATGCATATAACCTTGTATGAATATAGTGCATTTATAGTGAAAGCATAGGCATCTACAATATAAATCCACCCAAAATTTCGATGTTGTCATTATGAAGATCAATTTGTTTAAAGCCTATGACTGCATTGATTGGTCTTTTATCTCCCTTGTCCTGTACAAAATTGGCCTCACCCTGCCTAATGTCCAATGGATCATGTCATGCATATCCCCTATCTGGTTTGTGGTGTTGATCAATGGTATTCAGACTTATTTCTTTCGAGCTCGATGTGGCCTCTACCAAGGCTGCTCCCTCTCACCACTAATATTTATATTGGTCATGGATGGTCAGACCCTGCACATCAAGGAGGCCCATAGGCACAGATTGTTTGATGGCACCCGAATGGCCCCTGGTATTTATGTTACCTACTCCTTTTTCATGGATGACAGTCTAGTTTTCGGTATCATCGCCTGAACATAATGGGCTGCTCTACATTGTATATTCCTCTGTTTTGGCGCAGCCTCAAGTCTGGTTATCAACAGCGGATAATATTTTTTGATATCGGCCTCCCAGAACTGTGTGGATCTGGATATCCTTGCTAGACTCTTTCAGGTTAACATTGCCCCCATCACTGGTGGTTTTAAATATCTTGGTTTCTAGCTCAATCCATGTGGATAAAAAAACAAGTATTGGTCTCGGCTTCTGGAAAAGTACAGAAGGAGATTAAATATTTGGTCACACAAATGGCTCTTCCTTGGTGGACGCTTCATCCTTGCACAGGCTATCCTCCAACAGCTACTTGTTTATTGGGTGCATCTCTTTCACATCCTAGTGGGTATTGTGGAATGCATGAAGGCCATCATCTCAAATTTCATCTGGTCAGGTGCAAAGGGTTCTCGAAAATTTTCCTTGTGCAACATGGACCTGATTATGCACCCTAAAAGGTTGGGGGTTGGGGTCTTTTGAACAAATCTCTTTTCTCTCGGTCCCTCCTTATCAAAACACTCTAGAGAGCTATTTCAGGCACATGTAATTGGCCTTTCCTATTTCGGGCTAACTATAACATTTGTCAAGACCTATTTTTCCTTTTTCGGGCCCGGTATTTCCCTCCTCGTCGGGGTTCTATCATGTAGAGGAGCTTCAAGAAATTATTTTCATGTTTTGTCAGCAGCGTTGTCTCGGATTTTGGTAATGGACAACATATCTACTTAGCTACTGAAAGGGTGCGGGGGCTCCCGTCAGACTTTGCACTTGTCTCTTTCCTGTAACATGTGTTGGGACTTAAGGGTCTCTTCTTGATTTCACAGTTCATCTCCCATTGGAATCAAATTTTCCCTATATGGAAAACTGCTCAGCAGCTGAATTTGAACGATGTGGTGGCTGAGGGTTGGGAGGTAGCGGTTCCAATTCTTAGAGTTGGGGGTTTCTGTCTTCATTAGGTGGGTGATAGAATCACATGGCATGGTAAACTGCATTGGTCCTCACCTGTGGTCAAGGATATTTACGAAAGCTCTTTAGGCCTTTTACATCCCTTAGGAGGAGTCCCTCTTCTACTTGAAATTCTGTAATTGCAACATATCTATCAAGATAATTATTTTTTCTCGCTAGCAATGAGGAACCAGGTTCTAACTTGGGATAACTTGGTGAAGAGGGGCTTCAATGGCCCATGCTTCTTTGTCTTCAGCAAATTTGATTTAGAATCTCTTCGACACATCTTTTTTCATATGCCCTTCTGTATTGGAAATCTGGTCCCGTTTCACACGTTGCCTGTAGGTCTAGGACTGGAGGCCTCTTACATTCCTATGGTCTACAAACCATGGTTTGCGAAGATGTTAATAAACATGCAGCTAATGAGAATGTAAGAGAAGAGGATGTTGAAAGCTCTATCTCGTCATTGAATTCATTGATAGTATTCACAGGAGAGCCACTACCTCATCAAATTCACCTCCTCAAGAAGGCGACAAGGGTGAATGTTCAAGGTATAAATTTGCCTTTAATCAAATTGCTTTTGATTATAATAAACATGGTAAATATTCACATAAGATATAGAAAAGAACTTGCACATGTTACTTTTGTGGTTGG
>CM076583.1:421010047-421249964 GCA_034641835.2 Pinus albicaulis | reverse complement strand
CGTATTTTCTCCAGACAACAAGGGTTTGCTTTGATCTCTCTTGCAGATCTTCTCCTTCCCATGAGAAGACTCCATAATGATTGAGGCTCACAGGCTGAGCTAAGAAAGTTGCTTTGATACCACTGTAATATCCCAAAATGGGACTGCTCAACAATTCCTGCTGGAATAACGCACTCTTCACAAATTGGTGCACTAAAATGAGTTTGTAGCTCTTGGATCCCTTAGATAAGCTAATCTAGCATCTAAATCCAAAAGGAGAGCCAAAAAAAATCAAACTAGGTGAGGTAAATAGACCTCCCACCACCTAGTATGGCTGGAAAACACCCAAAGAATGGGGTTGCAGCTATATGCAACAAATTGCTTCAGAAATAACGCAGTTCCACTAAATTAAAGTAGGAGGCCAATATAGAGGCTCAAATATCATATGTACATCAGAAAATCAGATTTACCATACAACCCATACAATGTCCAAGAGAAAATAGGAGACTATACAGGAATAAATCCTCAGAAATGAGGTGCTACAACCACAAGAAATGTCTGTGTAAGCTTGAAAACATTATTTTAATGGGCTGAAGCAGCAGTATATTACAAATCAGATCTAAAGAAGATCTGTATACAAAAATATAGATCTAATTCAGATTTGTATACAAGAAAAGCTCATCTATACATTCCCCTTGGGGTTTTGTGCAAAACATGAAAGTACAAGAGTAGATCTGAGATCTAAAGTTACAAATATGTAGTATTATTTATAAATATCTGAAGCATATAATAGAATAGTAGATTAGATCTGAAACAAACATGGATTGGATGGCCAATCCATGGATCACCACAGTGAGAGGAAGAATCCTATCACCAGAGATCTCTCCTCCGAAGTGTAGACAAAACACCCTGCAACTGTTAACTTGCAGATAACACAGTTATGGAAAGGAAAATGCGATGTAGGCTCTAAGAATGATTTGGCCTGATGCCAAGGTCTAGATCTATTGCTCCAATGATCTAGGACACTCTTGCCAATGGGATAGAAGACTTTCTCAGTGAAAAGGGGTGCTAGATGTGCATAGATCTGAAGAGGTCTATCCTCCACTTGCTGCAACTCACAAAGACAACCCAACCCTCAAAAGGATTAGTGTTGTAGGTGTAAGGTGAAGCTTGGCCCAAGCCTGATAGTGGACAAGACAAACAAAACTCCTCCAAGAGCTGCTCTAGGAAGGAGGTGGGATTCCCGCTCAGGAACACTCAATGCTAAACAACATTATTCTCTGCTAAACAACTAGAGAATGAGAAGTATCTAAGAAGACAAATCCTTCAAAAATAATATCATCAACAACCCTCTCATGCTACTCTCCTCTTCCTTTTATAAGATAGGAGTCTTGTCAAACCCTAAACCACTTCAACAATTTAGCTCCTTTCACATGTAGAGCCTCCATCTAGAACTGCATTGTGCCTCAAGGAGGTTCAATGCATCTAGACTGCACTGTAGATATGGTCATGATTGACTTGATCATGTGATCAACCTCTTTCACACTCAAGTGTGTTTATAAAATGGCCCAGATTTATCCTTGTTTACATTGGGCATTGATTTATTTTGATGATTTTAGGAGTTTTACATGTCCTCCTTTACACTTTATTCATCAACATGAAAAGAAAAACAAAACAAAGAAAAATTGAATATTCCCATCGTTGAGCGTTGAAAAAGGTATGGATTCACCATGTATTTTCTCATTCTTTCCTTTAAACATAACTCTTTTTATTCTAGAAAGGTGATTTATTATAGAATTATGATAGAATTGCAAAGACTTATGTTTATTGTAAAAAGTAACTAAAAACTGCCTTTTATTGTCAAAAACAGGAATCAAACAAGGTGAACAACTATACGAGAGGCGAGGCTAAAGTAGGAGTAACTGTTGTTCCTCTAGTAATAGGCCATATCTAGCCAAAAAGAAAGAAATCTGAATGCATAGCTAAGAGAAGACAGGGAACAACACGTCGATATCCAAAGAAGACCAAACGCTAGCTAAAGAAAGAAAAGGAGCGAATCCCTCAGGATCCTTTGATCCTGAGGGATCGCTGTTCAAATATGATCTTGCTCCTTGTCTGATCCGTCGAAGTTGTTATATAAGGCAATGCCTTTAGAGATTGAGGAGGTCGAAAATCATTGATTAAAACATTCCTTTGTAGTTATGAACTTTATTGACTCTCGTGATCAAAGAGCAGTCGTTGTAAACACTTTTTATGTTTAATTAATACAAAGACGTGTTTCAGTTCCATATTTCAAGCTTTGTAGTAATCCAGCAGTGTTTCACTGGTGCTACGGGCTCGGCCCTAGTGGAATCGATCTGCTGTTTGTATTTCTATCTTTTAATTACCGTTGTGTGATAATTGTGATCGATTTTTAATTGGTTGTTGTTGAATTGTTTATTGGTATTGCTGTGTTTCATTATGAATTGCATTATAAAGAAAAATTGAATATTCCCATTAGCTTGGGCTAAGTGGGAATATTACAGAGGATAATTCTCTACAAAATGCATTGAGGTTCTAGCTCGAATTCTCCTTCTGGTTCCACTTGCAATACATACCAATCAATCACATGATCAACATCTTTCACATATCTTTTAAGTAATGAAACATGGAAAACATCGTGGAATTTCACTATCGGAGGAACATCAAGGTGATAGGCCACTCATCCAATCCTCTTAACGATCTTGAAAGTTCTGCAATACCAAGGTTCCAACATCGCACATGAACCCATCCTTAAGGAGCTATTCTTGGGCTTGATTCATAAGTACACTGTAGAAATTATAATAAAAATTATGTATTGCCTGGATTCACCCGATCTAACAATGTACTAAGGTTAAATACTGAATCGCTTCTACAAATATTTTGTGGAATTAAAAACAACACAATTTCCAATCACATGAAGCAAAGAAGAATAGATCAAAACTGCAACACCAGATATTCCTGGGAAAAGCTTACTACTCAAAACCCCTCTATCATATATTGTATATTCGACAAGGAATCATGAAAAAATCTAATCCAAGAGCTCTCAGTACAATATACAATCGTGTCACACTAGCATACAAAAATTTGCAAGTTCCTTAGCTAATTTACTGTTTCCAGACAGCTTGCCTTGCTCACGCAGTTCATGATGAATGCAATCCTTAATCACAAAGAATTTCAGCCTTCCTCAACTGTATTTAACAGTGGATTTAATTTTTAGATTATGAGAGTTTGGTAATACATCACAGTATTGTTTATAAATTTCTACATGGTATCAGAGCAGTGTTAATCAATGGAGATTGCAATATTGAAGCGGTGTTGAGTTTTGTGTTGGTGGAAACAATTCGAAATTGTTGCAAGAATTTCTTGGTGAAACAGTTGAGTATACATTGAAATGGATTTCAATTGGTTGCGGTTGGAGTATGAACTCAAGAGCAGCTCTAAATACATATCCTGGAAGAAGAGGATGGAGGCGGTGCTTGAAGATAATGGCTTGAAGGAATTCATCGAGAAAGATGTTCCTAAGCCCACTTCGGCGGATGCTGCAGTACTTGACGCATGGAAAAAGAAAGTAGCAAGGGCAAGGAGGATTCTGTTGGAAGGTGTGAAATACCATATTGTGTCAAGCCTTCATGGGAAAGCCACTCCATATGCTATGTGGAAGGCTTTGACAGATCTTTTCCAAAGCAACAACGACCATAGGAAATTGGCGCTAAAGGATAAACTCAGAAAAATCAAGATGGATAAGAACAACACTATTCCGGTATACTTGAAAAAGTTTGTCCAATGTAGGGATGAGCTTGGGAGTGTAGGATTCAGTGTTTACGATGATGATTTGGTGAGCTTGGCTCTCCTTGTACTTCTGAAAGGTTGGCACAATTATGAAGTCTCTGTCAACAGACGGGAAAAACAGCCGGATTGGGAGCGACTTTGGTCAGATCTAGTGCAGGAGGAGATAAGGTGGAACACCAAGGATGGCTCTTCATCAAAGCATCATGATGAAGAGGACTGTGCTTTGGCTTCCAAGGAAAAGAAGAAGAAGGGGAAGAAATTCCATTCTAGATTTGAGGCTGGAGAAGATGGCAAGGAGCACAACATGTCCAAAGTGAAGTGTTTTCACTGTCATGAGTATGGAAATATTGCCACAAATTGTACATATACGAAGAAGAAAAAAATGGATGCTAGAGCTGCAGCTAGTGAGGCCCTTGCCTCACAATTTGATCTTGAATTATCATTGATCGCATGCATGGTGTCTAGTGCATTAGGATCGGGGTGGTACTTTGATAGTGGTGCTTCCTTTCACATGACAGGAGATGAGAAAATTTTTAGTAACTTGATGGAGAAATATCTCCAGATGCATGTTGAGTTGGGTGACGATGGAAGATACAGTGTGACGACATTGGTACCATTACTTTTCAGAGGGCATCAGGTAGAATCCTTCATTTAAAAGATGTTGTGCATGTTCCAGGTTTAAAGAAGAGTATAATCTCAGTCGCAATGTTAGAGGATAGAGGCTATGATGTTGTCTTTAGTGACAGAAAAGTGTTCCTGTGAAACAAAGCAACATGGAAAGCCAAGAAGGTTGGGATTTGAGTTAAGAATGTCTATAGACTTGATGTAGATGCGATTTCTATAGAGCTTCCTACCATTGGGAAGTGTGAGAAAGCCATGAAATTGACCCTTGAGAGGGATCTGGATTTGCATGCAGGTAAGAGTGAACCTCAGGATGTGGAGCAACCACAAGATGAGGATCATGGAGTGGGAGCAACCACTCATGCAGAGAAATTTCGTGCCAGATGGGCAGAGGGAGTGCATGCGGCTATATCACTAGGAAAGAGGTGGGGCGACATGCATGAGTAATATTAAGAAGGAATTTCTGGGTAGGATTCATTGAGATGGTGTGGATCTCATGAATCAAACCTGGCTACGAGGAGCCCACAGAGAGGCAGTAGCATGATTATTTGGATTGATGTAGTCAGATCAAAGTGACATTGTCAGATAATGTAGCAAGGATCAGAGTTGGTAGCAAGTGCAGAGTGCAAGGGTGCAGAGTTCAACAGAGAAATGGTTCCTGAAGACGTGTGCAGTAGCTAAGAAGAAGTCAGAATATTTTGATGACATATGCATTATACTGATTGAGTTGTTTGGAGGCTATTCAGTTTTAGAAGTGTTGCTTGCAAGTATTGCAGGGCGGATGCATGGATTTGCAGGGCACATGCATGGATTTGCAGGGCACATGCAAAGACAATCCTTTCTTGTTGAGAGGGAGTGTTGAAGATTGCAACAAGAAATAGTGAAATTGGCATCCGGAAACATCATCCTTGATCCTAGTGAAAAATAAACACCTAAACTAGGTGGAGCACACACAGGTTATTTTTAGGTGTATGTCTAAAAATAGACATGTTGAGAAAAATCTAAAATTAGCAGGAGGTTGATTCTAGATGTTTGAGCAAATTCTATCTTTGGATGAATTTATATTTTTAGAAGATGGGCGAAGTCTATTTATAGATCACTAATCTAAAAATAGAATGCATGTAGATTATTATTAGCCCTTAATAATAATCAGACAATAAATAATAACTTATTCTCTTGGAGCACTTTATTTCAGTGAGCAGATGTGGCACATCAGTGGGTTGAAGGAATTACACAATTCCTAGGGTGGTTGGTGAGTTATGCATGGAGGACTTAGTTATAACTGATAGTGGCAAGTTGTAATAGAGCTGGAAGAGTAGTTATGGGAGTTGTTATTTAATTTAACTCAGTTCAGTGAGTTAAACTCAGTTGTGCTAGTTGTAACTGAACATACACTAGTGAAAGATGAGTGAATTAATTAGTAAATTAATTCACAAGTAGTGTCTTACTTGCAACTGAACAAATACAAAAGTTAACTAATTGCATGTCAGATCTAGTAGAGACCCAGTGGAGAGATAAGTGAAAGGGTGAGATGGACTATCCGTTGTGACTATAGTGGAGCATTCAATGCATCCACACACACATTGGAGATGCCTATGAGTATTGCATAGTCAAGGCAAGGTAAGGTAGAATTCATTCAGGGTTCTTCTTCAACAGGGATTGCGCAGTGGAGGCAGGCTGTCAGGAGGCAAGAAATTAGTGCATGGAGGTGCAAATTTCTGCAAGATATTGTGAGACGATTGTATATTGTACTCAGATCTCTTGGAGCTAGAGATTTGTATGAGATTGTTTCATGATCCATGATATACATAATATATGATAGTTGGGCTTTTTAGCTTTAAGATTTCCCAGTAAAACATCGTGTTTATGTGTGATTGATTTTTCTTCGTGTGTTTGCAATTGGCGATTTAATTTCCATAAAGAATTAAGTATAAGGATTATGTATTTAGCATTGGATTTAATTGTTAGACCAGGAGAGTCTGGTAATACATCATAGTATTGTTTAAATTTCTACATACACATGCTCCCCAACCCGAAACTCCTTAAATTCCCTGTGCTGATCTACATAAATTATATGTTTTTCCTGTGCTACCTTTAAATTCTTATTGGTAACCTACGTTTCTTGTTCCATGTATACCAACATGTCTGCCTCTATCTATATCATGTTCACTAGATCACTCCAACTAACAGAATTATTACAACTCCTCCCATATTGTGTCTCAAACAAACTTATCATCAATGACTCATGATACCTATTTTTGTAAGAAAAATAAACCAGTGGAAGATATTCTTCCCACTTCCATTGTTGATGCATCACATACATCCTCAACATATCCTCCAATATCGTGACAATCCTCTCTGTCTGTACATCTGTCCGTGGATGATAAGATGTGCTGAAGGAGAACTCTATACCCAATCCTACAAATAAATCTTTCCAAAACCTGGAAGTGAATTTGGAGTCTCTGTCCGATGCAATATTATTTGAAACACCATGAAACCTCAATATATATCTGATGAAGACCTGATCCACCTCACTAGATGAATAAGTAGACTTCACTGAAATTAAGTGCACTACCTTTTTCAACCTATCCACCACAACCATAATGGAATCATGTTGTCTAGATGTCCTCGGAAAACTTGTAATCAAGTCCATAGAAATGAAGTCCCATTTCCACTCTGCAATCATAATCAATTTTAGTAAACCACCTGGATGCTTACACTCTTCCTTTACCTGTTGAAAATCCAAACATCTAGCCACAAACCCTGCCACTTCCTTCTTTAGATTCAATCAATAGTAGAACTTCTTCACCGTTGTCAACATTTTCTAATATATTGGATAAAATTAATATGAATTAACATGAAATTCCATCAATATAAGCTTCTTGAGCTCATTTTTGTTAGACACATATATCCCATCTCTAAATCTGGCCAAACCATCTACTAAGATATGATACTCCACATCCTATTAACCTATACCCTATTGTTGTAACATGTTCCTAAGCTACCTGTACTTGTCATTATGTTTTCATGCCTGCAAGATATGATCTTGTAAATAAGTACCATAAGAACTCATAGCTACTATATGATTTACATGTACCCTTCTGTTAAGAGCATTTGGAACCCTCTTCTCATTTCCCTTAATTTACCCCGTTTCGAAGTCAAACTCACTGATCGTAGAAAACCGGCTATATTTATTGGTATTGAGATTAGGTTGGTCAAACAAGTATCTCAATCCAATGTGATCACTCGTCAATATGAACCTCCTACCAAGAAGACATTGTCTCCACATATTCAATGCATGGATGATCGATGCCAATTCAAGATCATGTGTCACATAATTCGGCTTATGCTCATTCAGTTTCCTTGACTCATAGCATAGTACCTATCCCTCCTGCATCAGAACCCCACCAAGTCATATTTTGTAAGCATCTGTACACACCACAAACTCTTTATCCATATCTGCAATATTTAGAACTGAAGCATTTGTAAGAAACTTCTTCAACTGCTCAGAACTTGTTGCACATTCCTCTGTCCATTTAAATTTCTCTATTTTTAACTTCAAAGATGTGATATGATAGAAAATTTGTGAGAAATTCCTGATGAACCTCCTGTAGTAACCTACTAACCCCATAAATGACCTTACCTCATCCACATTCCTAGGAGATTCCCATTCCATGATAGCCCTTATCTTTTATGGATATACTGCTATGTGTTCCTTGGAAACCACATGCCCCAAGTAGTGTGCCTCTATTTTAAATAAACTATATTTTCTAAGCTTTGCATGAAACTAATGCTCTCTTAGAAACATCAATACTGCTACTAAGTGTTCGACATGATCTTCCTCATTCTTAGAATATATCAATATATCATCAATGAATACAATAATAAAAAAATCTGGATAAGGATGCAATACACTATTCATCAAGCACATAAAAGTAGTTGGAGAATTAGTCAAACCAAAAGGAACCAAAAAAAAATCATAATGCCCATACCTGGTCCGGAAAATAGTCTTTTAAATATCCTATTCTTTGAAGCATACCTGATTGTATCCTAATCTCAAATCAATCTTTGAGAACACTGCTTCTACCTTCAAGTGATCAAACCAGTCATCAATTCTCAACAACAGATAACTTTTCTTAATCGTCACTTGATTCAACTGCCTGTAATAAATGCATAACATGAGAGTACAATCCTTCTTCTTTACAAAAAATATTGGTGCACCCCAAGGTGATACACTTGGTCTAATGTATCCCTTTTCAAGCATTTCCTTCAACTGCAACTTCAATTCCACTAAATTTAGTGTGCTCATACTGTAAGGTGCCTTTGATGTTGGCGCTGCTCCTGGTACCAGCTCATAAAAAGGTACACTTCCTTGAGAGGTCGAAACTCTGAAATATCTACTGGAAACACATCCTAAAACTATTGTAAAACCAGGTACCTGGTCAAGACCTCTGCATACTCAACATCCTTACATTTATCACTGGATATATGCACTATAAATAACACACACCCTTTCCTGTGACTGCGCTTTTCCTGCATAGTTGTGACAATTATAAATAATGTTTCCCTCTTCTTACCCTACAATATTCTATGTTCCCCATGGCCATCTAAACACTTAATATCCTTCTCATAAAATCCACCTTATTCCTATCTTCGATCCACCTTATTCCTATGAAGATACAACCATTACATACCCATAAGCATATTGTATGATCCCAACGGAAGTAATTTCATATGTGCTAATGTAGGCATACCATTCAACTCAAATGCACAAGCTCTTACCCAATTATGATGAACTCTTTTCTTTGTAGTTGTAGCTATCTGCACTAACCAAGCCTCTGCATGCACTTATTTATTCAATCCACACTTATAAACCAGGTCATGATGAACATAAGTATAATTATATCCAGAGTCAATAAAAATAGAAACAACATGATCTAAAAGCTTACCATTCATATCAATAATAGATGCATGGTGATCTACCTTCCTATTATCCAATGTTGCATACATCCGAGGAATGTTATGCCCAACATCCCCAACTGTCTACACCTCTTGAGCACTATAGATATGAGGTCTGTGTTAGGTCCCTATATTACTAGTTTAGCCCCTTATTGTTATTAATGTAGCCCCCTTATTGTTATTATTGTACCCCTGTAACCCTAATATTGTTATTATTGTGCCCTTACATTGTTATTGTTAGGTCGGCTAGGATTACATTGTGGCCCCATGGACTCCTATATACAGAAAGAAGGTTTTTTCATTTGTATCATCCAAGAATTGTTCATTCATGTAATATATTGTAGGTTTCCCCCTCAAATTTTCTTATTTCTAAGGCATTGATATCTCTTTTTTTCTATTTTTGGAGCTGGTTTCATAACATTTGGTATTAGAGCTTTGGATTCTAGGGTTTCGCTGCTCCAAACAGGTCATTGTGGTATTTTCGCTATAACATTTTTTATATGAAGGTTCAGAAGCTGAAATTTTTAGAGTGTGAAGCTAAAATCCTGAGGAACATCTTCACAAAATTTCAGAGGTTGGTCTGTAATATTTTTGTATATATGATCTATGGAAGTTAGGGCTTTTTGCAGGCTCCTCAATTTAACCTAAATAAGCCATCGTAGCGTTTTTTCTATAACTCTTTTTCTGCGAAGCTTCAAAATATGAAATTTTTAGAGCGTGAAGCCGAAATCCTGAGGAACATCTTTGCAAAATTTCAGATCTTGGTTTGCAATATTTTCGGAGATATGGTCTGTGGAAGTTAGGATGTGTTCAGGCTCCTGAATTTCAACTCAAAGAGGTGATCGTGGGAAAATATTCATAACTCTCTCTCTGAGCATCAGATTGGAATTATGTAAAAATTTGACACAAGAACACGAAATTTAGTTTCCTGTCTATCAATTTCAGAGCTGAAGGGGGAAGAAGTGACACATGGCAAGTCGTACAAGTTCTCTCTACTGAACCAGTTCATAATTAGGTCATTGTAGGAGATTGGGCACAACTTTGTCTTCAAGAATCCAAATCAGGTCAGACCTGTGTCATTCAAAATAGGATTCAAAGGGCTACCTTAGTGCCAAATTTAAGATATTTAATATCCAAAATCACAGATATAATTCAGTTTCAATATCGAGCTCCTCAAAAAGCAAGAAAAAGGTGTGTATTTTTTTCGAATTACATAAGTCTCGTTTGAAAAGAAAAAAAATAGTTTGAATTTATTCCAAGAGAATATTTAAGAATAGATATTAGTATTGGGTTCTAAAATGGCCCCTAAAAATAATTCAACACCCATTAATCCTTTAGAAGGCTCTACTATGACTCATGAACACGAAGAAACACAACATGAGATATCAAAATTACAAGAGCAAGTGGACCAAATTTCGCTATCGCAAAGAGCAACAAAAAATGAAATGGAAGTTTTGAAAGAAGAGCATGGAAACTAAGATGGATGGTTTGAAGAAAGATGTGGAAAGCGGAAGAATGAATGAGTTTGAAACTAAGAATGAAGAAACAGAATGCAGGCAGAGACAGATGGATGAAATACAGACAGATGGATGACATGGAAGCAGATAAATTAAAATAAAGGCATGAAAATTATTGGTGATTATTAAAGATTTAGAAAAGTCTGATACAAAAGTGTACAATAATGGCGATGATGAAGGCTCATGGAGAATGAATAAATGTTAATCATGATTTCATAAACTCTAATGTTGGATGGAAGAACCCACCATATTCCAAAGATGGATATGAGGTAATTTGATGGCAAGGATCACACACCAACATGGATACTACAGATGGAGCAATATTTTGATATCCATAACGTGCAAAACACACAAAAGGTACGCATTGCAACTTTACATTTTAGAACAAAATACATTTGTATGGTATCGATGGCTTTGCTCTCGTAAAAAAATTGTCACTTGGTCAATTTTTACGGAGGAAATGATAGCACATTATGAGGATACAAAGAGCAACACCTTCTTTAGCCAATTGATAAATCTCAAACAAAAGGGTTTAGTGGCGGAGCACATTGAGGACTTCCAAAAATTGAATATAAGGGTAACTGATATTCCAGAGGAACACAGGATTGATGTCTTCATAGGGACTTTAAAGGATAACATCCAACATGAAGTTCGTGTTTGGGAACCTAATTCATTGGAGAAGGCATTCAGGTTGGCAAGAAAAATTGAATGTAAAATTATGGCGACAAGGAAGCCTACCACTCACATCTATAAAGATGGAAGTGTTGCTACTCCTAGACTTCCACAACCTACAAGGTTGACACCACAAAAATTGGAAGAAAAAGAGCAAAAGGGCTTTGCTACAGTTGTGATAGAAAATACACTAAAGGTCATAAGTGTGCTGAGAAGAAATTATTTTACATAGATTGTGAAGAGGAAGAAGAAAATGAACAAGAAGAGGATATACACCAGGAACCAACTCTAGAAGAGGAAGAAATGAATCCGACCATATCGTGTAATGCACTGGCAGGAATTACCACTCCTCAAACTCTCAAGATAGAAGGACATATCAAGAAGAAAAAGGTAATAGTGTTGATTGATTCGGGTAATACCCATAATTTTATTCATTGTAAGGTAGCCAAGGAATTGAATTGTTTCCTATACCCAGCACCAGAATGTCAAGTGATGGTTGCAAATGGAGGAACTATAAATTGCTCTGGAAAATACCATAATATCAAGCTAACCATGGGGGAATATGTATTGACTAGTCCAATGCTTGCCATTCCTATGGGAGGTGCTGATGTTGTACTAGGAGTACAATGGTTACAATCTTTGGGGACGGTAGATTTTAATTTTCAAGAACTTTTCTTGAAATTTTTTTCAGAAGGAAAGGAAGTTGAATTACGGGGTATTGCAGGGAAGCCGGGAAAGATAATAAGCTCTAATGTCATGACAAAGCTTCTAAAGAAATAACAACGAGGTGTAATTGCACAATTATGCTCACTAGAAGTTCAACATCAAAATCATCTATTTCTGCAGATCTCCAACAAGTCTTGGACAATCATTCCAAGGTGTTTGAAACTCCCAAAGGACTCCCACCTATTCGTGATCATGATCATGCTATTCATTTGATTCCAGGAAGTGTTCCTCCAAACATCAGGCCTTATAGATATCCTTACTTCCAAAAGAGCGAAATTGAATGTATGATTACAGAAATGTTAGAGGCGGGTATAATTCAACCTAGTCAAAGTTCTTTCTCTGCTCCTGTAGTATTGGTACACAAGAAGGATGGATCATGGCGAATGTGTCCGGGTTATAGGGAGCTCAATAAGCTCACCATTAAAGATAAATTTCCCATTCCTGTGATTGATGAATTATTGGATGAATTACATGGAGCAATTTAGTTTACCAAGTTGGATCTTCGTTCAGGATATCATCAAATTAGAATGAAGACTGAAGATATTCCAAAAACAACATTTCGAACTCATGAGGGTCATTATGAATTTTTGGACATGCCTTTTGGCCTTACCAATGCACCTTCTACATTTCAAGGGTTGATGAATTCCATTTTCAAACCCTTCCTTAGAAAATTTGTGCTAGTATTTTTGATGATATACTAATCTACAGTAGGTCTTGGAAGGATCATGTTGAACATGTTGACAGGGTGCTCAAACTATTGCAGGAGAAACAATTATATGCAAAATCATCCAAATGTTTCTTTGGAGTACAAGAGGTGGAATATCTGGGTCATATTGTATCTCACGAGGGTGTTAAAGTAGACCCTAACAAAATTAAAGCCATTAAGGAATGGAAAGTCCCCACAACCATAAAGAATTTGCGAGGATTTCTCGGGTTAACAGGGTATTATCGCAAGTTTGTTGAGAATTATGGGAGAATAGTGTTAGCCACCTATAAAATTTGTTATACCAAAAGGCGGCTAAATCATTTTTTGGAGCCTTCAAGGAACAAATTTTATTGCAAAAAGTGTTGGCTCTTGAAGACTCATAAAGGCCTCATGCCTCTGTCCAAAATAGTCCCTACTGTGCCCATGTTACACTCTGGAATTCTGCTGATTTCATGAGAAGAAACTACTGCAAAAATCACCTTTTGCCCTTTCCTCACTTCAAAACTAACCTCATTTTCTACCCCTTTCATTCTCATAAAAATCCTTCATTTTCATATTTTTCCCCTTTCCCCTCCATCAGGACCCCCTTGATAAGGTTTAAGACTCTTTATTTTCCTTATCGAAACCCTCAAAACCCTTTGAAAACTATCGAAAATCTATAAAAACCCAACTTTTATTACAAACTTAAGCCCCCTTGGGCTAAATCCAAACCACTTCCCCATCATGCGACTTGGTGCTAGAACCAAGTGTTTATCGGATAGAAAGGCCTCCACCACCACATCGAGGCAAATTGATTCCTCTAGCTACCACAAGTGCCACTGTGCCTCCAAATCATTCAAACGAGAAGCGAAGTTGTTGATCCAAGAGATCGGATATTTTCCTCAGCACGGCCAGAGAGAGTTAACTCTACAAATAAACATAATGACAAAATATCGGCAAAGTTACTTTAATACGGTGACCTCAAAAGTCAAAAGAGCTCCCATGAGAGCTTAAATATTAATGTAAATTATTTAATACGGGGGACACCTATGTAAGCTTCTTCATCGAGCCCCCCAAAGGTTGAGAAGCCATTACGACTGTATTAATTATATTTGGAGATCTTTTATCAGATCTCACCTCCTCATTCTTCTATAAATACTACTGGAGAAGATGAGAGAGGGGTTGGTTGAGTTGGTTGCTGAACTTTGAAATATAATTGAGCTTGAGACTTCTACTTTTAAATAGTGTAAAATGGCTCTTGGAGCTCTTCTTGTGATAGATAAGTTAGTCTGGGAAGTGTAGATGATTTCTAAACTAAAGCATTGGACTTAAAGCTGTAACTGGTTTGGAGCATCAATACAAGCTGATTTATGGGATCCTGGTCTATGTCGACGGTGATGTTATTTCTTATTGTAAATTGTTATTTTATTTCTGTTTTCACTGTGTTCATCTTCTCTTATAAAGAACATCATGCATAGAGTTAGGACCTACTGTATATCAGTACCCTTCTCTGACTGAAAATATTTATCTACATGTTTTCTTCCAATTTGTGTTATTTAGGAATGATCTAATTCAGTTCAAGCATAGGAATGTTGGCGTTCCCTCGTCCTACTATCTGAGCTATTTGTTATTCTTAAAAGTTATTTTCAGTATATGTTAAGTAGAGATGAACTAAGGAAGATATGGTGTGCCCTGGTCCTAGTTTTATCCCAAAAGACTGTCTAAAAGTTTCCCTTGGAATGTGTTAAAAGCTGGCTAGTTTAAAAGTACTTACCAGATCTTAGGCCATTCTATGTTATCTTTGTGTTTGTCTTGAAAGTAACCAAGTAAAGCAGAGCTAAGAGAGGATTTTTGGTGAGCCTGGCCCGCTAGTTTCTACTCCAACAGTTGCCTTCAAGTTTTCCTCTGTTTTTATTATGTTTTCTATTGAAAGTGGATCAAAGGTTGGCTAGTTTCGAAGTACTTACCAGATCTTGGATTTATTTTATGTCTTTCTTAAGTTTTTGTCAAAGGCTGGCTAGTTTCAAAGTACTTACCAAATCCTAGGCTTCTCTTTTTTCTTCATTTGTTTAATTCCCCTTCTTGATGTATCATTTCATTCCATAAATCGAACTTTAAAGAGATCCTTAGACATAGATGACCTGCCCCATGGACCACTCTTGCCCCTTACTGATTCAATTAAAACCTATTATGACTCCATAGCCCAATGGACTAAAAACTGCAATTATCTATCTTTCTGGCCAATGCTTGTTCTGATTGCTTGCAACTTCACACCTTTGAAAATTTTTGCATTTAGAACTTTCCACCTCAAACAAGAATCACGCTCAACCATCCAAAAACAAAAACAAACCCTCGGCCTTCATAACTAGCCTAATATCATTACCCAAAACTCCAAAGACAAATACATCTTTGCACTTATTGGAGAGATCCCTCTCTGGATTCAGGAGGGCTAGATCCTAGAATCCCAAAGTGGTTGAAATAATGTTCTCCCTGCAGTCGGAATTTTGCCAATCTTGCTGAGTACAGGGTGCTAGCATCTCTGGCGACTCCATTGGGGACTCGAACCCAGAATCTCTGGTTCCCTTTAAAATTTCATGCGAATATTGTTTAGTGAGTAAGAAGCAGCCTTTTCAAGCACTACCAAGAAATGGTAATCATGGTAAAACTTGTTTGAATCAGTGACAAACTAGGTAAGCCCTAGGATTCTCATAAGACTTTATCTAACCTTGAAAGATCAGCTGGCTTAGCCATAAGAGTAGATTGTCTTTGTCTCATAACCACAGCTAAGTTTTGAAACAGAGTTAGGACATTCTTAGAAACCACACAACTGAAAAATAACTCAGAAAACCCAAAAATATTTCAGATTAGTATCAAATAAACATGGTGGTGGACCATAAAACCTTTTACCTCCTTAGGATCTAAAAAATTCCACTTGGAGACTCCACAATCCTGAACAGACCTTAAGACTCCACTGGGAAGAACCCTTATCATTTTAATATCATTCAAACTCAGATAGAGGACTGTAGGATTAAAATTCCTGTGAACAGATTAGTTAACCTTTTAAAGACTATCATACTTGGTTGAAATTTTCTTGTTTATTTGGGTCTGAAAAACACAGCATAGTGGCTCCTAGAAAGATTCACACTAGAGCCTATCCTGACCCTGATCCACCTGAGATAGTTGATAACCCAGAAAGTATCCTTAGGAAGTCTCCTAGGATTAAATTATCAACTATTTTCAGATCACCCTTGAGAGCTAATTCAGTTCCTGAAAATCTTTCAGCTCTACAACAATCACAAGTTGACTTAGTAAATCCCTTTAGAACTAGGTCTCTTGATGATTTAGATCAGTTAGATTCTGAGTCTTCACTTTCATCTCCTGAAACAAGTGAACATCCTAGTAGCAGAGAAACAACACCTTCTGATTTACATTTCCTTCACAACTTAGGTGTCTCTCATCCAAGATCAGCGCAGCAATCTACTCCTAGTCCATCCACTTCTGCTCACCCTACATCCACTGTTCAAACCACTCCATTCCAACCCACTTTTCCTTTTGTTAATCCTCCTCTTGTGAATCCACCCCCACCACATATCATGGCAGCATGGTATGCTCCCTTAGTCCTTCCTGTACCATTAGTCAATCTTCCACAGGACTATCAGTCCAAAATTCCATTATATGATGCTAGCAATGCTACAACTACATCACAACATGTGGATAAGATGAATGACTACTTTGACAGAAATGAAATTGATGATGATTCTGTCAAGCTTAGATTATTTGCTCAAAGCTTAGGAGGGGAAGTCAAAAAATGGTTTAAAGGTTTAACCCCCCATAGTATCAATAATCTCCAAGCCTTCCATCAGACATCCTTAAACAAATGGGAAGTAAAGAAGAATCCTCTCCAAGTCCTTTCTGATTACAAGAACCTCCATAGAAACACCGGGGAAAGTGTACAAGCTTATTGTACCAGATTTAACAGTGTATATAATGCACTTTCCATAGATCTAAAACCTCCACAAGGCTCAGCTTTAAACAAGTTTCCTAAAGGGTTTGACCCTGAGATGGCCTATCAACTGAGGGAAAGAGATCCTGCAACTCTTGAAGAGATGCAAAAAGGTGCTCTTTCTGTGGAAGTCAACTTGATGGAGAAGAGACCAAGAATGAAGAATGAAAAGAGAGTGTCCTTTAGAGAGGAATCTACACCCTCTACTTCCAACTCAAAGATGGAGAGAATGATGGAAGAGATGATAAAGAAAATGAGCATCGTTGAGAGAGCACAAGCCAGTCAAAACCAAAATTCTCCTCAAAACAGAAACCAGAACCAAAATCAGAATTTTAGAAGGAACCAACCTCCAAACAGACCCAGGGAAGATGATCAACAGATCGCTCCTCCCTTTCATCAAAACTGTGTAAGTGAGGTTGAGGAAACATATGAGATAACAGAGGAAGATGATATCAACATGCTGGGGGTAGATAATGATGACTTTGATATCCATTACGATAGAAAGCAAGGTCTTTATACACCTTATGATGACAAAAGAGATGATGATGAAAGTTATTATCAAGACATGGAAAATGTCATCGTAGAGTCTCAAAGAGAATATGACCTTAGAAGCAAAACCAGTCAACAAACCCCCAACAACAAAACCTCTGACAAATATTCACAAAAAAACACTGTAACCAAGCCTAAAGTTTTCAAACAAAAGGAGAAAACAGTGGCTGTTAATTCTGATAAAGGTAAAGAGAAAGGCACTCAAAACAATGAAAAATAGAGTGCAGACCCTAGTAGTACTAACACTTCAGCTAGTAATCCTGTTAAGACCATTTTTTCAAATGTAAATAGAACAAATCAGCAAGCTGATGTTGCTGATAGACTAGCAGCTAGTAAGGCTGAGACAAGTTCTTCAAAGAACCAAATCCCTTTTAGCTTAGAGCGGGAAATTTCAAAGATCAAAATCTATGTTCCCCTGACTGAGTTAGCTGCCCAGAATGTATATAGGACCCAAATTTTGAAGGCTTTAAACATTGAGGATAATAATGACACATTCAATCTTAATGATGACTAGCTAGAGCTCATTTTTGGTCCTAAGATTGAAGGTAGATATCAAGAGGGACCTGTTCCTCCCTTTTATATAAGTTTAAATGTTCGTGACAAAATTTTGCACAACGCTATGCATGATTCCGGGGCTTCTCATAATTTAATGCCTAAAGCTGTCATGGAGAGCCTAGGCCTCGATATCACCAGACCTTATAAAGACCTCTACTCCTTCGATTCAAGCAGAGTAAAATGTTTAGGATTAATCAAAGACCTCTGCGTTAACTTAGCCCAGATTCCATCCAAATGTTTAGTCATGGATATCGTTGTGGCAAATGTGCCCCCAAAGTATGAAATGTTATTGTCAAGATCTTGGGGGGCTAAGTTACAAGGGACTATGCAAATGGACATGACCTATGCGACTATCCCTGTTTTCAACCAGGCGAGAAGACTTTACAGGGAGTCTCATATGCAATGCACAGTTACAAGCCAAGACAGACCACAAAACTCTCCTCTGTATTCTGTAAATATAGGCCTTAATTCCTTTATTATGTTTAACGATGAAACACTTAGTGAACAAGTCACTTTAACAGGATTAATGGCCGATAGGGAGGAAGAGGAACACAATGCAGGGGTGTCAAAATAGTTTGCTGCATTTGAAAACGTTAGCCAACCAAACACAGGTCTTGAGCTACAAATCACGTGTCCTTTTCTTTTAAACATTTAGAGTCAAGAAAGTAGTCCCAAACCCAATAAGAAATCTGAGGAGTTAGGACAAGTTCAACAGTGTGCTAACCTCCAAGAACAATTCGATAGCACACTTATTGAAGAGCACAGTGACCCGACTGTCGAACTCGAGACTAGTCCTCTATGGAGTATGCACTTCGATGGTTCTTGCACTAAGACCAACGCTGGTGCAGGTGTCTGGATTTGTAACACTGAAAACAACCATACAGAAAGTATTTCATGCAGATTAAACTTCTAGTGTTCCAATAACATAGCGGAATATGAATCCCTGCTTCTAGGCTTGCATTTGTTGAAAAAGTTAGGAGCCAAGAAAATCAAAGCATATGGGGATTCAGAGTTAGTCATTAGGCAAGTCAATGGTGAGTATAATGCAAATCACCCAAGACTTAGGGCCTACCGAAACGATGTCATGGACCTTTTAAAAACTTTTGAAGAATACCAGATAATTTTTGTCCCGAGGAAAATAAATATTGCGGCCCATAATTTAGCCTTTGCAGCCAGAACATGCTTAACGCCATATGAAACCAAAGACTGTACAACTCAAATAAAATTTAGACCATCCGTGCCTGATAATGAAAAGTATTGGCAGGTGTTTGACGGAGACAAACAAATAGAAGACTTCATGCGATTCAGAAATGAATTTGAACTAAACAGTTCAGACTCAGATTATCATAAAGACTGCAGTGAATAAAATTTCCTTGGTGAAGAAGAACCATCTCCTGAACTTGTTAATATTAATCTACTGTCAAGCAAATTTCAAAACAAAACAGAACTGACTGCAGAATTAGAAATAGAAGAGTTAGAAACCCTGCAGTCTAAAGATCAGAGTCTGCCTAGCGATATGGCACCTTTAGAAGAGTTGTTTGATTTTAACGATGTGGCCAAGAAGCCAAAACTGGAACCTGTAGAGACTGAAGTGGAAGAGTGCAATATAGGCAATGAACTTAAACCGAAAATGATCAATCTGTCTAAAACTCTACCAGCTCACATTAAATTCAAATACATAGAGTTGTTTAAAGAGTTTTCTAATGTTTTTGGGTGGAGTTACGAAGATCTTAAATCCTATGACACTGAAATAATTTATCACAAAATACCTCTCAAGGAAAACCAAAAGCCATTCAAATTTAAATCCTATATGCACAAACCCCCGTTCATATTGAAACCTTTTGAGAAGGAAACAGAAGATTTTTCAAGTCGGGTATTATTGTCCCTATTAGATATTCTGAGTGGGTGTCTAATCTAGTGTCAGTTAGGAAGAAAACTGGAGAGATCAGGCTTTGTATAGACTTTAGAGACTTAAACAAAGCTTCATTAAAATAAAACTACCCTTTACCTAAGATGGATCATATTTTACAAAGGGTGGTAGGGTCTAGAAGAATTTCTTTGCTTGATGGCTACTCAGGGTACAATTAGATCTTAGTTCACTCTGCTGATCAATTAAAGACAACCTTTACTACACCATGGGGCACTTTCATGTATGTGAAAATGCTCTTTGGTCTAATGAATGCTGGAGCAACTTTTCAGTGAGCCATGGACATAGCATTCTCAGAAGAACTGGGCTACTTCATCATTATATACCTTGATGATGTCACTGTGTTTTAAAAAACAGATGAAGAGCACTTAAAACACTTAAGAAATTTTTTCGAGAAATGCATAAAGTTTGGGATATCTTTAAACCCTAAGAAAACTCTATTTGGGCTCCAAGAAGGTAAACTTCTCAGGCACATTATTTCAGAAGAGGGTATTAAGATAGATCCCAAAAGGATTGAGGCCATATTGCAAATCTCTCATCCTCGAAACATCAAGGAGTTGCAATCTTTCATTGGAAAGATTAACTTTTTGAGAAGGTTCATCCCCAACTTGGCTGAGCTCCTTAGGAATATAAAAAACATGTTGAAGAAGGAGCAAGGGGTAAAATGGACCTTGGAAGCAAAGGAGTCATTTGAGCTGGTGAAACAAGCGTTAACCAAAACATTGGTTCTAATAAGTCCTGATTTTTCAAAATATTTTTATATTTTCTCATTTGCATCAGAACATGTTAGCGCTCGAATCTGCCACAGGCTGAAAGAGGCGAGGCTCGAGGCAACATCAAACCAACCTTAGCCTCGTAGCTAGCCCTATGAGGACAGGAGAGGGCTCTCTCCGGGTCTATCTTCAGCAAAAGGATCTTCAAGGGGCTGAGATGACCGATAAGGAATGCTAATCTTAGGCTAGTAAAGAGATATGGATGAAGTTTTTAATAAAATGATGGAGTTTTTATGGGCTGCATGGGGCAAAGAACAGCTTGAACAGAGAAATTTAATCAAAAACACAGATTGTCTCCTGAGGCAAGGTAGGCAGGAAAATTTAACATCAAATTGAGATTAAATGGAATGGCAAGACCGCTGAGGAGCCGACAAGGGCATAGAGGATGAATCCTTGTCGAACAGAAGAAAACATTAAATATGAACAAACTTAAAGGCAGAGCATACCAAATATGAATTCTACCTTAACACTTCATTTGTTCAATTGGAAATGATCATGAAATGACATGAACACATAACAGGCTACATATGAAACAAAAGAGGACACAAATGTTAAATCTCATGCCACAGGAATCTCAGAAAACAGAGCTATACTTCTCCATTAAAATCTCTGTCTAAAACTGTACAATAAAACTCTATTTTTCTCCACCAGCGCTCAGAACTCTCCTCTCTTCCTTTTTACAAATGATTATTTTTATAAACTATTCTAAAACAAAAACAACAGATCGGCCCAACAATCAGGGCGTTGTTTGAACTGAAATTACAAAAATTAGAAAAGAGAATAGCCTTCTATTTTAAAATAATACAATGTCCCTCTAAAAATCCTCTGAAGACTAATAAACATGGAGCATAGATCTTTTTGATTTCGGAGGTCTTGAAATAGGAAATTGGTTCCTATTTTTTTGTTGCAGTTGATGTCTTTGTGGCGTGAATGAGGACCGGATTTAGTGCCCTGGCGGGGTTGACATCACCCGATTCCATATCTAAAGAGAAAACCTTTTTTATTTGTAAATATCTCAAAGGCAAACAGGCCAGCCATAATTCTGAAACGTTTTAATCTCCCCACCAAGCCCTGCAGTCACAATTACTAGACCCCAGGCAACAGTTGAAGACTGGTCTTGAATGGTATTACCGTCTCCAGTTTCATAAAGACTGTTTTGGGGTTCAACAACTGATTGGTTCGATGGACCTTGAATGCTAAAGGGAGAAAGCTTCTCCTCCGGCCATGTTGCTGAACCTTTAGACAAAGTCTCGGCTGAAGACCCGTGATTCAGACTCGTTCAATGATCTGTGGCTCTAATGTATGTAATATGCGCTGGAGGTAGAAAGAGAGCCCCGACATGGAAGTTGTGGAATCTCAGTCATCATGCTACACCTCTAATATTACCAAAGACACTTTCTTTACCATTACATGACAAAAATACATGTGGCTTCACTGTTTCTGGAACAGATCCTTCACTTCTATCTCTAACCCTTGCTCCTTCCAAAATGTTGCCATTTCCATCAGCACTACTGCCCCGAGCCTCTGAGTTGCCGGATGTTGATAAATAAGCACTCTGCATGCTAGCCTCCAAGTCTCGACAAATTGCCACTTGCTGAAAGGACCCACTCTTTCGTCCAGTACCCACTGTCCCTTGAAACAGCAGTTCGGGATTGTGCCTCTGACTAGGAATTAAATCACATTGGCGAGATACAAGAGGTTCCGGCTTCATACCAGACCAAGGAATTGCAACTGACACACTCCGAGAAGGGAAATACTCATAAGCCCGACAAACCCCTTGGTTTCTAGCAGCTGGAGTGTTCGGAGACTCATAATTCAAAATATACACATACGAATCTTCACTTGCAGATATGAAATATTTCCCATTTGCAGTAAACGAGGCATCTATTTGACTGCTGGTGTTGAAACTGGGCGCTCAACATGTCTTTTCTGAATTCTGCTGTCAAGTGGGTCGCTCACCTTTGAGTGGGTTGCTCACGTTGTAAATTGCACTGTGCAAAACGCCCGAGTGGGTCGCTCTTCGCCCAGGTGGGTCGCTCGACCTCCAAACCCTATCAACGATGCTCTGAAGTGCGATTTCGGCCTCCAAACTCCAGATTTCAGTTTTGAAAATGATCTTTCGACCTTTCAACCTGCAATTCGACCCTATGCCACTTGAAACTCCATACATATTTATATACATGTACCTCTGGCTGAGGACCAAAACATATATACCAAGGATCTCCATCAACAGAAATTAGAGCTGGCTCACAGAGTTTTATGGCTGCATGAAGATCCTTCACTACATGCAAAAATCCTGATTTCCTTTTGTATGGCAAAGTAGCAACTCCTTCGATACTAATAAAATTAATGAAATCCATTGCTGTGCCTTGTTCTATAGCAGCTTCCCAAGAATATTTTGATCCACAGATTGAGGTATGCTCATCAATAAATGCATTTTGAATAGCCATTCGGATATCTTCATCAGTGATATTATCACAAGGATCAACTTCCTCTAAGCACTTAACAAACTGAAATATCATGTCCAGCATTCCGATTTGCTATAGATTCTAACCCACTGAGATAATGAATATGGCAAAGTGCTCCATCGGATATCCTCAAACCATATGAACTTCAAAACAAATTGAACCATTATAATTATAGATGCAAGCCACAGGTACAGAGATTATATATAATCTTTGGATGCCACAGAGTGCGATAATATGAATGTCAGAAAAGCCATATGCAAAATACAGAGAAGGAAGCTGTAGAACTCCAAGAAAAGAACAAGTGAGAGGGACAATCCATGAACCAAACCAAGCTGTGAGAGACACCAGACTGCCAGCAATACGCTTCATATTCAGAGGAAATATCTCAGACATCATGACCCATGGAATTCCACCCATGCCCATTGAAAATGTTACAATATAATCCAAAAGACCAATTAATGATAATTTTCTTTCCAGTAGTAGAAGAGAAGACCCATCAAAAGGTCCCTGTATGTAAAATGATCCAATAATGAAGTAGCTTATGCACATTCCTCCTGCAGCAATCATTAGAAGTGGGCACCTTCCATATTTGTCCATAATCAATGATGAGTGCACCGCCACCATCTGATGAAATCCTCTTTGCAATATTCTTTGCCAATTATGCTCCAACACATTATTACAAACTCTGTTTTCTAATTCCCTTTTTAAATTTGTTGATTTTGAATGAGAGATTTTTCTTTGTCTGCTTGCAGGGATAATTAATATTGAACTTTGGCAAGGAGAACCATCCTCTGCAACTTGGTGAATTCGACTGCGCGAGCTGACAAGACGGAGTCTAACATCGGCTCCAATGGGGATGGCAGCTGCCGCTTCTTGGAGGTGCCAAGAACCGCAGAGCTTTGGGAGAGTAGACAGTGCCTCCATCCATTGGGCAATGGAGTCATCATTTCGACAACCAAAACAGACTTTGACATATTTATGAATTGAAATTTGACTGAAATGATTGAAACACTTGCTCAGCAAACTTCACACTAAAACTGTAATGAAACTGGAACAAAATGCTGCCTTTTAGCTGCTTATTTATTTACAAAATCTACCCTACTCTGCTGTAAAAACAATAGATCAGGTAATACTGAAATGCCAGATCAACCATTCAAGTAAACCTGAGAATGATGCCGCTTGAGAATGCTTCCACCAGGACACGGATGTAATTGCTGGCAGCCCTTCATGCACGTAATGAATCTGGCTATGTATGAGACAGCTTGATCTATCAGTCAAACTGAAAAACATTTCCATGTATGCTGCAATAGGATCGCAAAAGCCAAACTCTGTTTGCTGCCCCAACTCCGCAATACATACCTCCAGCTGCACACTGTCAATGCAAACATCTGTGGGCAACTCTATTGTTTCTTGTTTCGATGGAGGAAGGATTTCCAAAAAAATTTTAGGGTCTTGGAAATCATATGACTGAATTTGCTCATCTAAACATTGAATCTCCTTCTCAAATCTTTCAACAATTAACTCACAGAACCTAGTTTTAGTTTCAAGAGGAAACTTCGGAGATTTCAAACATTGAAGCAAGACTCTGACAAATTCTTCATTAATTTCAAAATCCGCTAACGAATTTCTAGCATCTTCTACAACTTCAGAAAGTGCAGGGTTTGCCACATACCCTACCATTGCATGAGTGGATCAGCGAGCATTGGAATCTCTGGATCGAGCTGGAGTCGCCAGGTGAAAGTTTCAGCCTTCATATGTGTCTGACTGCTGTCCACCATCGACATCAGATCTACAACTTTGTTATCCTTTACCGGGGAAAGATCTTCCCCAGTATGGTCGCCACTATGTTTGACTGATTTACTTTCTCAGCTGATGATACTTTACTTGTTGCGGGGTCAATTGTCTCTTTTCCTCTTTTCTGTGGTATTGGTGAATCTGTCTTCGGTGCTGAAGCTTCCTTTCTTTTATGAATGGGATTTATAGGCACATCTCGATTTCTCAATGAATACTGCTTCTGCTGGGCAGTCAATGCATTCATATATCCTCTTTGGTATTCATCTGACTCTTCCTCTAAATCAGCATCATTTGTTAGGATGAAATCCTCATCTTTCTGAACAACTGAACTTTCTCCATACTCCTCATCCTCAGTGATATAGATAGGCAAATCATCGAGAGTGAAGAAATGATTTTGCTCACCTGACACATCATCATCATCATCGGAATCATGACTCACAAAATTCTGCAAAAGAGGGGTCTTAATCTGCTGTTGGGCTGCTGGTTCTTGAGCTCTTTGTTCATGCTGCTTAATTCTGAATTGTGGCTGCTGCTGGCCACGGAAATTTGGATTTCGAAACTGTGTTTCTGATTTGTCGAGATTCATTCTTTTCAAAACCTTTTCCAACTCACGAGCCAAGTGCTGTTCTGATATAGATGTGGAAGGCTCTTCCTTTATTTTCACTCTTTTCTCCGCTTTCAACCGTGCTCTTTTATCATTCAGATTTGCCTCAACACTAACAGCGACCTTCTGCATATCTTCTAAAGTAGGTGGATCTCTATCACGAAGGGAATAAGCCATCTCCGGATCAAAGCCATCCGGGAACTTAAGGAGAGCAGACTTTTTAGACGGCCTCAAGTCATCCGGAATAGCATTATACACTGTATTGAATCTAATGATATAATCCTGAACAGACTCACCAGGATTACGTTTGAGATTTGTATATTCTGAAGTAATCTGCAGCGGATCCTTTTTCATCTCCCATCGATCTAAAAACTGCCTCTGGAGTTCTGCCAATGTAGTGATGCTTCTTTGCGGCAAGGCTCTAAACCATTTTCTTACCTCTCCTCCAAAGGTTTGCACAAAAAGCCTCATACTCACATTCTCTTCATCAATCTCGAAACGATCAAAGAAATTTGCCATATTGTCTACATGTTGTTGTGCAGGAAGACTCTGTGGAGTGCCATCAAATGTTGGGATCTTGCTCTGATAGTCTGCGGGCATATCATTCAACTGCTGTGGTAACACAAGAGGTGCAAAACGAGCAGCCATAGCTCTTGGTGGATTGAAGACAATCTGTTGTCGAGGAGACACAGGAGGACTAGGAGTAGTAGGTCTGCGAGATGTATTCAATGGAGATGGAGGAGAAATTACTATTGATTGCTGATCAGAAAGCTCAGGCTGAACCGGAATGATAGGGATAAAGGGAGGCTCAGTAGGGATCCGTGAATTTGATGCAATTTCAGATGGCTCAAGAATTTGTGAAGCAGATTCAGTAAATTCAGGAGTGTTAGTATCCACAATAGAACTTTGCAGCTGTGTATCCAGGTAATGTGAAACAAATCTATATTGCAAATCTTCAGTAAACAATGGATCTGGAACTAATCTTGACAATTCAGTTTCGGAAAAATTCACAAACAAGGATGTTTCAAACCGTGCATCAAAAGGGATTTCATCAACATATATGATTTTCACAGGACAGGATGCAGATTGGGTAAGCACTCTGGAACTCCCAAAACTCAATTGGCTTTCTCTTTCAGAACTTTCTTGACTTCCTTGTTTTCTAAGGGTCCTCGGAATCAGATTTGGATTTTCGAATATTGTTGGTGGATCAGGGTCAGGATTCGCCCTAGTATTCCTTCTTGAAGCCAGTGTATTGATTTTCTAGGGAAAAATTTCAAGGAACACAGTCAATTATTTTCAGCCTTTCGACTTCTAGACTCAATCATCCAAAAGGTCTAGAACGAATAAGTATACCGGGGTGATTTACAAATCAAGTACTGCACACACAAGCTTACCGGAGATCGACTGAAGCAGCGTTTATCTACTTCCGCTTATGCATAACAAAAGCGTTTCGAAAGCTACCTGGCGTGACTTCAGACTCCGTCTAAGACTCGTGGAACAAACACATCAACAAGCAAACCATTGAGATTTTCCCCAGTATGGTCGCCACTATGTTAGCGCTCGATTCTGCCACAGGCTGAAAGAGGCGAGGCTCGAGGCAACATCAAACCAACCTTAGCCTCGTAGCTAGCCCTACGAGGACAGGAGAGGGCTCTCTCCGGGTCTATCTCGGCAAAAGGATCTTCAAGGGGCTGAGATGACCGATAAGGAAAACTGATCCTTAGGCTAGTAAAGAGATATGAATGAGGTTTTTAATAAAATGATGGGGTTTTTCTGGGCTGCATGGGGCAAAGAACAGCTTGAACAGAGAAATGTAATCAAAAACACAGATTGTCTCCTGAGGCAAGGTAGGCAGGAAAATTTAACATCAAATTGAGATTAAATGGAATGGCAAGACTATTGAGGAGCCGACAAGGGCATAGAGGATGAATCCTTGTGAAACAGAAGAAAACATTAAATATGAACAAACTTAAAGGCAGAGCATACCAAATATGAATTCTACCTTAACACTTCATTTGTTCAATTGGAAATGATCATGAAATGACATGAACACATAACATGCTACATATGAAACAAAAGAGGACACAAATGTTAAGTCTCATACCACAGGAATCTCAGAAGCCAGCGCTGGGTATTTTCATTAAAATCTCTGTCTAAGACTGTACAAATAAACTCTAATTTTCTCCTACACTAGCTCTCAGAACTCTCTCCTTTTCCTTTTAACAAATGATTATTTTTATAAACTATTCTAAAACAAAACAACAGATCGGCCCAACAATCAGGGCGCTGTTTGAACTGAAATTACAAAAATTAGAAAAGAGAACAGCCTTCTATTTCAAAATAATACAATGTCCGTCTAAAAATCCTCTGATGACTAATAAACATGGAGCGCAGATCTTTTTGATTTCGGAGGTCTTGAAATAGGAAATTGGTTCCTATTTTTACATTTAGTTGATGTCTTTGTGGCATGAATGAGGACGGATTTAGTGCCTGGCGGGATTGACATCACCCGATTCCATATCTAAAGAAAACCTTTTTATTTGTAAATATCTCAAAGGCAAACGAGCCAGCCATAGTCCCGAAACGTTTTAATCTCCCCCGCAAACCCTGCGATCACAATTACTAGACCCCGGGCAACGGTTAGAAGACTGGTCTTGAATGGTATTACCGTCTCCAGTTTCATAAAGACTGTTTTGGGGTTCAGCAACTGATTGGTTCGATGGACCTTGAATGCTAAAGGGAGAAAGCTTCTCCTCCGGCCATGTTGCTGAACCTTTAGACAAAGTCTCGGCTGAAGACTCGTGATTCAAACTCGAATGATCCAGGGCTCTATGAGAAGCAGAAGAGGCAGTTAAGTTGGCCTGAAGAGAGCCTGACATAGAATCTGAAATAACAGATGCATCACCTCTAATATTACCAAAGACACTCGCTTTACCATTACATGACAAAAATACATGTGGCTTCACTGTTTCTGGAACAGATCCTTCACCTCTATCTCTAACCCTTGCCCCTTCCAAAATGTTGCCATTTCCATCAGCACTACTGCCCCGAGCCTCTGAGTTTCCGGATGTTGATAAATAAGCACTCTGCATGCTAGCCTCCAAGTCTCGACAAATTGCCACTTGCTGAAAGGACCCACTCTTTCGTCCAGTACCCACTGTCCCTTGAAACAGCAGTTCAGGATTGTGCCTCTGACTAGGAATTAAATCACATTGGCGAGATACAAGAGGTTCCGGCTTCATTCCAGACCAAGGAATTGCAACTGACACACTCCGAGAAGGGAAATACTCATAAGCCCGACAAACCCCTTGGTTTCTAGCAGCTGGAGTGTTCGGAGACTCATAATTCCAAATATACACATACGAATCTTCACTTGTAGATATGACATATTTCCCATTTGCAGTAAACGAGGCAGCTATTTGACTGCTGGTGTTGAAACTGGGCGCTCAACATGTCTTTTCTGAATTCTGCTGTCAAGTGGGTCGCTCACCTTTGAGTGGGTCGCTCACGTTGTAAATTGCACTGTGCAAAATGCGCGAGTGGGTCGCTCTTCGCCCAGGTGGGTCGCTCGACCTCCAAACCTATCAATGATGCTCTGAAGTGCGATTTCGGCCTCCAAACTCCAGATTTCAGTTTTGAAAATGATCTTTCGACCTTTCAACCTGCAATTCGACCCTATGCCACTTGAAACTCCATACATATTTATATACATGTACCTCTGGCTGAGGACCAAAACATATATACCAAGGATCTCCATCAACAGAAATTACAGCTGACTCACAGAGTTTTATGGCTGCATGAAGATCCTTCACTACATGCAAAAATCCTGATTTCCTTTTGTATGGCAAAGTAGCAACTCCTTCGATACTAATCAAATTAATGAAATCCATTGTTGTGCCTTGTTCTATAGCAGCTTCCCAAGAATATTTTGATCCACAGATTGAGGTATGCTCATCAATAAATACATTTTGAATAGCCATTCGGATATCTTCATCAGTGATATTATCACAAGGATCAACTTCCTCTAAGCACTTAACAAACTGAAATATCATGTCCAGCATTCCGATTTGCTATAGATTCTAACCCACTGAGATAATGAATATGGCAAAGTGCTCCATCGGATATCCTCAAACCATATGAACTTCAAAACAAATTGAACCATTATAATTATAGATGCAAGCCACAGGTACAGAGATTATATATAATCTTTGGATGCCACAGAGTGCGATGATATGAATGTCAGAAAAGTCATATGCAAAATACAGAGAAGGAAGGTTTGTAGAACTCCAAGAAAATAACAAGTGAGAGGGAAAATCAAGTAACCAAACCAAGGCTGTGAGTTCGGGTTAATTAGTAGGTGTAGAGTTTTAATTCGGAAGGAAATATCCGAGACATCATGACCCATGGAATTCCACCCATGCCCATTGAAAATGTTACAATATAATCCAAAAGACCAATTAATGATAATTTTCTTGCCGGTAGTAGAAGAAGACCCATGAAATAAAAAAAAATATTGATGTTGCATCAATACATTTCAAAATTAGCATGAAAATCACTAACATTTTAAAACAAATATTCATACTTCATAAATAAAAATTTTAGAGTGTCAAAAATGTGCACCAAAAAAAAAATGGTGATTCTGCATCACCACTTTTCAAAATCGGGTGCTTTTTATGCTACCAAAAAAAAGTAGGTAACATTGCGGTTACCTATTTCATCGGTAACATTGTTCAACTTGGCTGAGCTCCTTAGAAATATCACAAACATGTTAAAGAAGGAGCAAGGGGTAAAATGGACCTTGGAAGCAAAGAAATCCTTTGAGCTGGTGAAACAAGTGTTAACCAAAACACCGGTTCTAATAAGTCCTGATTTTTCAAAAGATTTTTATATTTTTTCATCTGCATTAGCACATACCATAGTTGTTGTCCTTTTACAGAAAATTCCACAAGGACAAGAGCAGCCTATTGCATTCTTTAGCAAGGCATTGAGGGATGCCCCTCTGAAGTATAAAATTATGGAAAAGCAAGCTTTTTCTTTAGTTAAAGCTTTGAAAGACTTCAGAGTATACATCTTGTACTCACACATCATTGCCTTTGTCCCAAATTCAGTTGTGAAAGACATTCTAACACAGGACCCAGATGGTAAGAGAGGTAAGTGGATTGTTGTTATCCTTGAATATGATTTAGAGATAAAACCCACTAAGCTTATCAAAGGCCAAGTTCTAGCTAGATTAATGGATGAATCAAATTTTGAAGTTCTTGATATAAATATTATTGATGCTTTAGATGACCAAGAAGGATTCTCGACTCCCATTGTTGAAGACCATTTTATGACTTCCTCTTAGTATGCCGATATTATTTATGTTTTGCTTAATTTGAATACACCTCCTGGTTTGACAAAAACAAAGGAAAGGTTCCTAAAGTTAAAAGTTGTAAAATATTGCATTATAGATAGATGTCTTTATTGGAAAAATGCAAGTGGTATATTGCTTAAATGTTTTCTTGAGTATGATGCAGAGAAGGTTAAGCACGAGTTCCATGAAGGAGAGTGTGGAGGTCATTTGTACTGGAAGACAATAGCCAACAAAATTTTAAGGGTTGGTTTATATTGGCCTTCTCTCTTTCCTGATATACACAAGATGATCATTTCCTGTCATAAATGCAAACTCTCTGAAGGCAAAAGAAAAATGCTACCCCTGCATCTGCATCCAATCACTGTTGAAGCATCTTTTCAACAGTGGGGACTTGAATTCATAGGATAAATCCATCCACCATCTTCTGCTCAGCATAGATGGATTCTCACTGCCACAGACTATTTCACTAAGTGGATAGAAGCCATACCTTGTAGGCAAGCCAATGATTCTGTTATTATAAAATTCATAGAGAATAATATTCTCTCTAGGTTTGGCTGTCCTACCAAGACCATCACTGATAATGCAGCAGCATTTGGATCAAAGAAGATGGTTGAATTCTGTCATAGATATCAGATAACATTGGGGCATTCAACGACCTATTACCCTCAAGGTAATGGACTTGCAGAATCCTCAAACAAGAGTTTAGTGAACATAATCAGGAAACTGTTGGAGGACAACAAAAAGTCTTGGCACACAAAGCCAGTTCATGCACTTTGGGCTGACAGATTGACTTTGAAGAAATCCATTGGTATGTCACCTTTCCAGCTTGTGTATGGTACTGATGCAATTTTTCCAACCAGCCTTGGTATACTAGTGATGAAGTTGATTCAAGAGTTGAAAACTGAAGATATGACATGATCAGAATAATAAATCAAACCATTCATCTTCAGCAGAACAAAGAGGAGGTTTATAACAAAGCATTGCAGAAGCAGGACAGCATTAAAAAACTTTTTGACAGAAGAACAAAGGCCAGAAATTTCAATATTGGGGACAAAGTTTTGAAGTGGGACTCAAGGAGGGAAGACAAGGGCAAGCATGGAAAATTTGACAACTTATGGCTTGGCCCTTACTCTATCCATTCAGCTGCTAGTAATAATGCCTATTTTTTGCAAGAGTTGAATGGAGCAGAATTGTTTGGGGGTCTTGTCAATGGCAGGATGCTTCAACATTACTTCTCTTGATTCATGTTATGTTCTAAAAGCATGTTTATCTTTTTTCTCATTATAAATAATTCACCCATCATTGCATTCAAAGTTATAAAAATAAAAAATATAAAAAAAGAGAAAGAAAGAAAAGAGGGCAGATTGTAAGAACAAGAAAGGTACAGCCCCATACCAAAAAGAGAAACAAATCTAAAAGTGTGCAAGCTCAAATGCCACTCCTAAAAGAACACACTTCTAGTTAGTCAAACAGCCTAATCTTGACTAATTAGTTTTAAATTTTCTGTTGATAGGATAGTGAATTTGATTTGCCAAACTGTTTAATCTTGTCTTATCAGTAGATATTTTAGGATAGAGATTAAAGGTTCAAACATGCTCAAAATCTGAACCTAAGTTTCCAAAGATAATGACTCAAATATGTTTCAAAGTCTGAGTAAAGAAAGATGTAAATCTGGTTCCAATTAGCTAAAAATATGAACCAGTTGACAAAGGAAAGACAGCTCAAACAAAATTCAAAACAGAGCTGTAAAAAAGATGAAGGAAATGCTTTGAAAGTTCTAATCCTAAGCCTTCGATTTTGTTTTAATTTTTTGCAAAAAAAGATCTATGTGCAGCTTGTTTTTCATGCCATAGATTATCATCAAGTTAGATTGTTCAATCCTGACTTGAAAGCCTTTAAATTTCTATTGTAGAATTTAGTGAATAAAATCTGTTGGACAGTTTAATCCCAACAGATGGTAGATTAGGTAGAGAATCATTTGGGCTCAACTGTTTAATCTAAGTCCATGGAGAAATAAGGAGTAGAAATAGTTTATATTTCCTGCTTTCAAAAGAATAAAATGTTGTAAAAGAGTTTGCCAATCCAAGTGCACTCTAATGAATAAGAAATGTTAGATCAATAGGATTGGGTAGGTAGAAAGCTTGTTGATGAAAGATCCATTGTTTTTATGGCTGCTAACTTGATTTCAGAACAAAAGAAGGTCATTCATGGAAAGAAAGGCAGCCCAATGGATGAGGCACTAATCAGCCTCCTAGAGAATGCAAGTATGAAGTTCTTGATGCCTTCAAGAAGGCACCATCCCCAAGTGGAGCCACTATTAGCCACCTATGAAATTTGTTATACCAAAAGGTGGCTAAATCATTTTTGGAGCCTTCAAGGGACAAATTTTATTGCTAAAAAATGTTATCTCTTGAAGACTCTTGAAGGCCTCATTCCTCTGTATAAAATCTTCCCTACTGTGCCCATTTTACACTCTAGAATTCTGCTAATTTCATGAGAGGAAACTGCTGCAAAATCACCTTCTTCCCTTTCCTCACTTGAAAAAATATCCTCTGTTTTTCTCCCCTTTATTACCCATAAGAATCCCTCATTTTCATGTTTTTCCCCTTTCCCCTTCAACAAAACCCCTTTGATAAGGTTTAATACACTTTCTTTGCCTTATTGAAACCCTCACAACCATTGAAAAACTTGAAAAATTTCATAAAAAACACATTTTTGTATTATGAACTGAAGCCCCTTGGGCTAAGTTTTAAGTCGCTTCCCCTCCACGTGCTCGCACCCTAGAACCAGGTGCTAGACCCACAAAGCGCTTATCGCATCAGAAAATCTAACTGCATAAGTCTGTTTGGCGTGTTTAAAACTCCGATACTGATTAGCCCTGTATATTATAGCCCCCGATCATATCGCATTTCATATAGACCATGGCCCCGCAGATGGGCGCCAAGCCATGTTATAAATATATATTCCACCCTCGATGCATAAAACCTTTGTTTTTATTAATATTTTGTGTTTTTGCAGGGTTTGAAAAGGTTTCCATTGGTACAAAGCTTAAATCGCTCCCCACCGTCGATCTGATCTACAGATTGACGACCCATAATCAATCACCCCGATGGTCCCCGCGGTCCATCACTGTACAAAACCAGCAGTTTTCATCGCACTACCTTTGTGGGGAAAGTTGTATTTCTCGTTTGGACGCAATCAATGCCATAGGTCGACACGTGGCCTTGAGCAGTTTTGAAAACCCACTCCCATCGCGCATTAAAATTCGACCATGGGCTCAGCGCGATATTGACGTGTGCCGTTCGATCTGAGGCCGGCTCATCGAATGGTGATCGTGCTCAAAAGAAGCTCGGGGGATAGACTAAGATACGGTACATTTATCAAAACATCTCCACCATCAATCTGATCTGCAGATCAATGGCCCACAATCAGTCGCCCCTGTCCCCACGGCCACGACAATAGTCAGCGGTCCCACAGAACTTGTGGTCCCAACGCCTTGTCATGCATCCATGCGGTAGCAGCGGATTGGAGTAGGTTTTATTTGGTTGCTCCCATGGTCGTGAAATCCGAACCCAATACGCTTTATAGGGGGGAATTCATGAAAATTTTGGGTCACACTTGAGTCGACGTCAGCAGGCCCCAAAATGGACCCGATAAGCTTTATAAGGTGGATTTGATGTAAATTTCGGGTCACAAACACCTTGACATTAGCGGACCCCTTTTGTGACTCGAAATGGTTATACAACTTAGTTTTATCGGGATTTTTGAAGTCTGGACTATATTATTTGATAAAGAGGTTTATATGGTTTTTCCATTATATACTGAAGAAAGGTCGAAGGCTGGGGTTTAATTCTTGTGCCTTCGATTCTTTAAAAGGAAGCCATCCATGGGTTCAAATTTCCATGCCTTGCCAATACTCCAAAGGCACTAATGCCTCACGAGCCCTGCGCAACACTGCACACCGACCGAGCACAGTAAATCAAACACAAACAAAGAGTATTAGTGCCAGAGACAGACCGCACTATAATGGAAGATTGAAGACAAATTTAGGAGGATTACGGCTAAGATTGATTATCAAAAGTGTAATCCTCCCCATTAAGACACAGTTAAAAGGAAATCAAAGTGTTTAATCAGACAGAAGGCATCCACTGCCACATCTAAGGAAAATTGATTCCTCCTAGCTACCACGGTGCCACCTGTGCCTCAAAGCATTCAAACGGAGGCCAAATTTATTGACCATGATCAAATATTCACCTCAGTGCAGCCAGAAAGTTAATTCTGCAAATGAACTTAATGAAAAAATATCAGCAGGGTTGCTTTAACATAACAGAGAACCTCAAAAGTCAAAAAGAGCTCCCATCAAGATTAAATATTAATGTAAATTATTTAATACAAAGGACACCTATGTAAGCTTCTTCATCGAGCTCCCCAAAGGCCGAGAAGCCATTAAGTCTGTATTAATTATCTTTGGAGATCTTTTATCAGATCTCACCTCCTCATTCTTCTATAAATACTACTGGAGAAAATGAGAGGGGTTGGTTGAGTTGGTTGCTGAACTTTGAAATGTAATTGAGCTTGAGACTTCTACCTATAAATAGTGTTCATTGGCTGTTGGAGCTCGGCTTGTGATAGAGTAGTTAGTTTGGGGAGTGTAGATGATTGCTAAACTAAAGCATTGGACTTAAAGCTGTAACTAGTTTGGAGCATCAATACAAGCTGATTTATGGGATCCTGGTCTATGTTGACGGTGATGTTATTTCTTATTGTGAATTGTTGTTTTATTTATGTTTTCACTGTGTTCATTTTCTCTTATAAGGAACAACATGCATAGAGTTAGGACCTATTGTATATTAGTACCCTTCTCTGACTGAAAATATTTATCTGAATGTTTTCTTCCAATCTGTGTTATTTGGGAATGATTTAATTCAGTTCAGGCAGTAGGAATGCTGGCATTCGCTCATCCTCTTGTTTAGCTAATTGTTATTCTTAAATGTTATTTTTAGTGTATGTTGAGTAGAGATGAACTAAGGAAGATATGGTGTGCCCTGGTCCTAGTTTTATCCCCAAAGACTGTCTGAATGTTTCCCTTGGAATGTGTTGAAAGCTGGTTAGTTTGAAAGTACTTAACAGATCTTAGGCCATTCTTTGTTATCTTTGTGTTCATCTTGAAAGTAACCAAGTAGAGCAGAGCTACGAGAGGATTTGTGGTGAGCCCGTCTCGCTAGTTTCTCCTCCAACAGTTGCCTTCAAGTTTCCCTTTGTTTTAAAATGTTTTCTATTGAAAGTGCATCAAAAGCAGTCTAGTTTAGAAGTACTCACCTGATCTTATATTACTTTTATGTCTTTCTTAAGTGTATGTCAAAAGCAGGCTAGTTTAGAAGTACTTACCCGATCTTAGGCTGCTCTTTGTTCTTCATCTGTTAAATTCCCCTTCTTGTTGTATCATTTCATTCCATAAATCAAACTTTAAAGAGATCCTTAGACATAGATGACTTGCCCCATGGACCACTCTTGCCCCTTACTGTTTTAATTAAACCCTATTATGACTCCATAGCCCAATGGACTAAAACCTGCAATTATCTATCTTTCTGGCCGAAGCTTGTTCTAATTGCTTGCAAATTCACACCTTTGAAACTCTTTGCATTTAGAACTTTCCACCTCAAACAATAATCAGGCTCAACCATCCAAAAACAAAACAAAACCTCGGCCTTCATAAAAAGCCTAATATCATTACCCAAAGCTTCAAATACAAATCCATCTTTGCACTTATTGGAGAGATCCCTCTCCAGATTCAGGAGGGCTAGATCCTAGAATCCCAAAGCGGTTGAAATAATCTTCTCCCTGCAGTTGGAATTTTTCCAATTTTGCTAATTACAAGGTGCTAACAGTTTTTACCTTAAAAATAACTTTGAAGATATTCTTAAATGGCTTGAAAATTGATAGTGAAATTATACTACACAAATGTTTCCAATACAAAAAATATCTAATGAAACCATTATTTATAAAAATCAAGCATTAGAATAAAAAGATACAACCACGAAAAAAGATGAATACAGTCCACAGGGACTTAGATTAACTTCAAAATTATTCTATTTCAGTCCCTTGATTACTCGTCCTTAGAGTAATATCATTATACCTCACTGAAGGATGTTTTAGTTGGCCTAACGCAATTGCAAATTGATGCAAAAACTTACCTGAGAAATTGGAAAAAATTCCCGAGAAAGTTCTGCAAAATACTTCAGAAACCACCTATGTTTTTCCTCAGAAAGATCTCCCTCAAAGGCTTTTTGACCACAATTGGGGTTTCAACTTCAAGAATCCATATCTCCTCAACCAAGAGGACCCATGTGATGTGCCACCTACCATTAGAATCAACACGACAAGGAGAATCAAATGAAGATGGTTATGGGAAAAAATTCATTAATATTCATCCTCAAATTCCTCAACAAGTGCAAGAAAATAAGATCAGGCCACACCCAAACTCAGTTTTATTTGTTGTTCAGGGATCCGGTTCTGAAATGATTAGAAGGCTCATACATACTACCTAGAAAATCCTTCAGCTCCTGTGGATTTCTTTCATAAGTATCTGGACTCCCATGACAGAATAGAAAACCCAAACAAAATATTCCTAACTTCCTCAGCCTCTTTCTAGAAGAAAACATCCCATTAGGGATGACTTCAAGCCTCTCCCTTCGCTGAGGATCTTACTGAGGCCTTTTTTTATAGAGAAAAGTCATAAGATATTTCTCTCTCTCCCCGCCTTGGTAATTTGATGGTGCACAGAAAAGAACATTAAAAAATCAGAAAATTATGTGACTCAGAGTTTCACTCTCTCCCCGCCCTAGTAATCTGATGGTGCAGAGGCCATAAGCTCTGACTCTAAAGACTCGATCTTCCCTCATGAAACCAGATGGAGCAATCAGAGGACATGGGCATATCATTTTCCTACAGGGTCAAGATATGCATAGTACTGCACCATATCATGATCCAAAGGCATGCCTTGGTTCTTTTCACACCTAAGATATAAAATACATTGTCTGGGAAACTGGATCGAGATTGCAGTTGGGTATTGTTTCCCTGGAGAGGTAGATCCAAGGAAAAGACACCTGGATTAGGTTTATAAGCTCCCATAGGGCCACTCTGAATTTGTTTCATCAGATCAAGTTGGTAATGGGTTGCATAATATTTCTTTCAACATATCGAGTATGTATATTATCGAATCGGAGGAACAATCAAGGAATGAAATTGGAACAGAAATCAAATTGAAAAGCAATCTTCGGTTCTTGAAACTGACATAGTCATTAAAACAAACATTATAGTATCAGAAAGTGAAGTAATTGAGATTTTGTATGACACACAGACATACAACCCTTCAAAATCCTGGAAATATTGTTGTACACAAGTCATAAGCACTGATTCTAAAACAACCTTAACGAAGCATTGACAAAAACATACAGATAGAATCACCCAATACATAAAAGCCTTTCAAGACCCTGATAAGAAAAATGCGTATAGACTCCAAAAATCCGCATATTTTCATTTTATTAATGCTCCGAATGTACCACCAAAGGCAGTCCCAATAGAATAGGTTACAAGCAGACCCATGAGACAAGATCCTGAAAAAGAAGCTATAATGCCAACCAAAATTCTTGTTGTATTGAAGAATAAGAGTACCTATTTTTGGAGTTGTGGAGTTGAGAGAAATGTAGAGATCCTCACACTGTCCATGGTGCCAGGCTCTAGATCCATGAGCACGGTTTAGGGCACAAATATCCCGCATCCTTCCTCCAAACCTACAATAGTATGGCAGCATCCTTCCTCAAAATCGGCGAAAGTATGGCCATATCCTCCCTCCTTCCCTGGACAAACCATGCAACTGGAGGGATATGAACGAGGGAAATTAAAAATTTTGATATTTGAAAATTTTTGACATTTTGAAATGAAACATGTGTGTTTTTTTCAAGGCCACTCAAATTAATTTAAAAATATATATTTTTTAATAATTATAATAATTTTTAATTAATTAAAATAATTTCTAAATAATTAAATGTTTGTTTATTTTGATTGTTTAAAAATATTTACAATAAAAAAAAATAAAACATATCCTTTTGAGAAGCAATTAAAATTATATGAGTAAATAATGGACTAATTTTTGCACATAGTAATCCTTCTACCCTACTAAATCATCATGATTTATTAAAAGGAGTTTTAAACTTTACACTATTAAATTATGTTGTATTTTAAATATTTGGAGTTTTAATCTCTTTTTTTTATATATATTTTTTCTTTATAATTTATGTGTTATTTTTTCCTTATTTTTAAGTATTACTTTAAAAGTGAAATTTACATTTTTTTCTTTAATGATAGTAATCTATGTATTCATTCATTCAAATTAGATACATTTTCTATAATAAATAATAGTGTAGTCTAATTAATGGATGAAATGGTTTTTTTTTATTAAAACCTCACAATGTCAAGATTGTGATTTCTTATTGTTTATAATCAATTTTTTAATACATAAATGAATTAAACACCTTAAAAATATCTTTAGAAATTAAAACTTAATAAATTAAATAATTTAAATTGGTTTGGGTAAATAAGTGGTATTGTTGATTACAAATAATTATTAATGAGATTAAATCTAAGACATTTATTTAAATTATTAATTATATAAAATTGTTGAATTTTTATTTCATAAACTAAGGATTTTGGTTGATTTTTTAATCTAATTATGTGATATTAAAGATGAATTATGGTAACTTAAAAATAAGTTTTATGTGGCTAAAAGGGAAGTAGTAATGTTATGGTATGAATGATATCATCAGGTATCATATGAGAGAAGAAAGAAATTGGCAAAATTGAGATCAAAAGCAGTGGAGTTAGCTGAAAAGCAGCTTGCCCCAAAGATGGAGCTCTTAGCTTCAATAAAGTATTAGATAAGCTGCATGTTGTGCTCAATGAAGCAATCAATTTTGAAAATGACAAGAAAATATTTCTAAAGATGAAGTTTTTGACTAGAAAGATACAACAACACAGAAATAATTACACTATTGATACAATCATAATATAATCTAAAAACAGCCTTCTCACATTCATGATCTAAGTATATAGTGAATTAGATAGAAGTAAGAACCTGATAAGTAGCAAGAAAATGAATGATTTGGGGTTTGTTCGACAAACCATTGAAGCAACAAATACTCATATAGATACTGAGCTTCAAGATAGAAATCCCATAGACATGAAGAGTGTCAGACGCCTTGTTCAAAAATTAGTAAATGAAATTGTGGATCTAAAAAAGAACTCTAGAGAATATACCTCTATTTAAATAACTTAAAAACCATATTGCAGAAAACAATTACTTCTTCAAAGCTAATTCGTCAAATTTGGAGGGCTTAGGGGATTGGGGGTTAGGGGTTAGGGGATTTAGGTGCATTTAGGGGTTAGAGGTCGAATAATGAGTTATTAGTTAAGAGATTAGGGATTGAGGGCTTAGGGGACCCGACCCGAATGCGTTTTAGCAGACGCACTCAACCGAAACGACCCGACCCCAATGGGTTTGGGTGGGCGCCCTCAAATGAAACGACATAGCGTGCCTGACCAAACGAAGGCACAAGGGAGAAAATGATAAACGGGATGCACAAACGTGCGCAGGGCACTTGGATAGTCGCAAATTAGCAAAACTGATATAGGTGCCCTCGAACGAAACAGCCCGACCTGAACGTGCCCGGTTGGGTGACCTCACATGGGCTAAGTGGTTCTACCTTGAATCTTTACCTGTAATTGAATGAAAATAGTAATTCAGATTTGGTAGCTTCCATTGTAATTATGAATACTATTTTAATTTTTTATCATGTTTCAAGACTCCAGATTAGGTTAGGAAATTGCAATGACAGAGAGGGATCACTTAATAGGGCCATTATATGGATTCTACGCACGGTCCTTAGTAATGCCAATTCCTTTGATTTTGTTCTATGAGGAGCCTAGTTACGCTCCTTAAAATTCAAGGACAAAATTCAAATTGATTGTGCTCCATACAATTAAAAAGAGGGGCATCCCTATTGGTAACAGAGCTACAAGCCTATTTGGTAGTTACAGTAAAATTCTTGGGATTTAAAGACTAATATGATTCCAAAATTGGTTCGTTTTACAGTTCAAAGAATGGAAATTATGGCAGCTTGTATGTTACAGGCTATGTACCCCATGAACAATGGCATTAACCCTTGCATGAACAATGATATCAAATGTGGTTTAAAATTTAAATTATCCTCCTATAGGTGACTGACCAAACTACGTGTCTAATAGGGAAGCTTTTGTAATCATTCAATCTTTAAAAGACTTGGCGTGAGTCAATTTGGGTAATTGAAGCTAGTATGAACCCCCCTCTTCTCAAACCGGAGAAAAAATCATCGAGGTCAAGGGTGATGGTAAGAAGAGAAATTTGGACAAGGAAGCCAATGACACTGCTCTGCAACTCTCAAAGGATGATCTGCACTCGTTGTTGGAGCCACTGAGCAAAGAGCATTTGATCTCTTTGATGGTCAATGCATGTTCTTCATACCCTGCAATTGCGAAAGAAATTAAAGATGTTGCAAGCAAGAACCCTACTCATCAGACGCTGTTTGTGCATGGATTGGCTTGGGAGACTTCTTCACAGACCCTATGTGATGCATTTGAACAGTATGGGGAGATTCAATAAGGTGTTTTTATTATGGATAAGACATCAGGAAATTCATGATGATTTGGCTTTGTCACATTTAAGCATATGGATTCTGCTCAAAGGACATTGAAAGAGCCTAGAAAGACTATTGATGGGAGGATTATTGTAAGAAATCTGGTAGTGGCAAGCATAGGTCCTAGTCAAAGTATAGATCAGGCTCAAAGGAAACTTTACATTGGTGGTCTTTCATATGACATGGCCAATGATAAGCCTTTAGAAGTTTTTTCCAAATATGGAGAGATAGAAGAAGGTTCAGTTACATATGATAAGAATACCAACAAATCCAGGGGATTTACATTTGTGACTTTCAAGACTGTGGAGGCTACAAAGAGGGCTCTTAAAGAGGTTAGGGGTTTAGAGGTTTCTGGTTTAGGGGGTTAAATGGGTTAGGGGTTGGGAATTAGGGTTTAATGGGTTAGGGGTTAAGGGGTTCTAGGTTTAGGGTTTAGGGGGTTAAATGGGTTATGGGTTAAGGGCTTAGGGGTTAGGGGTTAAATGGATTAGGGGTTTAGAGGTTTAGGAAACCCTTGAAGCAACAAATACTCATATAGATAATGAGCTTCAAGATAAAAATCCCATAGACATGAAGAGTGTCATACGCCTTGTTCAAAAATTATTAAATGAAACTGTGGATCTAAAAAAGAACTTTAGAGAAGATACCTCTATTTAAATAACTTACAAACCATATTGCAGAAAACAATTACTTCTTCAAAGCTAATTCGTCGAATTTGGAGGGCTTAGGGGATTGGGGGTTAGGGGTTAGGGGATTTAGGTGGATTTGGGGGTTAGGGGTTGAATAATGAGTTAGTAGTTAATGGATTAGGGATGGGGGATTAGGGGGCCTGACCCGAACGCGTTTGGGTGGGCCCACTCAGCCGAAACGACCCGACCCAAACAGGTTTGGGTGGGCACCCTCAAATGAAACGACATGGCGCTTGCGACCGAACGAAGGCACAGGGGAGAAAATGAAAAACGGGACACATGGACGTGCACAAGGCACATGTGTGGTCACAACTTAGAAAATTTGATATAGCTTCCCTCAAACGAAATGACCCAACTCCAATGCATTTGGGCGGACGCCCTCACACAGCGCGACATGATGCGAATGACCGAATGAAGGCACAAGGGAGAAAACGGAAAACAGACCGCATGAATGTGCAAAAGGCACCCCTGCGATCACATCTTAGCAAATTTGATATAGCCACCCTCAAACGAAACGACCCGACCCGACCTAACAATATGGTGCGCCTGACCAAACAAAAGCACAAGGGAGCAAAAAGAAAACAGGCCAGATGAACGTGCACAAGGCACCCATGCGGTCACAAGAGGTACTTAAAGAGTGTGATAGATTTGGTCGGGCACCCTCACACGATGCGACACGGCGTGCACGATCGAACGAAGGCACAAGGGAGAAACCAGCAAACGGGGTTAAATGGGTTAGCGTTGGGAAATAGGGTTTAAGGGGTTAGGGGTTAAGGGTCTAGAGGTTTAGGGTTTAGGGGGTTAAATGGGTTAGGGGTTTAGGGGTTAAATGGGTTAGGGGTTAAGGGTTTAAGGGTTAGTGGTTAAGTGTTTAGAGGTTTAGGGTTTAGGGGTTAAATGGGTTAGGGGTTTAGAGGTTTATGGTTTAGGGGGTTAAATGGGTTAGGGGTTGGGAATTAGGGTTTAATGGGTTAAGGGTTAAGGGGTTATAGGTTTAGGGTTTAGGGGGTTAAATGGGTTAGGGGATTTAGCAGTTAAGGATTTTAGGGGTTAGAAGTTAGGGGCTAATGGGGTTAGGTTTTAGGGGTTAAGGGTTTAAGGGGTTAGGGTTAAGGGTTTAATGGTTTAGGGTTTAAGGGGTTAGGGGTTAAGGGTTTATAGGTTTAGGGTTTAGGGGGTTAAATGGGTTAGGGGTTTACTAGGGGTTTAGGGGGTTAAATGGGTTAGGGGTTAAGGGTTTAGGGGTTAGGGGTTAAGGGTTTAGAGGTTTATGGTTTAGGGGTTAAATGGGTTAGGGGTTTAGAGGTTTAGGGGTTAAATGGGTTAGGGGTTGGGAATTAGTTTTTAAGGGGTTATGGGTTAAGATGATAGTTTCATTGGTCTTTGTTTGTGCACATTAGTTGCTTATTATTTGCATCTCAATGTAACAATTTTGTAAGTATTGTTGCTTGTTGCCATGTCTTCTTTATTTATTAATTTATAGTATTTGTTAGCCATTGATTTACATTTATTGATGAAAATGTCTATTGCAATCAAACCAAATGTATGTTCAATCTCCAGTTTCAAACTCAGCCACAATGTTGTCACACAATTTAAGTCCGGAGAATGGCCATCTGATGAAGTCTTAATAACCAGACTGCACCTCATGACTACTCCAGAAAATCTTAAGTTCGAGTGTCCCACAATCATGAGAAATGAGAAGAGGCCAAGCGAAGAGGAAGGGGGGCAGAAAGAAGGATAGAGGGAGGGATATAGTGAGAGGATTGGAGGGTAGAGAGAGAGAGAGAGAGGGAGATTGGGGAAGAGAGAGGGAGGTATAAGGAGAGAAAGGGAGAGAGAAGAAGGACAAGAGATAGGACTTAAGAGAGAGGAACCAGTATCATAGAAGAAAGAATATGTGACCAAATTACTCTATATGGAGATGGGAGATAGGGGCACCCTACCTACCTACTAAATGTCTAAACCAAATGTGGTGTAAATGTCTGTAATGGTGGTCGATTATACGAGGAGAGGATTTTATGAGGAAGCACTGGATTTTAAGGCGGTCACAATTTAGCATTTTTGATACGATCACCACCCTCACACGACCCAACCCAACCCAACCCAACCCACCTGAACGTGTTTCCTTGGGCAGCCTCATGACACGACATGACCTGACCAGACCAGACCCAACCCGACCCGCTCGAACGTGTTTCCTTGGGTGCCCTCACAATATGGCATGACCCGACCTCACTCGACCTGAACTCGTTTCCCTAGGTGGCATCACACGGCTCGACCAACCCACCCGAACGCATAATTTCCCTGGGCGCCCTCATGACATGGCCCGACACGGCTCGACCCGGTCGGACATGACGTTCCTTGGGCGCCCTCACACGACCCAACCTGACTGGACCCGCCTGAACATCGAAGGCACAAGGGATAAAATGACAAATGGGTTGCATGAACGTGCACAAGGTACATGGACTGTCACAACTTAGCATTTTTTATATGACCTCCCTCACACGATTTAACCTGAACGAAGTTCTAGTGGCGCGCCCCTCACATGGCATGACTCGACCCACCTGAAAAAAGGGCACACGAGGGAGGAAATGGAAAAGGGATCACACAAACATGCACAAGCAACATGGGTGGTCACAATTTAAAAATTTTGATATGACCACCCTCATACGACCCAAGCCGACCTGACTCGACCCGCCCGAACGTGTTTCCTTGGGCAGCCTCACACGACACGACCTGACCAGACCCAATTCGACCCACCTGAATGCATTTCCTTAGGCGGACTCACACAGCACAACCTAACCCGATCCGCCCCGACCCGACCTACCCAAACGCGTTTCCTTAGGTGGCCTTAATTACAATATGACACGAACCGACCTGACCTAACTTGAACTCGTTTCCAAATAATTGGGTGCCATCACATGACTTGACCCAACCCGTACGAAATTGTTTGCTTGGGCGGCCTCACACGACAAGACCTGATCACCAGACCCAACCCGACCCACCCGAACGCGTTTCCTTTAGTTTCATCAATAAATGACTCGACCTGACCTGTATGAATGTGTTTCCTTGGGTGCCCTCACATGACACGACACGACCAGACCCAACTCAACCTGACCCGTACGAACATGTTTCCTTGGGTGACCTCACACGACACGACCTGGCTAGACCCAACTCAACACACCCAAACCCAACACAAAAGGGATAGCTAAACGACCGAACGATGCCACAAGGGAGTAAATGGAAAACGGGTCGCCCGAACGTGCACAAGGCCGCACCCGGGCGGTCACAACTTACCAAAACTGATATGGGCGCCCTCGAACGAAACGACTTAGCTCGAACGTGCCTGGTCAGGCGACCTCACATGACGCTATGCGGTAAATGATGCCACAGGGGAGAAAATGGAAAATGGGCTGCCAGAATGTGCACAAGGCACCTGGGCGGTCACAACTTAGAAAAATCGATACAGGCGCCCTCGAACGAAATGGCCCGACTCGAACGCGCCCGGTCGGGTGACCTCACATGGTGTGACACAGCGAATTATGCCACGAGAGATAAAATGGAAAACGGGCTGCTCGAACATGCACAAGTCACCCGGGTCGTCACAACTTAGCAAAACTGATACGGGCACCCTCAAACGAAATGACCCAACCCGAATGCGCCCGGTCGGGCGACCTCACACGGCATGACACGACGCACCCGAATGAACGATGCCAGAAGGGAGAAAATGGAAAATGGACCACCCGAATGTGCACAAGGCACCCGAGCAGTCACAACTTAGCAAAACTAAAATGGGCACCCTCAAATGAAACGGCCCGACCTGAACGCGCCTGGTTGGGCGACCTTACACGGCGTGACACGGCGCGCTCGACCGAACGATGCCACAAGGGTGAAAATGGAAAATGGGCTACCTGAATGTGCACAAGGCACCCAGGCAGTCACAACTTAGCAAAACTGATACGGGCACCCTTGAATAAAACAGCTTGACCCGACCCGAACGCACCCCATCGGGCGACCTCACACGGCGCGACACAACGTGCCCAACCGAACGCTGCCACAAGGGAGAAAACGGAAAATGGGCCACCTGAACGTGCACAAGGCACTCGGGTGGTCACAACTTAGAAAAACTGATATGGGCGCCCTTGAACGAAATAGCCCGACCCGACCCAAATGTGCCCGGTCGGGCGACCTCACATGGTCCAACATGGCACACCTAACCAAACGATGCCACAAGGGAGAAAACGACAAATGGGTCGCAAAAATGTGCACAAGGCACCCGAGCGGTCACAACTTAGCAAAACTGATATGGGCACCCTCAAACGAAACAGCTCTGACCGTGCCTGGTCGGGCAACCTCACACATCGCGACACGGCGTGCCCAAATGAACAATGCCACAAGGGAGAAAATGGAAAATGAGGCACTTGAACATGCACAAGGCACCCAAGTGGTTAGAACTTAGAAAAACTGATATGGGCACCCTCGAACGGAACGACTCAATCCAAACGCGCTTGGTCGGGTGACCTCACACGGCGCGACATAGCGAATGATGCCACAGGGGAGAAAAAAGCACACCGACCGCTCAAACATGTACAAGGAACCTAGGCAGACACAACTTAGAAAAACTGATATGGGCGCCCTCGAACGAAATGGCCCCCACATAAACATGCCTGGTCGGGCGACCTCACACGGCATGCCCGACCGAATGATGCCACAAGGGGGAAAACTGAAAACGGGCTGCCCAAACGTGCATAAGGCACTCGGGCAGTCACAACTTAGCAAAACTAATACGGGCGCCCTCGAACAAAATGGCCCGACCCGAACGTGTCCGGTTAGGCGACCTCACATAGTGCGACGTGGCGTGCTCGAACGAACAATGCCACAAGGGAGAAAATGAAAAATGAGCCACCTGAATGTGCACAAGGAGCCCGGGTGGTCAGAACTTAGCAAAACTGATATGGGCACCCTCGAATGAAATGGCTCAACCTGAACGCATCCGGTCGGGCGACCTCACACGGCGTGACACGACGCGCCCGACCGTGGTTGGAGGCACACATTAAAAGTGAACCAAGGAGTGAGCACATCATGTCTTTAATATTTTATGAAACTCCTTAGAAGTCCCATCATAACCACCTTCCATCTTCATCACAATGTGATATTTCAACTAAAGATATCTTATTATGTTGCTCAACCATTCAAAAACGTGAAGAAGGGAGTTCAAATTTCCCGGGTGAGGCAACCCCATAATACTATGGTTCCAAATATTAATTGATCATCCATTTCCTGGGACCCAAGTTAGATTATTATTTATTAAAGGAGAGGCCAAAGAAATTAATTTCCAAATCGTTGCAATAGCGATGCTTTCCTCCAAACTTCGCAATAGCGAAGCTTTCCTCCAAACGTCGCAATAGCGACACTTCGCTCTAAGTGTCGCAAGACCAACACATCTCTCCAATCTATCACAATTCTGACATTTTTCCACAAACTGTCACAATAGCGACGCTTTCCTCCAAATGTCGCAATAGCGACACTTAGCTCTAAGTGTCACAAGACCGACACATCTCTCCAATCCTTCGAAATTTCGACGCTTGTCTACAAATTTCGCAAGACCGACACTTACCTCTAAGTGTTGTAATACCGACACTTGTCTCCAAACGTTGATATAGCGACAATTGTGGGTGGGATTTGAAAAATTGATCAAATTTGGGGAAATTTCTGACATTTGGTCAAAAGTGTTGGAACCAAAGTGCCATAATTTCTGCCAAATGTGCTAGTGGTGGTATCAGAGCAGTCTTCTCTTTCTCAATCCTTCTTTGAATGTCGCCAATGTGGTCGAGGTATAAGGAATTAGGGCTCGATTTGGTTGAACCTTTGCAAGATCAGGCTCACAAACCTTTATGGCCGCCCATCCAGGATGAAAAGAAAGAAGAGGGAGCAGGAGATCGTATCAAAATATTTCTCAAGCAGGCACTCAAGAAACAATGGCATGTGGTGATGGATAACTTTACCCAGATTATTCAATGGCTTCCCACTGGTGGTGCATCTACATCCAACAGCCACTTTGGAGGCACAACTCATTTTAAGGTACAACTAAGCTTTTACCTTCCCATATTTGGGGGCCAAACAGACATAGACATCATAGATAGGTGGTTGAATCTCTTATAAGGGTATTTCTCGGTTCATGACTTTTTGAACTGGGAAATATTACTTTTGCACTCCTCAAATCCGCCCCCCATGTGAAGGACTGGTGGGAAAGCTATTGTGAGAAAGAGGGTGCAAGGGAAACCTCTCTATTTTCGGCTACACCTAAGTGGAATTCTTTATGAGACAACATCAAGGAACAATATTATCCTATGGGGAGATATGTGAAAAAGTACATACAATGGACTACACTGCGACAACAACGCGATCAAGATGTGCATGAGTTAAGAAATGTATTCCATACCCTACGCACAAAATTGGGTATCAACGATTTGGAGAAACATTTGGTGTTGAAGTACAACAGTTGTTTACACATATACATGCAAGAGGAAATGGATTTCCTTGGCATATCCTCTCTTTTTGCAGTATGCCTGTATGATGCCAAGATTGAGCAGAAGTTCAAAAAAAGGAAGCAATACTTTGGATCTCTGAACCAGAAACAAGGGAAAGGTGCCCCTAAGAGACAAAAAAAAGGAGAAATTCAAGGCACGACGACCTAGGATAACCCACCAAAATCGCAAGGAAAGAACAACACCGTGAAGCCAAACAAGGATGTGGGAAAGTGCGTGAGTTCTATAAGAGCTCCGCTTACAACACAAATGAGTGGTGGGACACGCAATAACTGGCGGTTGATCTAAAAGCTTCTGAATTAAATGCATGATACAACTTTGAATTAGAATTCGGCAAGGGGAGTGACAAAGCGAAGAAAATTATCAATGTGGAGCCTAACACCACCTTTTCCACCACGAAGATCCAAAAGGAGGAATAGGAATATCTAGAGGAGGAGGAGGAGCACCTCTTCCATTCCTAGATATGGGTAAAAGGTTCCCTGCTGCGGTTTATTGTTGACAACGGGAGCCAAAATAACCTTATTTCAGCAAAGGTCATGAAGCGTTTGGGCTTGCCAACCACAACACACCCACAACCATACACCATCAGGTGGCTTCACCAAGGACGGGATCTTCATGTCAGCCAAGAGTGTTTCCTTCCCTATGGCATCAAGCCCTTCATAGATGAAGTATTATGTGACATTGCCCATCTTGATGTTTGTGATGTATTATTAGGCCAACCATACTTGTGGAAGCGACATGCTTTGTATGAATACCGACCTCATTTTGTTACTGTTACTTTGGGAAATAATTTGTACATGATACCAAAGGTAGCACCGCTTGTCGCAATCTCTTTGGTTACTGAAAAATAATGAAGTAAGCTCATTTCCAAAACCGGGAAATTTATTTTCCTGGTGATCCACCCTTAGGGAAAGAACAAGACTATGGCCATGAACTCCAAACAGGGCTCCTCCACATGACAAAAAAAAATGGACAAGGACATGGAGGAGTACAGTGACACCTTCACCTCACTCGTAGGGGTGCCTCTGTACTGTCAAGTCAAGTACCCCATCGATCTGACCCCATGTGTGTCGCTTCCCAATGGACCAATATATTGGTGATTTGTTCTATAGAATGATGAAATAAATATTAATATTCATGAGATACTACAGAAAGGTCACATACATCCGAGTTCATTATAGTGTTGGAGCCCAATCGTGTTGGTGTAGAAGAAAGATGGGACTTGAATACTCTGTATTGGATATCGGGAGCTGAAAAATATCATTGTCTTGAATAGGTACCCAATCCAACTGATTGACGACCTTTTAGACCAACTCAAGGGGGAAAAATATTTCAACAATATCGACTTGAAGTTTGGGTATCACCAGGTACCAATCAAAGCCTCCAATGTGTGGAACACTACCTTCAAAGCCAAGAAGGGTGTGTTCAAATGGTTGGTCATGCCTTCCGGGTTGACAAATGCTCCTACAACCTTATTGTGGCCATTTTCCAACTCATTTGTAGTAGTGTACTTGGATGACATCCCGATCTTTAGCCAGGCTTAGGAAGAGCACCTCCACCACATCTGACAGGTCCTCCAAACATTGCAGTAATAGAAGTTGTGTGCCAATTCAGAGAAGTGCACTTTTGGCATGACCCGAGTTCAGTATCTGGGATACATCATTGATGAGTGAGGGGTGCATGTCGATCCAGCCAAGATCCAAGTCATTCGGGATTGGCCAGCCCCAAAAACTCTAATAAAGCTCCACAAATTTTTGGGTCTTGCTAATTTGTACTGTAGGTTCTTGTTGCGATTCTCTCATATCACTTGGCCCTTGTGTCAAGTCACCAAGGGAGGAGTGAAAGAAAAATTATTCCTGTCTGAATCTCAATAGAAGGTGTTTGTAGAGTTGAAACATCGCCTTTTCTTGCCCCAATTCTCATATTACCAGACTTGCAACAACCATTTTAGATTGAGATAGATGCCTCTGACTATGCTATTAGGGTAGTTCTTACTCAACAGGGGCATCCAGTGGCATATCACAGTGAGACATTTTCCAACCCCAGGTGCGTCACTACCCATTGAAGCAATCTATCGGTGCTTTGTTCTATAGAATGATGAAATCAAGAGTAATATTCATGGGATAGTACAGAAAGGTCACATCCAACTAAGTTCATTGTAGTGTGGGATCCCAATCGTGTTAGTGTAGAGGAAATATGGGACTTGGATACTCTGTATTGACTATTAGGTGTTGAACAAGATCACTGTATGGAATAGGTACCTGATCCCATGGTTTGATGACCTTTTGGACCAGCTCAAAGGGGCGAAATATTTCAGCAAGATCAAATTGAAGTCTAGGTATCACCAGGTACCAATTGAACCCTCTGATGTGTGGAAGACTGCCTTCCAAGCCAAGGAGGGCCTTTCCAAATGGTTGGTCATTCATTTTGGGTTAACGAATGCTCCTGCAACCTTCATGAGGCTGATGGATGACATCTTGCGACTATTCACCAACTCATTTTTAGTAGTGTACCTGGATCACATCTTGATCTTCAGCCAGACTTGGGAAGAGCACCTTCACTACATCTGACAAGTCATCCAAACACCACAACAACACAATTTGTGTGCAAATTTGGAGAACTACACTTTTGGAATGACCGATGTTCAGTATCTGGGATACATTATTGATGAGTGGGGGGTACATGTGGATCCAACCAAGAGCCAAGTCATTCGCGATTGGCCAGCCCCAACCACTCTAACAGAGCTTCGCAACTTTCTGGGTCTTTCTAATTTCTACCACAAGTCTATATTTGGATTCTCTCATATCACTTGGCCCTTGAGTCAAGTCACCAAGGAAGGAGCGAAAGCAAAATTATTTTGGTCGAAATCTCAACATAACACATTCATAGAATTGAAACATCACCTCTGCTCTGCCCTAGTTCTCACATTACCAGAATTGCAACAATCATTTGAGATCGAGATAGATGCCTTTGACTATGCTATTGGGGCAGTTATTACTCAACAAGGCATCCAATGGCATATCAGAGTGAGATATTATCGAATACAGTCCACAAGTATCCTACTTATGAAAAATAAATGTATTCCATTATGTAGGCTTTCCAACAATGAAAGAATTATATTTTGCGAAATGAAATAGTCATCCGCAAATACCACTGACCCCTACAGTTCATACAAATGCAAGGGAAGTTGCAGAATTATCACCATCAGAAGTGGTTGACATATCTGCAACAATTTCATCTGTACATCAAGTACAAGAAGGGAAACACAACTAATGTTGCAGACTTCCACAGAGGACCATTCATCGTGGTACTAACCATTGTGCTCAACTCTTGTGGGCATGAGACTACTGATTGAATACTTGCATACAAAAGCGATACAGAATTCTTCCACACATACATGACACTCTTGGAGGGTAACCAAATTCCAAATTTTCACCTCCAGGATGCACTACTATGTCACCTGGGAAACCTTTATGTTCCTTCAAGCGAGTGTGTCAATATGATTTGGGAAGTGCACTACAGTCGCATCACTATGAGTTTCAAGGTCGAAAAAATAGTGGTATTACTGCAGAAGTATTTCTGTTGGCTGAACCTTCAATAGGATATTGGGAAGTACATCAAATCCTGCACTGCTTGTGCCATTTCCAAACTGACCATCAAGAAGTAAGGCCTCTATACTCTGCTACCTACCCTTAGTCTACCTTGGGAATCTATCTCCATGGATTACATGTAGGTCCTTCCTTCTACTAAGCATGCCAACAACTATGTTTTTGTGATTGTTGACAAATTCTGTAAGATGGCCATTATGGCAACCTGCAAGAAGAATATCATAGCATTAGCCACTACTAAAATCTTCTTTGAACAAGTATGGGTACACTTTATGACCCCACAGTCTATCATTTCAGATTGAGAAAATAGGTTCCTCAACACATTTTGGTTCGACCTCTAGTCAATGCTAGACACCATGCTCAGCAAGTCTACAACTTTCTATCCCCAAACTTATGGCCAAACAAATGTCTTCAAGTAGATGATCATACACATTTTGCACATGTAAAAATAAAAGCATCCACGCACATGGGATGAGAGCCTCAACTATGTACAACATGACTATAATCGAGCCCTCAATACCTCAACTAGCCACAACCTCTTTCAGGTGGGCTTGGGATTCCATCCACTATGTCCCATTGACGTATACATGCAATTTGTTGCTACTCAGGCTGATTCAGTTCATGTCCAGTCTAAAGCTGATAAGGCAAACAACTTCATTAAGCACATTCAGCACATCTGCTGTTGGCAATATGATGCAGAGTGTTGTCCTTGATGGCAACCCACTGAATGAAGATGAAGACATGAGATTGTTGACTTGTGTTGTCCTTGATGGCAATCCACCTGATAAAGTTATTCTTGACTTGATGAACTTGGTAAATGATGTAAATCTGATTTGATATGATGTGTGTTGACAATATGATGCTGAGTACCCACTTGATAAAGTGTTGTCCTTGAATGGAAACCCACCTGATGGAGTTGTGCTTGATAGAATATGTCTTGATGAACCTGTTTAAAGATGTAAATCTGATGTATCTAGAGAGAGTACAGAAGGTAATGAAGAAAGGAATTCAATATGTGCTAGATCCATGATGAAAAGAGTATGTTTCAAAGAATACGCGGATTTGTCTAGGAGAAGTCGTGTATGCACGCGGTTAAGTACATGCCAAGTCGCGTATGGGAAAAAGCGCTCAAAAAGTGCAAAACTAGGGGTAACCACCATGGTATTGACCCATTGTATTGGGTAATGATTCGTCTAAATGACCCCGTCCAGGAATACCATCGGAAGTAATGTGGTTTTGGCTCATAGTATTGAAAAAGGGTAAACCTATATAAGGAGAAGAAATTCATTGTGCAAATCATGAGTGTGGGTGCAAGATGTCTGAGCTTGAATGAATACTTCTCTCTGAAGTATATCTGAATGGAAAGGGTTACAGTTGAATGATAGATCTGATTGCATGATGCACCAATGATGAAAAGGGTATCTAGATCTGAAATGTACTTGTATTTGCTAGATCTGTTTAGGGGATGATTAGATCTGAGAAGAGGCGAACATCTGTCTGAAATAAAGGGTAAAATCTGAGTAATGTATTAGTTCTGAAGAATTGAAATGACCTAAATGTTTGAAGAACCATACGCTAGTTTGCCACAGAAGAAGTGCGTATATACGTGGCTTTGCTGAAGAGAAAGCCCGTATGCACAGAGAAATCAACTCTGTAATTTGTACAGAAGTATACGCGGGTTGATGTGATTGGAAGCACGTATATACGCGGTATCAGTGAAAGGAAAACGCGTATGCAAACTAGGGTTTGCTGAAGCAAGGGGTATGAAATGTCTGATCTGTTCTGCTGTGTTATTGCTATCTGTGAATGATGTATTCTACAGTTCTGGGTTGTTCCAACTGACAGTTTTTCGCTTGACAAGATTGAAGGGCTATGTATGGGAGTGGGTCCATTCGAACATAATGAAACGTGTCTGCAGCAGGTTCCAGTTGTGCTTTGGATCCAGTGTGAAATTTGATGAAACGTGGTCCAAGGTGGTGCTGAGGGTTGTAGCCTTCAGTCAGGGGGTCGTAGCTCCCTTCCAGGTGAGGCTGGTAAACGAGATCGGGGGTCGTAGCTCCCTTCCAGGAGAGGCTGGTAAACGAGTCAGGGGGTTGGAGCTCCCTTCCAGGAGAGGCTGGTAAACGAGCGCAGGTGGGTGCCTGCGTGCTGGTAGGAGTCTCCACCAGCACATATGTTGTAAGATGTTTTCTCTATAATAAAATATTGAAGGCTGAGCAACTGTAGCGGTGGTTTTCTCCCGACTTGGGTTTCCACCTAAAAATCCTGGTGTTCATGTGTGATGCTTTGTGTGATGGTTTATTCTGTTCTTACTGCACATGTTTACTGTTTATTAAACATCTGATGAATGAATGATGGAATGATATAAGTGAAGAATTAATGACATAATTAGATCTCTGTGTATACGCGAGTTTCATAAAGGGTATCTTGCCAGACATATTGCCAGTGGTCGTACTGTGAAAGTAGCTTTGGGTTTAGAAGCAGAAAAAGTTTTGAATATGCAAAGAACATCGATTCACCCCCCCAAATATTTCTTCAATAATTAGTATCGTATAGCGGTCCTTCACAGGCTTTGATCGCTGAAGGAGATCCATTTTAATAAAGTCAAGAAGCAGCATTGTTCATATGTTTTCACTTTATTCAATGAAACCAAAATTCAATATCTTAACAAGGAATGAAATCTATTCCAAATCTTGGTGCAGATGGGTGGGCAATCGTGGAAGAAGGCGATCAATATCTTCATATATTCTACCGATGCACCGAAATGAACATATGAAATCAATGCCAAAAGTAAAGAATGTATTATTGGGAATTAGGAAGCATGTTCGAATCAGAATTTACACAGTGATGCAACATATTCAAAGAAGAAATATGGGACAAAATCATTCTGAGCTATGAATGAGATACAAAGGTAAAAAGTGCAAAACTCCAAACTCTTAGAATCGAATATGAAAATTTGAAGATGCATAGTGATGAAAGTGTTGCCAGTTTCTTTCTTCATCTAGATGATATTTTAAATCGGATGAGAAATTTGGGTGAAACCATAAACGATACTACTCTGGTGGAAAAGGTCTTAAGATCCTTGACTTCAAAATTTGACTCTAAAGTTTCAGCTATTGAAGAAAGGCAAGATCTGCAAACTCTTACTATTGTTCAATTACATGGTATTCTGACTGCTTTTGAAATGAGGCAAGGAGGCCCTTCTCAAATCAAAGAAGATGCTTTTAAGGCATCTGCAAAAGGAAAAGAAAAGGAAGTTGTCAAAGAATCCATCTATATATCTGAAGAAGAAGAAGAAGCAAATTTTGTGAGAAGACTTCAACTAGGTACCGGAAAGTTCAAAGGTAAGCTTCCTTTCAAATGTTTCAATTGTGGAAGAGTTGGTCATTATGCTGCAAAGTGTCCTTATAAAGAAACATCAGCTAAAGGAAAAGAAGTAGCAAGAAGGAATAAGAATCGATCTAGCACAAGAAAAATTTATTATACTAATGAAGACAGTGATGGGTCATTTGATAGTGAGGAAGAATGTGAAGAAGATTTTAGACTTCTCATGGCATTTGAACAAAGAGAAGAAAAGGATACTTTTGTGGATGCTCTAGAGGACAATGATTTTCTTGAAGAAAACAATCAACTCAAGGTAAGCCTAGAAGAAAAGAACATAATCATAGAGACTCTTGAAAATCAGCTTGAAGCAAAGGAAAAACGCATTGAGGAATTGGAGTGTGAAGTGGTAAGTCTAAGGAAAGATAATGAGAAAGTGAAGACTCTCAATCTTAGATTTGCTAAAGGTTCAGAGACCTTAGATGAGATTATCAAGATACAACGATCTCCTCTTATAAAAACAGGCCTTGGATATACTGGGGAATCTTCCCAGACTTCAGCACCAAACTATCTGAAAGCAGCCACAACTAGTTCACTACATTCAGCCTCTCAGCAAGGGAACAAAGGATCTTTACAGGTAAAGCATGATCATCTCAATTCAAGGAAAACTAACAGGGAGATCTTTCAAAGAAGCTACAACCAACAGGTAAATTCAAATAGAAGATTTCATGATCGCAGAAATTTCTACTTCAATGGACAATGTTTCTCATGTCACAATTTTGGTCATAAAGCTGTTCAATGTGTTGCATATAAAACCATCATGACAAGAGAAGCAAGAAAGATAAGGATGAATGTTGAACCAAAGAAGAAAAACTATAACAACTTTTCTCCTCTTCAAAACGAAGTTGAATGTACTTATTGCAATAACTTTGGTCATGAAGAATCTGAATGCAGGAGCAAGGTCCAACCAAAAGAACATGTTCCCTCAAGCTCTAAAGTGTGGAAAAAGAAAGAAATACCGGTTGAAAATTGTGGGATAGCATTATTTGCAGAAGGTGAAGAAAATAAATGGTACATTGATAGTGGGTGCTCAAGACACATGACAGGTGACAAAAGCAAACTTCTTACATATAATGCTCTAGAAAAGGAAAAGAAAGTTACATTTGGAAATGATACCCCTGCTGTAATTAAAGGAAAAGGGTCAGTATTTCTAAAAGAAAAGGTGAAGGCTAATGATGTCATGTATGTGGATGGATTAAGGCATAACTTGTTAAGTGTAAGTCAAATGTGTGATCAAGGAACAGAAGTGGTCTTTAGTTCAAAAGAATGTGTGGTTCGTGATCTTGATATAGGTAAAATCATTATAAAAGGAAAAAGAAATCCAAGCAACCTATATGTACTGAATGGCATAGATCAATGTTACTTGAGCAAGTCTTCAGAAAATTGGCTATGGCATAGAAGGCTGGGGCATCTGAGCTTCTCTCAAATCAACAAAGCAAGCAGACTTCAAGCTGTTCGTGGTCTTCCCAATATTAATCTACCATAAAGTATCATATGCAAATCTTGTCAATTCGGTAAGCAGACCAGAGTACGATTTAATGCCAAAGAAGGATCATCAAGTAAGCCTCTTGAACTCATTCATACTGACATATGTGGTCCTATGAGGAAAAATTCACCACGTGGGGAAGAATACTACATCTTATTTATTGATGATTACTCTAGGATGTGTTGGATCGGGCTCATTAAACACAAGGATGAAGCATTTGAGAAATTTCAGATCTTCAAAGCACTGGTTGAAAATGAATTGGATCTAAAAATCAAGTGTCTTAGATCTGATCGAGGAGGAGAATATACATCAAATGAATTCCTTGAATTTTGTGAACAACATGGCATAAAAAGACAGTTCTTTATAGCTGGCACTCCACAACAAAATGGCGTAGCAGAAAGAATGAATAGAACAATTCAACAAATGGCTAGAGCTATGCTTGATGATTCTGGAACACCTGAAATTTTTTGGGGAGAAGCAGCACATACAACAACAAACATTCTCAACAAGGCACATGTTCGGGTAAATAGTGACAAAACTCCATATGAACTCTGCTTCTCCTAAAGAAGAAAAACAAACAACAAAAGAAGATGATGGTGACTTATGTCCTTCTACATCAAATAGAAATGATATAGACAGTGGATCCAATGAAGAACCTAAAGATGATCTATCTGAAAAAGCTCCATCCAGATATGTTCAAAAGAATCATCCTGAATCTCAAATTTTGGGAGACAAGGAATCAGGTGTATGAACAAGGAGAACTCTTGTGGGATCTTCTAGTCATCTGGCATTTCTATCCACAATTGAACCACACAATTTCAATCAAGCTAGAAAAGATGAATGTTGGAAGCAAGCCATGAATGAAGAGCTTGATCAAATTGAAAAAAATGACACTTGGGAATTGGTACCAAGACCACATGATAAAAATGTCATTGGAACTAAATGGATTTTCAAAAACAAGTTAAATGAGAATGGGGATGTTGTAAGAAACAAAGCTAGACTAGTTTGCAAAGGGTATACTCAACAAGAAGGTATAGACTTTGAAGAAACATTTGCTCCTGTAGCTAGACTTGAAGCCATAAGGATGTTTCTTGCTTTTTCAAGTTATCATCAAATCAAAGTTTATCAAATGGATGTTAAATCTGCTTTTCTTAATGGAGATCTAGAAGAAGAAGTATATATAGAACAACCGGAAGGATTAATTTTGGGAAATGATGAAAATATTGTTTGTAGACTTAAAAAGGCTCTATATGGTCTCAAACAAGCTCCAAGGGCATGGTATTATCGTCTTGACAAATATCTTCATCAACAAGGTTTTTCAAGGGGGTCTGCTGATAGCAACTTATACACAAAAGTTGAAAATGATAAACTATTGATTGTGGTTGTATATGTTGATGATATCATTTTTGGGAGTAACGAAGAATCTATGAGTCAAAAATTTGCTTCTGTCATGCAGCAAGAATTTGAAATGTACTTACTTGGGGAACTAACATTCTTTCTTGGCTTGCAAGTGCATCAAACTGCAGATGGTATATTCCTTTCACAAGCAAAATATCTTAAGCAAATTCTGAAGAAGTATGGCATGGAAGAATGCAAACCTGTAAGTACACCAATGATAACTAGATGCAATCTCAGTTCTCATGATGATTCTCCCACGGTGAATCAACCAGAATACAGATCAATGATAGGAAGTTTGCTTTATCTCACTAGGACTAGACCAGACATTATGCATGCAGTTGGGATTGTTGGACGATTCCAAGCTAATCCAAAAGAGTCTCACCTTCAGGCTGTCAAAAGAATATTCAAATATCTTCAAGGAACTCAAGACTTTGGTCTGTGGTATCCAAAGAATGCTGATCTTACTCTTCATGCTTACACTGATGCAGATTGGGCTGGAAGTGTTGATGATCAGAAAAGCACTAGTGGTGGTGCGTTCTATATGGGACCCCGGTTAGTATCTTGGCTCAGCAAGAAGCAAAATTCTATTGCATTATCTACAGCAGAAGCAGAATATGTGGCTGCCGCATCTTGTTGCACTCAACTCCTTTGGATGATGCAAACCTTACAAGATTTTCAAATCAAATGTGCTTCTCCTATCTCCATTATGTGTGATAATACAAGTGCCATCAATATCTCAAAGAATCTTGTTATGCATTCGAAGACCAACCACATTCCCATCAAATATCACTTCTTACGTGAACAAGTGCTTGAACAAAAGGTGAAGTTGGAGTATGTTCCCTCCAAAGAACAAGTTGCTGATATCTTTACCAAACCTCTGCCCAGGGAAGCGTTCAAGTATCTAAGACAGAAGCTGGGAGTGTTCTCTTCCAGTCAAAAGAAAAAATCTGCATAAATTCAGAAGATTAAATAGGATACGCGGTTTTCCTGATGTACAGTCACATATATACATGAGTATATGAACAAAAAGTCGCGTATGGATAGTTGCTAACTATTTTTGGTTGGTGTCAGCATTCTGCAATACTGTTTGGCTTTTCTGGTTATTTTTCTACCTGACAAATCATCTGATATGAAGAAGACAGGTACAGTTGGTATAAGTTCATGGGGAGTTGAAGAAATGTAAAATTTTCTATGCTTCACTTTCCATACGCGGGTTAGATGAACAAAAGTCGCGTATACACGCCATTTCCAGCATACACAGTCGCGTATGCATTAATGATAAGAGAATTGGGATGACAGCTGAAGATCAAGAACAGAGGTTCAGGGGGAGCATCAGTCTGACCGCTAACGATTAGATAAGGACAGATCATGTAGAGATTGCAGTCGGTGACTTGCTGTTGAAGGTGTTTAGGCAGCATAAACTAAGGGGGAGCCTTGGTCATATGGAAAGGATGCTTGGGTGCACAGTTTCAGGAGGAGCATTGGCCTTGCTGAGTATAATGAATTGTTGGCATTATGTTGATTCTGAAAAATGATCTCTTTCTTGAGGACTTTCTGGTGTTGGTCATAAATGGTCATATGTGTAATTTGATGAAAAGGTCTTGTTGAGACCCATGATGTAAAATTGTAATATTCAGTCATGTAAGGACTTGTCAAATTTTGTAAACCCACTTGGTTGGGTAGCTGAGTTGAAATGTGTAAACCCACTTGGTTGGGTACTTGAGTCTCATATGTAAATCCACTTGGTTGGATATTTTATGTAAGTATGAGTCTTTGGTGATAGGAAGTTCATAGAGTCATGTACTTCATTGAAAAATATGTTTGAAGATTCAGCATGAACTCAGGGGGAGCTTGGTCACTTCAGTATACATCAGATCTGCAGAATGCTTCTTCTACATAAGGAGAACAGGGGGAGAGAGTGTTGGTTTTGATCCACCCTTTGCCCTTGATGTCAAAGAGGGAGAGTGACATGGTGTTTGAATGAAGAGAAAGAATGGTGTCAAAAATGGGGAGAGTGACATGGTGTCATTGTATTCTTAATGTACCTATCTATTGTGATAACCAAACACCATCGTGGTTGCCATCAAGTCCAAAGGGGGAGATTGTTGGCAATATGATGCAGAGTGTTGTCCTTGATGGCAACCCACTGAATGAAGATGAAGACATGAGATTGTTGACTTGTGTTGTCCTTGATGGAAATCCACCTGATGAAGTTATTATTGACTTGATGAACTTGGTAAATGATGTAAATCTGATGTGATATGATGTGTGTTGACAATATGATGCTGAGTACCCACTTGATAGAGTGTTGTCCTTGAATGGAAACCCACCTGATGAAGTTGTGCTTGATAGAATATGTCTTGATGAACCTGTTTAAAGATGTAAATCTGATGTATCTATAGAGAGTACAGAAGGTAATGAAGAAAGGAATTCAATATGTGCTAGATCCATGATGAAAAGAGTATGTTTCAAGGAATACGCAGATTTTTCTAGGAGAAGTCGCGTATGCACGCGGTTAAGTACGTGCCAAGTCGCGTATGGGAAAAAGCGCTCAAAAAGTGCAAAACCAGGGGTAACCACCATGGTATTGACCCATTGTATTGGGTAATGATTCGTCCAAATGACCTCGTCCAGGAATACCATCGGATGTAATGTGGTTTTGGCTCATGGTATTGAAAAAGGGTAAACCTATATAAAGAGAAGAAATTCATTGTGCAAATGATGAGAGCGTGTGCAAGATGTCTGAGCTTGAATGAATACTTCTCTCTGAAGTATATCTGAATGGAAAGGGTTACAGTTGAATGATAGATCTGATTGCATGATGCACCAATGATGAAAAGGGTATCTAGATCTGAAATGTACTTGTATTTGCTAGATTTGTTTAGGGGATGATTAGATCTGAGAAGAGGCGAACATCTGTCTGAAATAAAGGGTAAAATCTGAGTAATGTATTAGTTCTGAAGAATTGCAATGACCTAAATGTCTGAAGAACCATACGCTAGTTCGCCGCAGAAGAAGCACGTATATACGCGGCTTTGCTGAAGAGAAAGAGTGTATGCGCAGAGAAATCAGCTCTGTAATTTATACAAAAGTATACGCGGGTTGATGTGATTGGAAGCGCGTATATACGCGGTATCAGTGAAAGGAAAGCACGTATGAAAACTAGGGTTTGCTGAAGCAAGGGGTATGAAATGTCTGATCTGTTCTGCTGTGTTATTGCTATCTGTGAATGATGTATTCTACAGTTCTGGGTTGTCTGAATTGATAAGCTTCATTTTGATGTATGGTTGAGCTTAAATGTATGGAGTGGGTCCAGTCTGAAAATATAATGAAACGTGGTCTGCAAGTGGTGTCCTAAAGGAAGCTTTGGATCCAGTGTGAAAATTGATGAAACGTGGTCCATAGAGGTGCTGAGGGTTGTAGCCTTCAGTCAAGGGGTTGTAGCTCCCTTCCGTGGAGAGGTCGGTAAACGAGATCGAGGTCACAGTTTCCTTCCAGGTGAGGTCGGTAAACGAGTCGTGGGGTTGGAGCTCCTTCCAGAGAGGCTGCAACCGAGCGCAGGGTACCGCAGGTCACGTTGAGTCTGTGACCAAAGACATATGTTGTAAGATGTTTTCTCTATAATAAAATATTGAAGGCTGAGCAACTGCAGCGGTGGTTTTCTCCCGACTTGGGTTTCCACCTAAAATCCTGGTGTTCATGTGTGATGCTTATGTGTGATGGTTTATTCTGTTCTTACCGCACATGTTTACCGCTTATTAAACATCTAATGAATGAATGATGGAATGATATAAGTGAAGAATTAATGACATAATTAGATCTCTGTGTATACGCGAGTTTCATAAAGGGTATCCGCGTATATACGCGAGTCTGTATCAGGAAAGTAGCGTATGGGTTTTAAAAGCAAGAAAAAGTTTTGAATATGAAGTAAATACTGATTCACCCCCCCTCTCAGTATTTTTCCCAACATATACCAACAAGCTCATGACATATTGGACAAATCCAATGCTAAGTACAAGCAGCAACATGAACAACATCGAGTTCCACACAACTTCTATGTGAGAGAAAAAGTGTGGCTACATTTTGAGGAGTGCATTGCTTGACCTCACCACAAGCTTTTCCCTATCTAATATGGGCCATACAACATCATGAAGGCTATAGGGGACAATTGATTTGAGCTCAGTATTACACCATTCCTTGGTCTACACCCAATGTTCAATGTGGGAAACCTTCAACCCTAATTTCCACCTCTATTGGACACATCCAACATGGAAGAACAACTAACACTAACAAAGTTAAACCCAGACTGCATGGAAAAAGTCACAACTGATTGGATCATGGACACACAGATCAAGAACACCCATAAATAGAGGATCAAGCTATAACTATTTGTCAATGCAGGCCAACTTCTTCACTATGGCAAGTGACTCACCAGGGACCAATTTCAATAGAATTTTCCTCATCTCATGGAGGAACTCAATGAAATGGGGACCATTGCTTCCTAATGGGGGAGTGTTACGAAAATAGGTCCAAAAATAGAATAAAAGAGAGATCAATGGTAAAAATTGATCATGATAGTCTTAAATTGACTCATTGATTGACTCTCGATACAATGGGTTGTGATCCTTTTTTCTTTCTAAGAGAATATTCCCCTTGATGTTGAGGCCTGCTTGTGACACCATTGTCACATGCTTTTCGCTCCTCTGCTCACCAAATTTTCCCTGAAAACATGTCTTTGTCTGACTTGGATACCTCAAGTCCTATCAGTAGTGAAGAGACTCTCATATCTATTGGGGAATATCAATTCCCTATCAAAAATTTTCCTTATGAGACATCTCAACCTTCCTCTCAACCACTCCTGGCTGGTTACTGTACTTTGGCACAGTTTATTCCTAGTGCTTCATCATTGTACCGAAACCTGATATGGTCAAGTACTATGGCTCCTTCTTTAGGGTCGTTTGTGTTGGGTCCATCCTCCTCGATTCCAATTTTTCAGACAGTTGTCACAACTATCCCAGCCCAACCCACAGTTTGTGTGGCTTCCTTCACACCATCCGTCAGTGTGGTCACATCATCTCCGTCAGTTACTAATTTTCGAGGAACGTATCCCAATGCGTCCATGATGTCTGTTGGGCCCATTGTGAGTGGATCACAACCTCACGTATTGGAGTCAATCAACCTATTCCTACTACGCCTATCCCTTCTAATCCTATTCTGGGAGTTTTGCTGTATGACCAATATATGATGGTTGTTCAACATCAGAACTACCTCCCTCAGGGTTCTCAACAGGTTCAGGCTCTAGCCAATCCACCACATCTCTATAGTGTGTTCAGGAATCACGTAAATTACCATGGGCCTATCCAGTAAGGTCCATTGTATGTTCAAAAAAATAAACCTCTGGTTCACCAAAATCAGTTCACATACCAAAAGGGACAACCCTATGGCCCACAAGGACAACCCTACCATCTACAGGGACAACCTTCAGCCCAATAGGGACAACCCTATGATCATTCAGGACAACCCTACATTTAGCAAGGAGTGCCTTATGTTCATCAGGGGAAAACCTATCCACCTCACGGACATCCTTTTGTACAATAGAACCAACCTTACGTTAAGCAAGGTCAGCCTCTTATACAACAAGGTCAACCCTCCGTAAGCTAGCAAGGTCAACCTGGTCTTCAAGGGTGGCCTAGCTCATCTCAACCATCAGGGCCACCTAGTTCTCAGGGAAAGCCTGTCCAGCCTCAGCATCCAGGCCAACCTGGACCCCAGGGACAACCTGGTCAGCCTCAAGGCCAACTTTTAATTTCTCAAGACCAACCGTTGGTTTCCCGAGGTCAACCTTTGATGGCACAAGGTCAACCCCAAGGAATTTCTTTCATCTCGCAATAGAATCCATATGTTCGTCAAAATGGGCCTCATAGGTTTACTCAAAACTAGTACCCTGGTCCCCAGCCAGGATATGGGAAAATTTTCCAAAATTATACACCCTATGGACAAAATCCTCCGAGACAGAACATATGGGCTAAAAAATTCACCCAACCTAGTTGGAATCCTAACACAAGTCTTTATCAAAGACTTGCGATGCCTTTTAACCCACAATTTCCATTCCTTACTACATTGGAACTCCCCAATGTGTCGAAGCTAACTAATGATCCCATTCTTCATAATCCATATTGGCCCCCAATTCCCACCAAGATCCCTGGCAATTGTCCCAAGTTTGAAGGCAAGTCCAGAGATGACCTCCAGGCGCATGTTATGACATATCACCTATGGTGCTCCTCTAACTCCTATATTGATGATTTAATTCATTTATGTCTTTTCCAAAGGAATCTCACTAATGTCGTTGCTAAGTCATACATTGAACTCTCTTGTGGAATGTTCGAAGATTCAATTCTCTTGAAATGGCATTTCTCACACACTTTCAGTTGTCGGTTTTCTATGAAATGAGAACGCACCTCCTTACATCCTTGAAACAAGATATGACCACAGAAATATTCAATCACATTCATGAATGGAGACATTGTCGTCGTTTGATCATGTTTTAAATACTTGATCAACTTCTGAGTGACTGGTTCACTACCTCTTTTTTCAGTCCGATAGCTAAGGACATTGCTATGGGGGCATGTGTCACTGAAGCGCAGAAAATTGCTCGTGCCTAGTACCTTGATCTGGTTTACTCCCAGTCTAGCATGCTTTATGTTCTCCTACCCAATGCTCCACAAGATGGAACTTCCAAAGCACCGACAACACCACCTATCGATGGTATCATTGCTTCCGTCTCTCATATTTCCCGAAAGTATTCTCCTGCTCCTGCGAAGCAAAAATATGCCCCTTCTACCGATACTGCTTCTCATCCACCTTCCAATCCTAGTAAAACCATAGAAGTGAATGTCGTCTAGTCTACCTCGGCATACAAATTTTCTAAAGGTAAGAAGAAGGGTAAAGGAAGGCCAAAGCCAATACCCCCGAAACAAGATTCTCCTAAAACCAACGTTGATGATGGCTCAAAACACAAACATAAGTACCTTTGTCTTATATGTGAGTTTGGTCACTTCACTAAAGACTATCCTTGACAGTCTGAAGTGAGTCGATTGCTTAAAAGTACTTAGGGGACCCCAACTATCCTGAAGAGCCTTTCCCATCCCATCAGACTCAGATGGTAGACCAACCATAATCCTCTTCCTCGTTTGGTTCTCAAGTGTTTATGTGTGGCACTATACCCATGAACGTGGTGACTAGGTCGAAATATTACACTCCGCCAGCCGAGAAAGAAACTGTCAATGCTCCTTCTACTTCTTTCCTGCCTAATTCTGGACCTCTTCATATAGAAATTCCTAGTAACGATTATGTTGTCCGATCACCTTCTAAAGGCATTCTTTGAAAATATTATTACAATCCAAATGATCAAACAACTAAACATTACAATATTGTTGAAGATTTGGCCCAAGCTCCTTCTGCTATGTCGGCATTGGAGGTTCTTCAAATTTTTCCTACACAATGGAGATCATTGCTATCTGCCATTGGAGGAATCGATTTGGCTAACTTTGACCTTATTACTTTCTGTTTGGAGAATCATGTTCCACGTCTACCCCACTAGATTTATTTTCTTATCCAATTTATCATTAACTCAAAGACCATTCATCGAATTGGAATCGATGAAGGTACATCTACATGCATTATGTCCATATCTTGTTGGAAAGACATTGGCTCTCCTTCTTTGAGTTAATCTCTTAATAGCCTGGAGGCTTTTGATGGAAGAGTTTCTCCTCTGTTTCGTATTCTCCCCAACTTTCCTATAATATTGAAGGCAATATAGTCAATTTCGAGGTAGAATTTTTTAACGCTAATCTGAATTACAATATTCTAGTTGGATGGAGTTGGACCCATGCTATGCATTGTGCTCCTTCCTCTCTGTTCCATGTGATTCATTTTCTCCACCAAGGGAAGATAGTCACAGTCGACTAGTTGTCTTTCTTTGCTGCTACTACCTCTAAAGGAAATTTTCCATATTTGGAGAATACAAATATTCCATATGAGAGTATGGGAGTAGGTCTTTTTAAATATTATGCCTTAATGGTTATTTTCAACCTCCTGCCTCCCAACGTCGCCTCTGTCAATATGATATCCGTCAAATCAGATCTGTGGCTCATTCCTTCCTCTGATTAAATGGATTCCTTCGGTGACGTTATGTCGTTAAGCCTTGTTGAAATCAACTATAGTAAAATTATCTCATATTCAGCTTCTCCTTCTAATCATACTTCTTTAAGTATGCCTCTCGACATGTATTCTCAATCCCCTTGGTTCGGTTCTTCGGATTCCTCTGATCCCTTCAACAAGACGTTCCTAACCGATGAAGCCATCATGGAAACCATGTCTCTCAAGGATCCTCCCTAGGACGATATTCATCATTGTTCCTCCTTTTTATCAAGTCTTGGGGAAATGTCTGCCTGTCTTGAGAATTTTTGTTCCCAAGTTCCTCCCTAACCGCTTCAAACGCCTATTTTGACACATGAAGTTTTTGCGGATGGAAACATGGGAAATATCACTCAGACGATGCCTATTGAAATCTCCTTTAATCCAGGGGTTGTCTAGAACATCCATATTGGGGTGAATTGTTCTCCTGATGAGATTAAGTTCTATATTATCCTCTTCCATGAATTTCGAGATTTTTTCACTTGGTCCTACGAGGAAATGCCTGGCATTTATCCAAGTATAGTAGTACACAAGATACCTAGTTACCATGATGCGAAACTTGTTCGCCGACATCTTCCTCCCATGCACCTTAGAAAGGCAACTCCCATAAAGGGAGAAGCTGGAAAAATTCTCAAAGCAACCTTCATTTATCTGATCTCGTTGATAGATTGGGTCTCTAACATTGTCCCTGTAGCTAAAAAGTAGGGAACCATTCAAGTTTGTGTGTATTACCATGAAATCAATCATGCTTGTCTGAAGGATAACTATTCCACTCCCTTCATGGACCAGATTATTGACAAATGTGTTGGGAGTGAGATTTTCTCCCTTATGGACGGGTTTTCTGGTTATAACCAGATTAATATATTACTAGATGATCAACATAAAATTGCCTTCATCTATCCATGGGGCACTTTCACGTATAAAAATATCCCTTTTGGCCTAAAAAATGATGGTGCCATGTTCGAATGGGAAATATTGTATACTTTTCATGATATTAAGCACATTGTTTACCCTTACCTAGATGACCTCCTAGCTCATTTCGCTAAGCGTCAGGACCACTCAGAACAACTCCGTTAATTTTTTCTTCATTGTAGACACTATAACATTCGACTTAATCTACATAAATATGTCTTTTTCTTTGAATCTGACATAATCATTGGGTTTTTTGTTTCCAAATATGGTATTCTTCTTGGTCCTCTTAAGGTCAAAGCTATCATTAATCTCCCCTCCCCTTCCTCTTTACACCAGTTGCAGAGTTTGAAAGGGAAAGCTAATTTCCAGCTTCGTTTCATACTGAACTATGCTGAGGTAGGCAAAGGTTTTACGCGATTTCTCAAGAATGGCATCCTATTCATATGGGATGAGATTGCCCAAAAATATTTCAATCCACTGAAGAACATTCTTGTCAATGCTCCTCTTTTGCGTCCCCCAAATTATGATCGCGATTGTTTACTCTATTTGGCTACCTATTTTAGCACTATCACCATGATTTTGGCACAATATGATGAATATGGTAATGAGCATGTCATATATTATCTCAGTCACAATCTTCTCGACACATAAATGTGTTACGCTCATGTCAAAAAATTGGCGTTGGTATTTTTTCAAGTTGTACAACGTTTCCGCCATTATATTTTACTCTACACCATGACCGTGATTTCTGATTGCAACCCCATGAACTATATTTTAACTCAAGGGTTGCTGGGGGAAATTACTTTAAGTGGATAGTTATCCTCCAAGAGTTTGATTTGGAGTTCACTGCAGCCAAATCAAAGAAATCATTGGTTTTCCTTAAATGGTTTGCTCCTTACCCTCTGCCTCTACTCCTTCAAGTTCTAAGGAATGCATTCCAGATGAAACTCTTTTTCTGATTAGCACCCTTGATCCATGGTATGTTGATATCATCGTTTATCTCCAAACTTCTAGTTTCCGACCCGAGTTGATGAAAGATGCTCGTTGGTGTATCCCCCTTCATTCACAACCCTATCGCATAGTCGAAGATACTTTATACTGTATGAGAGATGATTTCATCCTTCGTCAGTGTTAAGCCCTCGAGGAAGCTGAAAAATTCTTTAATGAATCCCATTCTAGCATGTATGGTGGTCACATGTCTGGGTATGCTACTTCTAAAAAACTCTTCATGTCGGGTATTTTTGGCCTACCATTTTCAAATATTGTATCCTTGTTGTCCGTAAATGTCATGAATTCCAGATCTACCAGCGCAACATGTGCATGCCAGCTGCTCATATCCATCCCATCATTACCATTGGTCCTGTTGCAAAGTGGGGTATTGATTATATGGCATGTTACCCTAGCTCCGTCGAGGGGCATGCTTATATTATTGTATCCATAGACTACTTCACCAAATGGGCGAAAGGAATGCCTACATTAACAACTGACGATAAGACAACTCCTCAATTTCTCTTCAATCACATGATTTCTAGGTTTGGAGTCCCTTAAGCCATTTTCATTGACCATGGCTCCAATTTTCTCCATTATGTGATGGTTGAGCTAATTACTCAGTTGGGTCTGCGTCATGACAACTCAACGTCGTACTACCCCTAGGCCAATGGTAAGGCCGAAGCCGTGAAAAAATTTTTAGTCACCATGATTCAGTGTAATTTTGGGAAGCACAAGTCCAATTGGCATCTCATGTTTTTCTCATCTCTCTGTGCTTATAGAAACTTGGTGAAGAATGCAACTAGATTCACACCATTACAACTTGTTTATGTTCTTGAATCTACCCTCCCGATTGAATGTGAAATTCCTTCAGTCAAGCTAGTTGTTGAATTAGTGCTGAATACTTCACTAGAGGAAGAATGTCTTATATATTTGGAAAGGCTTGATGAAACTCTCCGCTTCGCTGGTCTAGTCATAGAAGCACAGAAAAAGTGGGTCAAAGCCCAATTTGAGTAGACAATTTCCCTTGGTACCTTCGTAGAAGGAGACTTGGTCCTCTTGTATGACCAAGCCCATGATAAGCTAGGGGCAGGTAAATTCGAACCCATGTGGCATGGGCCCTACATCGTTAAACGTGTTTTACAAAAATGGGCCTGTGATCTTATTGATTATGAAGGAAATCCCTTGGATCAGCCCCGAAATGGAATATACCTCTAAAAATATTATGTGTGATTTTTCTCGTGCATTTCTTCTGTACATAAGTCTATTTTTCCCTTTTTGTACATTTTTGGCTTTGTATGCTTTGCAAGCAGTTTTTCTTGCTTATTATGTCTTTTCTTATTGTGCAGATGCCTATCATTCCTTATGTTGGTTTCGCTAACGGTGCCTCCTGCAGTACCAAGAACCTATCCTCTGTGGCTTGGGTAATTTATGATCCTAACAGTGAGTTAGTAGACCCTCAAGGAATTTTTTAATGACGTACAACTAAGAATGTCACTAAATACAGTGTATTTATCGAACTTCTAATTGAAACTATTTCCATTGACATTCATCAATTAATTGTAAACATAGACTCTTAGCTTTTTGTTCTCCAGCTCAAAGGGTATTATTCTGTCAAAAACCCTCATATTTTAAGGTGTATTTACGTTTTCGTTTGTTATAAATGAATTTTGATTATATTATATATCAGCATATTCCCAGAAGAATGAATACGTTAACTAATGTAGTAGCTAATCTTGTATTAGATAGACATTTGTAGAATTTGTAAAAGCAATCATCATTAGATAGTAAGATTGAAACAAAAAAATAAGCATATATCTATATATATATATATATATATATATATATATATATATATATATATATATATATATATATATATATATATATATATATATATATATCGATTGTTTGCATCAACTTTTACATCATAGTTAAAAATATATATATGTGTTTCAGTTACATCCTGAGATGCCATGTCTCTCAAAAAATGGAGAAATAAAACCTAGGAGTCTAATCAGCATGGTGCTCATGATAACACGTCACTGCCCGTATGACATGTCTCATCAATTGATGAATGCAGTTATAAACCCCTGCAGTGTGCCACTGCTAAGGACGAGGAATGTACTCAAATATCACATACTCTAGCATTCCTCAGATCCCTTAGATCCCTTGATGTCACCAATATGTTCAAGAGAAGTCCCTTTTTTAGTTTTCAACCCTTGATCCTCTATTCAATCTTGATTCACCATCATCTTATTCCTCTGTCTCATGTCGATGATGTGGGAAACAATATGGCCCTTCTTCAGCCAATCACTTCCTGTCGATTGTAGCTCATTATCGAGGAAGTTGATCCAGAGACTCTTTTCTGGTACCTTAGAGCTTGCATGCCTCAATGTAAAGTTCTTCACATTCGACGACAGGTTCTCATCACTAGCTTTCGATCGGGTGATTTCACGAATTTTCGACTCCAGTTCATTTTCACATTCCATGGATTGTACTAGCAGTACCTTGAGAACCAATGTCGTTATTGGTGGTTTCTCTCATTCCTATTAACAACTTCCATTGTCGGCTGGTAATCAGGAAAATTTATTGCATGTTCAACTTTAGCTCATTCATTCACATGCCTAAATTTGTACTTGGTTAGGTCGGGATGGAGCACAAGACCCTAGGTTTTGTGTGATAAAATCCAGGCTGGAGGACAATTTGATTTGTCATGAATGTATACATGACTCTTCTAATTGGATGGCTACGACCATACCTGATTCTATTTTATGATCCTTCTCATTGGATGGTTCTGTCCATACCATGGATCTTATTACATGTTCTCTATTATGGATGGCTGCACCCATACCTCATACTCATGTATCATAGATATCAGTCATATTTGATCTTGCAAGTCCTCCAATGATGGTGTTTTGGTTTGGGGATGTTATCATAAAGAATTTTACCCCTCCCTCTATCTCGAACTTCATGCTTTGGGGGGCATATTTTACACAACATTTTTCCACCATCCCTACGTTCCCTATTCCGAATACTAGAGGACCATCATAGTGACCCCTGTGAACTGTCACACATCATAATGAATTTCATTGCATCCCTTAACATGCAAGGAACAAAATCTCTGTAGACCATTCCTGAAGTAGAACCTTAAAAACATGTAATTTTGGGTCAACGCTATGGTGTAGTTATGTAGTCTTGCCCATAGCTAGATTTTCACTAGGCCTCACGCCATGGTCGCTTTGTCTCTGAAGAGCCCCCATGTCAATCTACTTTTGGAAGGTTTTTTAATATGGAAATGAAGCTTCTAATATCTAACAGCTTCATGTGTGGAATCATGGATGTTTGTTCGACTAGATGTGGTCAAGTTTCTCCCTTTGGCCTTCTAGTTCCTACAAAAATGCAACTTCCCAAAGGGATAGACCTTTCCTCCACCATAAGTGGATCCCAAAGCTCTTCCTCCACTCCTATAAATTCCTCTTCATCCCATTGATTCTGCTAGCTATAATATACCAAGAGTTGGTGTGCAGAAGATAGTAGAGAATAGTTCATAGTTGTGAGAGAGAGTTTGAGTCTTTTCCCTCTTTGAGCCAAACTGACGAATGAATGCTTTGGAGACATGCTTGAACGAAACCATCAAAGGAGGAATACAACGTCAAGGTGTAGGCTGTAAACTCATTTTTATACATTAATATGACAGGACTGATTTCTAGTTTCATATTTTTCTATTTTAATATTCAAATTTTCTAACTCTCCTTGACAAGTCAGATAGTCATAAATGAATATGTATGCTCATATGATTTTAGTGCTTGCTTGATCTTTGTGCAAGTGTGTGGATATCGCTACCAATGAAGTGCAAGGATTGAAGGACAAAGATTGAGGGATCATAGCAATGTACTATGTCAAGAGTGTTGGATTGAGGTAGGACATCTATTCCAATATGTATTTCGTTTATGAACTAGGAATTTAGAAACTAGCATGTTCCCTTGATGCTAGACCCACCCTAGCGCTGGATGGATCGCCTTTTTCCGTAGAGGAGATTTTCCTGCACAAAATTAAGGTCGCCATTTCTTTAGTGCATGTAGTATTGCCAACCTTTCCTTCTCATAAATAGATTTATCTAAATACTTTCCTTTGATTGGACGACTTTCAAAAGAAATGGGTCTACCTTCTTGCATTAAAAAAACACCAATTCCAATGCCTGAGGCATCACATTCCAAAATAAAGGTTTTTGTGAATTCTGGCATAGCTAAGACTGGTGTTGTGCACATTTCCTCTTTAATATGTTCAAAGGCCTTAGTTTTTTTGGGAATCCATGAAAATGCATATTTCTTCAATAATGTTGCTAGAGGTACTGCTATTCTCCCATAATTATTAACAAACTTGTGATAACACCATGTTAACCCAAGAAATCCTCGCAACTACTTTATGGTTGTGGGGACTTTCCATTCCTTAATGGCTTTAATTTTGTTAGGGTCTACCTCAACACCCTCCTAAGATACAATATGACCCAGATATTCCACCTCTTATACTCTAAAGAAATATTTGGAGGTTTTTGCATATAATTTTTTATCCTCCAATAGTTTGAGCACCCTATTAACATGATGAACATGATCCTTCCAAGACCTGATTTAGATTAGTATATCATCAAAAAATACTAACAAAAATTTTCTAAGGAAGGGTTTGAAAATGTAATTCATCAACCCTTGAAATGTAGAAGGTGCATTGGTAAGGCCAAAAGGCATGACCAAAAATTCATAAGGACCCTCATGAGTTCGAAATTTTGTTTTCAGAATTTCTTCAGTCTTCATTCTAATTTGATGATATCTTGAATGCATATCCAACTTGGTAAAATAAATTTCTCCATGTAATTCATCCAATAATTCATCAATTACAGGAATGGGAAATTTATCTTTAATAGTGAGCTTATTGAGCTGACTATAATCTATACACATGCGCTATGATCCATCCCTTTTGTGCACCAATATTACCAGAGCAGAGAAAGAACTTTGACTAGGTTGAATTATACCAACCTCTAACATTTCTTCAAGCATATGTCCAATTTGTCTCTTTTGGACATAAGGATATTCGTAAGGCCTGATGTTTGGAGGAGCACTTCCTGGAATCAAATGAATAAAATGATTATGATCTTGAATAGGTGGGTATCCTTTGGGAGTTTCAAACACCTTTGAATGGTTATCCAAGGCTTTTTGGAGATCTGGAGAAATATATGATTTTGATGTTGGAACTTCTAGTGAGCATAAGTGTGCAACTACGCCTTCTTGTTATTTCTTCAAAAGTTTTTTCATGACATTAGAGCTTATTATCTTTCCTGACTTCCCCGTGATACCCTGTAATTCGACTTTATTTCCTTCCAAAAAACATTTGAAGAAAATTTCTTGAAAATTAAAAGCTATCATCCCCAAATATTGTAACCATTGCACTCCTATAACAACAGCATCACCTCCCATTGGAATGGAAATCATTGGACTATTCAATACATATTCCCCCATGGTTAGTTGATATTATGGAATTTTCCAGAGAAATTTAGATTTAATCCATTTGCAACCATCACTTGACACTCTGGTGTTGGGTATAGGAAGCAATTCAATTCCTTGGCTACCTTACAACAAATAAAATTATGGGTATTACCCGAATAAATAAACACTATTACCTTTTTCTTCTTGATATGTCCTTCTATCTTGAGAGTTTCAAGAGTGGTAATTCCTCCCAATGCATTACAGGATATGGTCAGACTCATTTCTTCTTTATCAAGGGTTGGTTCCTGGTGTATATCCTCTTCTTTTGAAGTTTCTTGTTAATTTTATTCCTCCTTTTCACAATCTATGTAAAATAATTTCTTCTCGGCACACTTATGACCTTTAGTGCATTTTCTATCACAACTGTAGAAAAGCCCTTTTGCTGTTTTTTCTTCCAATTGTTGTGGTGTCAACCTTGTAGGTTATGGAAGTCTATGAGTAGCATCACTTCCATATTTATATATTTGAGTGGTAGGCTTCGTTGTCGCCATAATTTTACATTCATTTTTTCTTGAAAACCTGACTGCCATCTCCAATGAATCGGGTTCCCAAAGGAGAACCTCATGTTGGATATTATCCTTTAAAGTACCTATGAAGACATCAATCCTATGTTCCTCTATGATATCAATTACCCTTATATTCAATTTTTGGAAGTCCTCAATGTGCTTCACCACTGAACTATTTTGTTTGAGATTTATCAATTAGCTAAAGAAGGTGTTTCTCTTTGTATCCTCGTAATGTAATATCATTTCCTCCGTAAAAATTAACCAAGTGAATTTTTTTTACAGGATCAAAGCCATGAATACAATACAAATGTATTTTTTTCTAAATATAAAGTTTCAATGCGTACCTTTTGTGTGTTTTGCACATTATTGAGATCAAAATATTGCTCCATCTGTAGTATCAATGTTATGGGATCCTTGTCATCAAACTTCCTCATATCATCTTTGGAATATGGTGTGTCTTCAATCCAACATTAGAGTTTATGAAAGCACTATTAATAATTTTTTTTCTCATCATGTGTTTCCTCTTCTATATTTTCGCCATTAGGAGTCATTTCTTCTATCAACTTTGTCAAACCCTCCAAACCTTCCATGTATTCTTTTAGATCATTTTTCATGTCTTCCATTTTTTCTTCAATGTCATCCATATTATCTTCCATGCCATTCTTAAAACCATCCATCTTATCTTCCATGCTTTTCTTCAAACCATCCATCTTAGCTTCCATGCCTTTCTTCAAAACTTCCATTTCATTTTTTGTTGCTCTATGCAAGAGCGAAAGGTGTTGCACTTGCTCTTGTAATTTTGATATATCATGTTTCACTTCTTGCCCTTCATGAGTAAATAGTAGAGCCTTCCAAGGGTTTAATGGGTGTTTAATTCTATTTATGGGGAATTTTAAAACCCAATACTGATATCTATGCTTCAATATTCCCTTGGAATCACCTCAAACTGATTTTTCAAGTAAGACTTATGAAATTTGAAAAACAAATACAAAACGTTTTCTTGCTTTTGAGAAGCTTGATATTGAAATTGATGTATCTCTGTAATTTTGGATCCTTGAGATTTTATCTTTATTGATTTAGTATCCCTATGAATCTTATTTCCAATTCCAGAGGTCTGACCGGATTTGGATTCTTCAAGGCAAAGTTATGCCCAATATCCCACAATGACCTAATTATGGACTTGTTGAGTAGAGAAAACTTTTACAGCGTGCCATGTGTCAATTTTTATTCCTAAAACTCTAAATTTGATACACATGTTGGTTTGAGGGGACTTTAACTAGGTTCAATTTTAAGGTTTACCAACAAACCCCTATACCACTAGCCCTTTCGGCAATAGCTTGCATGCGCAGGTCAAGGTCTCACCCAAAGTAGTATGCGAAGGTGTTGGAACTAGGTTTCCGAACCCTGAGAGAGAGAAAGTTAATTGAAGGGGGTCCCTTCAGATCTAACAGACCTGCACTGGAGAAGCCCTAACACAGGAACCCGTAATAGTATATCGGTGGAATAACTTAAGCGTAGCTCATAAATAATAAAATAACAGGTTAACAGGAGCAAGGTGACCAATTATAACCAGATCTATGCATTCATTTAATTCTTAAGCATCACTTCCATGTGCATGTCAATAAACCATTAATATTCAGAAGCATACATTAACTCAAAAATATCATAAATTGCAGCATGTAATCATAACACAGAAGCTTTTAGATACCACAAAACAATCTTTCTCATTCATTCATATTCAGATCCAACTTACAGATTCTATTTACTAGCCCACACACACAGCTAACGGGGTCCACACACAACAAAACTAAGGGTCTCCGTGCACACATCCAGTAGGAGACCTTGCCTAGACAATCCACAAAAGGATCCACAGATTCATATCCAAGCTTAATCCAAAAATTTTCCTACTTCTATACTTGATATATCCATCTATTTATATCATATTACCCTGTGCTACTCTATGGTACGCAAATCATGGTTTGCAGTGTCTTGGTCTACCCTTTGAACCATTACAATTCATTGGGGGCTTTGATCAGCCCCAAATCCCCTATGCTAAACTTAATTATTACAAAATATTACAAAATTGTTCCAAATTTTCCGCTAGGGAAAACAACTCCAATAGGTCCCCAACACAATCTTGTGACTCGTCCTAAGTCACACTAGAAGTGGGGTCTTCATCTTATCTTGGAGTTTTTCGAAAACAGCTACAAACAGAGGCATGATGCCTTCACTCTACGCGGCTGCATTCTTCATGATGTCGACCAATTTTTGTGAATTCGGTCCTTCAGTAGCTAAAGCGATGCTCTCTAGGGTCTGTTTCAATTGATTGATTGCCACATCTAAATCTTGCGAAATTTTGAGAGCTTCATCAGCCCATGGCTTCAATAGGTCATGGAGGACTTGCTTCTTGTGGCAGAGCTCCTTAATTTCATCTCTTAGCATGCGGATGGTTAGAAGACGCACTAGGAATTATGTTGCTACGAGGGTGAGCATGGTATCTTCCATCTGTTCAAAATCCTACTCCTTTTGGTGCAACTCTTGATTGAATTGGTAAAGGAGGGGATCACGCTGCACCATGGATCATAAACCCATAGTAGTATCTAATAATTCGGAGCCCTTTGTAACCTAAGATGATATACTTCTTGTAGCTTCCTTGACTAGCGCAGCTCGCTGCACGTGCAACTCAAGGAGGGTCTTGGGGTATAATTTGGCTTGTAGTGCAACAATTTTTTGTTCCATATCTACTTTGACAACCTATACTTCGGTTCAGGATGCCTTCAATGCAGTTACCAAGCCTTCAATCTTGGCCTGTTGCCCAATAGAGGTAGGAATTACTTCCGACACATCCTCACAGAGCTGATCTATCTGATGCTCTAATTCAGCCTGCTATGCAACTGCTATGATGTATGGTTCTCGAGATTGTGCGGTTTTGGAAGCTTTGGTCACAATGGTTTACTCAGCCTCATTTATCTGCTACTACACCCACATTTCTCTATGTTGGAGTTTTTCAAAGATGAATATGTAGAGGGCGTGCAAATTCTCACGTGTAAGTCTCACAACATCGATATTGACCGCATAACAAGCACAATTTTTCTCACATGGGATCAGAGGTACTACAATGAATGTCGCGCCTGGTAGGGGGTAGCTCCTACTCTCGGTCATTGTGGTCAAGGCTATAACTATGGTTATCTGGCTCACTTGACTCTGCCTCACTTGGTTCACGCTCGCTTGAAGTGTATCTTCTTTTAACTGAAGGGCGTGTAGCCTAAACTGCAAGGCTTCCACCGCGACCTTTTGTTGATCTTCGAGGGAAACCCATTGGTCTTCAGCGGAAATAGTAATAGCATCGACGGTCTTCTCCATGTCCTCCTCCAGTAAATTGACCTCTGCTTCCTTGTCGGTCTTAGAGGCCTTGCAATTCCTCCTCTACCCTTTGGGAGGCTCGCCTGTGAGCCTTGTTCTGCGTGGGGACTTCGCGCCCTCCCCACCAAGCCCTTCAACTCCCTTTTATCGTTGAGACTCCTACTCTGCCCCCTTGGTGGCATCCTTGGGGGTGTTCTTGGTCATGGTTTTCTCCGTGGAGCACACCTTAGTATCCCTCATTGTACTTGGTGAAACAGTATCCTTCGGGGTTGTGCCCTTGCCAGAGGTGCCTATTGTGACCGAGAGAGATGATTTCAAGCCAGTCTTCCATGTCGGTGGCCAAGTTGTGACAAGTTGATCGATCTCTATTTCCGTGGAAAGATACGAAGGTTATACCATGCTTAATATTTATGGGCCCAGATCTGCACATTATGCATGGTCACATGGAAATCAACAATGCCTTGGTATTTTTCATAAACCATGGGTGAGAAGTGCAGCCTGGAGTGAATTGGTGCTGCTAGCACATGCTCGAACAACACCCATAACACCTTGTTCTCCTCAGTGCACTTTGGATCCTTTGAATTCCAGAGCTTTTCATATCGCGTACCTTCACAGACATCCGACTCAAGCTCAGTGAGAACCACATTGTCAGGTGTCTCCCATGCAATCAAGGCGATCAACATCAAAAGCCAGGAATACCAAAATGCCTTCCCCTGGTCCTGTGCCACCCGCACATTGTCTAAAAATTATTCGTAGAGGTACTGTGACCAGTTTTAGCAGACCCCTTTCTCGCATTATCCAACTAGCTGAATCACATAAGCAGGGATGACCAATGCCCAACACTTACGCATCATTTTATAGGTGAGTAGTAGAGTACCCATGTGCACTCCTAGGCCAGCTATGGTTTATACAAGGAATCCTCTCTTATCGTGATCGACTTTATAATTCTCCTGCATTTTTTCGATGACATTCTTCTCATATTTCTTGCCGAAGCCCATCATGGGATGGGACCCTTGCATGGGTAGGCTTTTGATTTGGTGAATTAACGTGGCGTCGATCAGGATGTGGCCTTGGATCCACAAGAACCCATCGTGGATCAGTGCCAGTAGCTAGAGCACAACCAGACTCATGATGGCATATTGGCCGAAGTGGGGGATGCACAAAAAATTAAATATCTCTGAGGCTTCTAATCCGTGCATCCACAACATTGGCTCCACCATCGGAACATTATCATACAACACCCTCTCAAGATATAATTCTCGAGCTAGGTATTGGAAGGCGTCAGCATTTGCTAAATCGTGATCATCAAATAATGCAGGGGAGGATCTTGAACATGTCACTAATCAAGGGGACCTCCTCCTTGACCGGAAACATTTTCAAGTATTATTGGACCACATCAACATGCTTGGGGGTGTGCACTGTTGGTTTTCTTGGCTTGACATATGCTGGAAACCAGGAGAGCAGAGCTTCCTCTCGGGTTGTCATGGGGCGCTTTGATGGATTGGGAAAGCGTGCCTGGGGGGGGAATGCACAATCTGAGGGGAGGTGTGTGGCTCTAGCCTAGTTCGTGGCTTTACCCTTCCCTTTCTCTTTTCCTAGCTCCTTGCATGTTTCCTTACCCTTTCCCTTTCATTTGGTCGGCATAGACATGACCTCTTGAATGTCGGGGTTACTTGAAACACATCTTCAGACCCAATTTCAACGGAGGTCGTAAAAAGTGATGACTCAGTAGGGTTAGAAGTAGTCATTCTTGCTTGGAAGATGAATTATCGGTTTCTGCTATCAAAGGGGGAAGCTCGCCCAGACATACAGATGGAAAATGCACACAATACATAGAGTTCACAGTAAAGAAAAAGGTGCAAGAATTTCATTAAAAAAAAAGGAACTGATTATGACTTGCGCCCCTCTTTTTATAGCCTCCTATGAGTAAAAATGGTCAGGTTAGTCTTAAATGAAACTTACCATCAAGGAAAAGGCAAAAAAACCTCACAAATCCCTGCATTAATTGCCAAATTCCCACTCCATTCAACGGTAAAATCATTTTTTCACCCAGTTTTAATATTCCAACGACTAGGTTTTCCAGTTGCGCACTACCCCTGTGCCTCCGTCGCACACTTCCACACGTCCCTACCTGCACACTACCCCTGGGCACCTGTTCATCTGAAAGGAGTGTATTAGTTCTATTGTGCTAAGTGTCCTTTCAGGTAAATAAACATGTAGAAATTGTCTCCATAAGTTTGCTTAAGGTATGAGAGTTTTAACCATGAAAATTAGATAAATTAGTGAACTTTAAGCATGTAAATAAGCCTTAAAAACATTGAAAAGCAGTTCATAATATAGAAAAAAATTCACACATGAGTTTTACACAGTAGGCATGATGAAGCAGTTCACCCCTCTTGTGTTACATCTGCTAGTCCAACTCCCAGTGGAATGTCCCTCTCTGTCATTATGCTCAAAATTTTAGATTATATATGTTTGGATGCCTCTAATGGTTGTTTTCTCTGCACCAATGGCTCTATAATGCTAAAATTAGTCTAGGTAGACTCTTGTTTCACCAAAATTGGTCAAAATTTGACCTCTCCATGCCTTTTTCCCAATGTCTGCTAGAAAATATCCACTAACTGTGGAGAACTAGTAGTTAGATGTAGTTAAATTTAGTTAATCCCTAAAAATAATGTTAGCACTATATTTTCCACTGTTATGGACTGTTAGAGTTTAAATGTAATTTTTAGGTAGAGTGGTCACAAGCCGACCCTTCACCGTAACCCACGCAGTCTTATGGTTGTTTAAACTCCAACTTGGAGTGGAACCCAATGTCTTTGGTTCCAGAAACCATAACATTAAACATTTTTGAACTGCACCCATGTGAGCGTCTGTTCTCCACCAAATTTTACGTTAACATAGCCATTGTAAACTCCACATTAATATATGATGGAACCTGGAGTGTCATTATTCCGCAAGAAACTGTTTCATATAACCACGTGCCAAGTTACAGCCATTGTAACCGTTTTCACTCTGTCAAGGTATGGAACCTGAAGTCTTAGTTTCATAAACCATAAAAATTAAACTCTTTAACCCCCTGCGACATTATCACAAAAATCTTGTCGGATTTGGAGTTTAATAACCATCGGGTTTAAACATTTAAGTTGCGGTTGTGGTTACACCATGTATATAGATCGTCAAGGTTACAATTTTGTAGCTGTCGGGAAGTGAAGGGCCACGGTTCTGGGTGCAAGAGCATATGGATGGGAGGCTAGCCTCCCAAGCCCTCAACACATAAACTTATAAACCATAAATACAAGTGGCGGCATCTAGGGGTAAGAAACAACCTGTAGGCGGAATGGTAAGAGCTCATGCATGCGGACAAGAGGTTGCGAGTTTGACCTCGTCGAGTCCACAAAAATTTTACCCCACTATTGTGAGGACACGTGGTAGCCTGCAGGCTTGCCACGTGTCACTCAATCATTAATCCATCCATAAATACATCCAACGGTCCAGAACAGAGTCGTACAAACAACCATTAATGGCCCACAATGTGCCATGTGGCGCCACTGTAGGTTTTAACCTTGAAAAAAAATTATCTACACACGAATCTTATAACAGAAACTAAACAATAGCAAGAGCATAAAAAATCAAACAGATAAACACAGAGATTTTCCCCTGGATCCCAAATCGGGACGACTAGCTTGATTTTTCATTATATTCCTTTTAGTGTTACAACACATATATATACATGCCGAATCATACATAAACCCCAATCCATTAACCCTGGATTAGAACATAACCGTAGTTCCCTTGATCGAATCTACAATACCAAGGGTTGAAAACCATCGTAACCCAAAAAACCATGTGCAAACTCATGCACAAAACATGGGTGGGTCCACCTATGAGTGGGACCACACACCAAAAAAAATTTCACCGGGGCGCTGTGCCTGGCGCAACATACAACGCATGGGGATAGTCGTGGAAAGAATATAACACATACCCAACATTCTCCCACTTGTTGTTTTCTTTCCATAGGGGGACACATGAGAGCTTAGTCATTAGGCCAATTCATCAACAACCATTGTTTCTCTACACCAAGAGAACTTCTGAGTGCTCACAGACTTTGTCAATGCATCTGCAACATTCTTCAAAGTGTCCACCTTTACCAACAACACCCTTTTAGCCTCAACCATATCTCTAACAAAGTGATATTGAAAATCAATGTGCTTTTTCTTTGAATGATAAGCAGGGTTCTTAGCCAAGAAATTTGCACTTTGGCTATCACAGTCTATCCTTATAGCTTGCTGTACCAACCCCATACTTGAACACAATCTCTGCAACCAAACTGCTTCCTTTCTTGCATGAGTGGCTGCTATGTATTCTGCCTCTGTAGTTGAAAGAGCCACTACAGACTGTCTTTTACTCATCCAATTGACTGCGCCTCCAAATAGGCTAAACACATACCCACTTGTAGATCTTCTTTGGTCCAGATCTCCAACCCAGTCTGCATCAACAAAACCACGAATGTCCAACATTCTTTCTAATCCTGGTCTTCCTTGGTAGCACAAGCCATAATCACTAGTGCCACGTAAATATCTAAAAACCCGCTTCACTGCTGTCCAATGCTCCTTCCCTGGGTTTGACATAAACCTTCTCAATACTCCCACTGCATGTGCAATGTCTGGTCTAGTACAGACCATTGCATACATCAGGCTACCCATTGCACTTGCATATGGAACATGGGACATATCCTCCTCTTCTTCTTGTGTCTTGGGACATTGTTTAGCAGACAGCTTTGTACCTACAGGAATCGAAACATTCACCGGTTTACTATCCTGCATATTGAACCTCTGCAATATAGTCTCGACATACTTCCTCTGGTTTAACCAGAGCTTCCTTTTTGCCCGATCTCTCTTAATTTCCATGCCCAAAATATAGTTTGCAGCACCAAGATCCTTCATGTCGAATTTGGAGAAGAGTTGGGTCTTCAAATCTTGGATAATTTATTTGTCATTTCCAATCAACAACATATCATCCACATACAAGACCAAATAAATAACACGGTCACCAATTAATTTAAAATAAACACAGTGATCCTCCTTGCTTCTGGTGAAGCCAAGTCCCCGTATATAGGTATCAAATTTCTGATACCACATCCTTGGTGACCGTTTTAACCCATACAAAGACTTCTTCAACCTGCATACCAGTTCTTTCTTACCCTTCACCATAAAGCCTTCAGGTTGCTTCATGTAGATCTCCTCTTCTAGATCCCCGTGAATAAATGTTGTCTTCACATCCATCTATTCTATCTCAAAATCAAATGCAACAGCAACAGATAAAAGTAATCTAATAGAAGTAACTTTGGACACAGGAGAAAAAAATATCACCAAAATCAATTTCCGGCACCTGGGAATAACCTTTCGTTACCAACTGAGCTTTGTATTTCTCCACCTTTCCTTCTACATTTATCTTCTTCTTAAACACCCATTTTCTCCCTATGGGCTTCCTTCCAGCCGGCAACTCCACTAGATCCCATGCCTCAGTTTTGTGCAAGGATGCCATTTCATCAACCATGGCCTCCTTCTAGAGTTTTCCATCCTCTGAATCTACTGCCTCCCTGATAGTTCTAGGATCATCATTAGTTATAGTTAAGGCAAAGCCTGAACAGAAAGTAGATGGACTATACCTTTCTGGTTGCCTTCTTTCTCAAACTGATCTTCTCAAAGCTGGAGTTTGTGGCTCTTCCTCTTCTGAATCTTCTTCTACTGTAGAGTCTAATTCATACTCCTTTAGCTCAAACTCTATCTTCTCAAGTTCCTTTGTATGATTTCATGTTTAACAACATCTTTTACCTCTCTAAACACCACATCTCGGCTATACACAACCTTCCTTGTTTCTGGGTTCCAAAGCTTGTAACCTTTTAAACGATCCTTATACCCAATAAAGATGCACCTTTTAGATTTATTATCCAACTTGGTCCTTTTCTCCTTTGGAACATGTACATATGTATCACATCCAAATACCCTTAGATGTGAAAGAGATGGTTTATTACCAGTCCATACCTCATGTGGAGTCTTATCCTCCAACGCTGATGAAGGAGATCTATTAACTAAGTAACATGCAGTCTCCACTGCCTCTGCCCAGAATTCTTGTCCTAGCCCGGCACCACTGAGCATGCTTCTTGCCTTTTCCATCAGCGTTCTATTCATTCTTTCTGCAACTCCATTTTACTGAGGTGTGTATGGAGTAGTCCTCTACCATGCTATACCACACTTCTTACAGAACTCTTCAAATTCCTTCTTGCAGAACTCCCCACCATTATCTATCCTCAGTGCCTTTATCTTCTTCTCTGTCTAGTTTTCCACTAGTGCCTTAAATTATTTAAATTTGTCAAAGACTTCAAATTTCTTCCTCAAGAAATATATCCATGTATTCCTTGAGAAGTCATCTATGAATGAAACATAGTACACGGACTTTCCTAGTGACGGAACTGACACAGGCCCAAACACATCACTGTGCACAAGTTCTAATATCTTGTTCGCCCTCTTAGCACCAGAAGGAAAACTCACCCGATTCTGCTTCCCATATACACAATGTTCACAGAAATCAAAATCCAGAGAGAAATTAGACATACCTTCTACCATACCATTTCTATGCATTATCTGAAGGCCCTTCTCTCCAATATGTCCAAGCCTTTGATGCCATAGCATGGTCTTTTCTCCAGAGACAGCTAGGCTTTCTGCTCCACTTTCAGGAACCACATAACTGTTACACCCATCAATAATAGTGCTAACTTGTAGCTTGTACATAGTTCCAATACGAACTCCCCGCATTAATACCAGTGCTCCTCGAACCATCTTGTAGGCATCTTTCTCGAACACTGTTTTTACACCTGCATCATCCATCTTACTTACAGAAATCAGATTTCTAGCCAATGCAGGAATATGCAGAACACCAAGAAGTGTTCTAATCATTCCACCTTGCAGCTTCAGCTTGACCTTTCCACGTCCGACGATTCTGGCCTTCCTATCATCCCCTAGGAAGACATCACCACCATCATATTTCTCATACTCGCAGAACCACTCCCTATGGGGAGTGAACTGAAAGGATGCACCTGAGTCAATCAACCATGACTCATGATCTACATGTGTATTTGAAGAAGAAGCCAAATACACATCCCCACCTTCATCCGAGGTGGTTTTTTCCTCTGCAGAAGGAGCTTCATCAGATCCCTTTCCTTTCTCAGGAGCTTTATATCAGCATTCCTTTTTGTAGTGCCCTTCCTTTCCGCATTTCCAGCACACCTTTACAAACTTTCCAGGAGATTTAGATCTCCCTCTAGATTTAGATCTCCCACTCGAAACCTTATTCTTGTTTCTGTTTTGGGACCTTCCTTGCATGGATAAGGCATCTCCATTCTAGCCCTCCATATTTCTTCATCTCATTTCCTCCGACAGCAAGGCTGAGACAATGTCATCAAAATTCAAGGTAGTTGTATTGCTACCTATTGCAATAACCAGACTATCCCACGAATCTGGTAGAGAACACAACAAACTGATGCACTTATCTTCATCTGATATTTTAATATCAACAGATGAAAACTGACTTACCACAATATTGAAGGCGTTCAGATGCTCTGTCACTGAGTCTCCACCCTTCATCCTCAGGTTATACAACTTTTTCCGCAGGAACAACTTATTCACCAGAGACTTAGATTGGTACAAAGTCCCAATTTTTTCCCACAAATTCTTCGCCGTAGCTTCCCCAGATACATTCAACAATACTGAATCTGACACACACAACCGTATTGTGCTCTTAGCCTTCCGATCCAGTTTCTTCCAGTCTTCATCTGACATTGCCGTTGGTTTAGTACCTGGATCTACCACGATCCATTGATCTTTATCCACCAGCAGATCCTCCATCTTGAGCTTCCACAACTCAAAACTCTGACCATTAAATTTCTCGATCTCTATCTTTCCGCCGCTCGCCATATTCTTTCACCGCAAGAATCGATCCCGTAGATCTCCCACTGCACAGGGTCTACCACAGGCCCGAGCAAAAAACCCTCAACAACAAAGGCGTCCCCTTGAAGCCGAAACAACTCCGATACCAAATGTAGGTTTTAACCCTGAACATAAATTATCTACACACGAATCTTATAACAGAAAATAAACAATAGCGAGAGCATAAAACATAAAACAGATAGACACAGAGATTTTCCCCTGGATCCCAAATTGGGACGACCAGCTTGATTTTTCATTATATTCCTTTTAGTGTTACAACACATATATATACATGCCGAAGCATACATAAACCCCAATCCATTAACCCTGGATTAGAACATAACCATAGTTCCCTTGACTGGATCTACAAAATACCAGGGGTTGAAAACCATCGTACCCCAAAAAACCATGTGCAAACTCATGCACAAAACATGGGTGGGTCCGCTTATGAGTGGGACCACACACCAAAAAACAATTTTTCTGGGGTCTTGCCCCCCCTGTTGTGCCCGGTGCAACGTACAGTGCATGTGGCTAGTCGTGGAAATAATATAACACATACCCAAAAACCACCATATTGGCTCTAAAGAAAATAGAATATTCCCAGAATATTCTGTTGACTGAGCATCCAGCCACAAAATTTTGATGATTGGGAAAATGAACAAAATGCGATATCTTCCTCATATGACATCGGTTTTTTGAACCATTTTCGATGCTAGAATTGCAACGACGAGACCTTTCTGGTCGCTCAGGTTCAGACTTGATTTGAGCACTTTCATTTTTGAGAATATGACTTTGATATCCTGATCAAATCTCCCCACTGGGAAGATTTTGGACCCCAAAATCTCTCTGGACTACTAAACATGAAGATGAGGAGACTGTGTCCCCACTCTTCCAATCTTAATCCACTGAAATTTTCCTAATTTCATTAATTAGAGCTTTTCATGAAACGACAAATTTTTCCTTGATTCCATTGACCAACCATTGTTGTTTTTGACATTGTCATGCTGCACATTTTCTGAACTTGCAGTACAACAATATAACTTTGTAGTAAACATATTGTTTCTACTTTGGTCTATAATCAAAGGAAACTTAAATGGACTTTTACCTTGCATCTTGTCCTTATGGTAATTTTTTGATGAATATGCTTTGAACTTGTGTCGATTCCTGACCAATTTTCTTCGCCATTATACCATGTCTTCTGAAACCAGCAATGATCATTTCTGAATCTTGTGCCTTATTTGTCAGGTTTCTTTTCCCTCTCTTGGACCTTTGCAACTTCCTGCACTGACAGTTTTTTTTTAGCACTGTTCGACACCAGAGTCGACTGCTGCAATTTCTTGTCATCTTCTTTCAAAAACAACTTTCTTTCAAACTGAAAAAACTCATTATATACACTAGTATTTGTATCAAAAATATTATGTAAAAATTCCTTTTGCTTAATCATCATCAATGTCAAGTTTTGGCTTGCATTGACGAGCCTCTTCATTTGCCCTGCATTAACTAAAAAAGTGTCTAGTTTTTTGAAATGAGCTCTCACAATGTACTCCTTGCCATCTTTGAATAAATGGTATTTGTTCTCATGGCGATGGAAGATAGCTTTCCTGTCATACAGTTAAGTATTTTCCAACACCATAATTGTTATATCAAGTGGAACAACATCTAATTCAATCGTGTAATGAAATGTGCAGTTATTGTAAAGCGTAACATGCACTTCTTCAAAACCTATAAATCAGCATCCTTACAAATCCAACCAAGTGGATATGGTTTTAGATGTGGAATGGTCTCAAGATTAAGTTTCTTGATCAAGTCTTCAGAGATTAAATTCTCTTTTGACCTATTGTCAAACAATGTGTCAACCATGGTATGTTTGCAAATGACCCTCACATGAAACAATTCAATTCTCTTTTCTTCACTTGGAGCTTCTATGTGATAGTTAGAAATACTAGAACTGGGTTTAATTTCAATCTCTTCCCCTTTATGTTATTTAGTCCCATTAGCTATGATTTTTTGTTTCATGTGGGAATTTTCAAATTCTTAGTCCGTAGGGAAAGTGTACATTCTAAAGTTTATATACCTTCCAAGCCTTATACATTTTCAGCTGCATTTAGCATCAGATTCCAAACATTAGTAGAAGACCCATCAGTAGATTTTGCAGCAGATGCAACAACAGTAAAAGATTCACTTTTTTCATTTCATCCACCATTTTCACAACCAAGTAAAGAAGACTTTGAATAGAATTTTCAGCCACACGTGCACAAATCTCATCCATTTTTGAAAGGGTAAGTCAAGGTATGATATTTTCTAACTTTTAACCATTTAATTCCTTGAAAATTTAGAATGATAATTTTTGGAAAAAATTCACTTCCTTTCATCATTTTGTCTAATTTCCAAAACCATCAGTTGAGGGGGAAATACATTCACATTCATATCACATTCAAAGCTCACATACTTTCAAAATATATTTACTATTACATCATCATGAGCATATAAATGGCTTTTTAAAAAGTACTTAAAATATAATTGGATGCCAACACAATCATGGTTGTCACACAAGAACCAACCATGATGAATTCCAACAAAAATAACTTGCAATAAAAATCACATTACCAATATGCAAAGATCATACATTAAAATTGACTGAAACAAACAAAATATGGTTGAAACACAAGAACCAACCAAGTTGCATTTCATCAAAAACACTTTTCAAAAATTAAGTAAATGATATCATGCAGAGTTTAAGCCAAATCTCAAGTATCAAAAATTAATGTAATAGATTGCATGAGGACATGCAATACCTTTAGTTTTGGGGTATGTTGGGCTTCGAAATAGTCCCTATTCTCACTCCATTATTCACCAATACCTTCACATTACTTCCACATTACCTTCATGTCACCTTCATTCCACCTCCACATCATTACATTTACCTCATCATTGGGTTATAACTATGTTTTTCCAAAGTTTATTAATTCTTAACATTTTTAAGTGGATTTGTGCTTAAAATTTAGAAAATAATATGCTTATACTTATACCTAACAATTAGAATGAGTTTGTTGAGATGTGTAGGTACAAAAGAAGCTTCCTAGGCACCCTTATGTGGCACTCTATGTTCAAATTCGAATTTGAGGAGATCATGGACATCATGGAGGAGATCATGGACCTCATGGAGGAGATCATGGAGGATAGGGTTATGTGTAACCATTGGTTGAGAAATATGTGGGTCAAAGGAGGGAATAGTGGATTTACATTTATGAGTTTGTTATCATAGCTTTTGTATAAATAGGAGTGTTATCTCCTTCATTTGTAATCTTGATTTGTAATCTTAGTATCTTATAGGTTGGTAGTGAGAAGTTAGATTGGAGAATCAATGTAATGGTTGCAATTGCAATTTTCAATGATGATGAATAAGACGGAGCTTCTTTGATCCTATACATTTGACTTTTCTTTTTGTGTGCTTGTGAATCCTTGGAAGGATCCCCATTGCCTAGAAAGCACACTTTTATTTTAGTAGGCTTTTATTTTATGTTTGTTTGTGAATTTCATTAGATTAAATTATTAGGTTCATATGTTTGGAATATTAACGAATGAACTTTCGTAAGAAAGTAATAATGTTTCCTTCAATGAATTTGATTTATTATTTAATGTTTGATTTCATTAGTTTAAGTTTCTGATTTATATGCTTGAGATATAAATGAATAGTCTCTTGTAAGAGAGATTTAACATTTCATGCAATCAATCAAAATTATGTTTAAGTGCTTTAATTTCATTAGTTTAAATAGTTTGTTCATTAAGATGATTAGAAATATTAATGAACAGTCTCTTGTAAGGGAGCCTTAATATTTCTTACACTTATCACAATGTCTTTAGATTTCATTTTGATTAAATAACTAAATAGGTGTTGGAGATCCTAATGAACAACCTCCTGTAAGGGAGCTTTGGCATTTCTTCACCTAGCTTAGTTTAGTTTGTCTCTAAGTCCATATCTATTGGATGATCCTCGAAATTTACTTACCTGGATTGATAGTAAATGAAACTCTAATTTTCATCCGCATTTTATACCAAAAAATTTGGCACCGTTGCTAGGGAGGATGATTTAGAGATAGACTTAGGAAGACATTTTATTGCAATTTCTTTTTATGGACTAACTTGTGAAACCTGGTGACAGTAGGATCTTAATAAAGTAGTTCAAGTTGAGCATTTTTATTTTTCTTTTCATACTTAGTTAGATTCAAATTCTGTTTTTAAACCCCCCATTTCTTACTAATTCATCTACAGATGAGAAATTTGAATATGTTAAACAGGTACTTTTTGGAGAAAAAGAATAATGTTGAAGACTGGTTCCAAAAGAACCTTGCACAAACTCCAAAAATAAGATAGGTTACTCACATTCTTGCAAATAATAAGGTAAAAATTTTAAATCTTGATGTGAGCATTTTCAAATTCTTAGTTCGTAGGTGGCTTCATTGGAAGCATTATTTTACCTAGGAAATAAAAAATTCTTTCAAGCAAGTTAGATAGAATAAATTAAGAAAATAAAACGAGCTCATTACAAGTTTTTTGTCTTATTTTTAAAAATAAAAAATAATAAATCATCATGAATAAATGAATAAATTCAATGGCACAGTAAGAGCTGCTTCATCATCGCATTTCTATATCTTATTTCTGTATCATGGGTAAGCCAGGAGCTTGATTATCGGAAAGCTTTGTCTTCCGAGAGTCTAAATGCCCCCACAACATTGCAGAAAGAGTATAGACAATGAGAGGTTTTGTCGCAAATCTTGATTGTGTTTATTATCCATCCACGCTAACCTGTAGAAATAAAATTAATTCAAGAAATTAGTATGCTCTCTTCCTGCGCTTCGAGCGATCAGGAAGATAAAAAATATATTGAATTATTTAAAAAAATAATAAAAAATCTTGCCATAAATTTAATTTCAAATTTGCTATCGATCGTTTGAGTCCTAATAAAAAAAAATCTTCTCTTATAGAAATCTATTCTTCGTTCTGAGTGGTTATCACTGGATCTCTCACTGCATTTTCAAAATGGCACACTAGTACCTGCCTAAATACCAACCTTGCAGTGTCTAAATTTAGCACTGAAGAAGTATGCCATATGCCCAGAATGATCACCCTCCATATACAGATTTCGAATTTTGAATCCTTCCAACTACAGTTTTCCTCATAGTAAATTTTCTGTATTTTCACTGGCGTTGTCCAATATTTTCATTTTTCTCTCGTTCACTACACTGCAACCCTCCTTTATGCCCTCAAACGAACATTGTCCAAGCATGTTTTCTACTGCGATTGCCACCCCCATTGATCCATTGCACTCAATATCTTCAACTTCTCTTGCATATTCTTTACGACTACATGCATGAGTTATTCGTTGCTTCTCATGATGACCATGGCTTTGGACACTATCGCTACTAAATTTTCTTTGACTTTTCTTGCGCAACTTAACCCTTTCCATATTATTCTTCACAATTGTTTTAGATCTAGACAATAAGCTCCAAATAATTTCTCTCTTTCAAGAAAACCACAAGCACTTGATCCACCTCTTCTGTAGTTTTGAAGGATTTATCACATTGAAACTGTGGTAGTGAATTTGAAATTCTTCCATAACGCAGTACCTGTTATTTTTCTTTCTCTCATGTGCCTCATCAAGAATGATCACGCTATACTGCTCTAATAATGGGTCAGTCATAACTTCCCTAAGAAGCATGCCATCTGTCAAATACTTAAGAACAGTCTTTGAGCTGTTGCAATCTTCAAATCGAATACTGTAACCAACTTCTTCTCCAATTGTCACATCCATTTCCTTAGCCACTCATCAAGATACAGACATTGTTGCCACTCTACAAGGCTGATTACAAGCAATCTATTTACGATTTGCAAAGAGACCCAATTGGATATTAGTAGAGTGGGAAAAGATGAATCACCTGGAGATTTCATTGTGCAGTATATCCTACCTCAACCACAAACTGAAGGAATCTGTTGATGGTCTCTATTTCCCAAATTTTCATTTGAACTAGGTAATCCACTCTGGTTTGGTAGGGAAGGTAGTGGCATATGCTAATCTGACCTTCAAAGTGGGCGATATCATTTCCGGTTTCTATAAATTTTTTGAGAACGCTAACTATTTCAACAGAAAAAAAGCCACCACGGTTTGCTCCAGAATCTGTTCAAAGAACAAGAGATGAACCCATTAATATAAATTTATTTTGATAGATGAACGCAACAACAATTGATCAAAAGGCTATCAATACAGATGTGGGATCTCAATCATTTGATGCGGAAAATGCTATTCTTGTTAAATGTTGTGTCAGACATTGATGGAATGACATTTATTTGGAGATTATGAGTTCGATTTTGTGCTAATTTTATATATTTAATTATTCAACCATTATCCAAATATGAAATCCAGTTATGAGATCCAATTATTGACCCTTATTTGGAGCGATTTGATGATTATGATGGAAATTCAAATGTGATTATGAGCAGCTGCAGCATGACAATCATTCCGAGTGCTAGATTGCTGGTAATCCTGGATTTGGATAGCAAAGAGTGGAGGATGACTTATTCAGCTCCAACTGTAGCTGTTACTGCTCCTTGTAAATCTATGTGGGCTTTTCATATTGGAGAGTGGGAAATTTGTTGGGATGCCAAAACAGATTGGAATGTGGTAAAAATTTAACCCTTTTACTCAATTGATATATCACAACTATTTATTCCATCGATTCAATTAATAAAGGAGCGTAGAAAATTTGTCGATGCCCAAAAATATTGGAATGTGGAAATTTTTAAAAAATCTGACCAGAGAAATTTTTAAATCATTTTTTTTATGGTAAAAATATATTCAGTGCCATTAAACCATTACCACACTACCATATAATCATTATTAGATTTTCTCATTTTGAATCCTAGCTCCTTCACACTGCGTTCCTCCTGAGATTTTCCAGTTTAATTCATGAGTAGGAGGAAATCAGCCAACTAATGCAACATCAGCCATTTTTCCAGTCCACCCTATATTCTCCTATTCTATTGACTATGGTCTATGTTCATATAAATTCACACTAATTCTTTTGATTTAAGCTAGTGCATGAATCTTTAGATTTTATTTACACGGTCGATAATATTTTTGCAGACCAGAGATCTTTTAAACTGGTGTTTATTCAACTTCAACTTGCATCCCGTAGGTTTGTTCTAGTTGGAGGACATTATTGCTGAATTTCTAAGTAGTCGGGGACTTCACAGAACACTCTTAGTTTTCCTCTCAGAAACCCAACACGTATGAACTACAAAAGCACTCTGATGTCAGCGTTTTGAAAACCCTAAAGAGTGTATTCATCTCAATGGAGAATTGGAAAAAAATCATTCTTGTTGATCACCCATGGTATTGAATTAACTTATTAAGTATTCAAACGAACCTATAGACATTTTTTTGATTATCCCAGACCTATCTAAGCGCGGGTCTATTATCCATTTTGAGGTCGCCAATACCGAGATTGTATATTTCTATATTCCATATTTGATAATGTGACCACTGGTGTGAACTTGAGATAGACGTCCTTGAACTTTGCAAACTGGAGGTGAATAATAGACCCAAATTTAGATGAGCTTACGACAGATATAAATTTCCAGTTACTAAACCTTAGCTAGAACTCATTTTATAATCGTAGGGAAATATTTGCATCCCACTATCCTTTGAACCGAATGTTTTGAATCAGACATGAGGCGTTACTCCCTCCCAGTTGGCCTTTAAATTGACCCTTTGTTATTTTGCACTAATGTTTTTGTCTTGAAAAAAATTCTTATATTATACTGATGATATTTACAAAGAGCATAACCATGAAGGAGTGTATACGATGGGCACAGGAGAAAAATAAATTGAGCATTCATCCTCAACGTTACCAAAGAAGGAATCATACCATAATAGGCTAAAGCATCAAGGATCTTAGCATCTATGATTAGGAGATAATCCTTGGCATAGAGTTGATTGCAAATCTCTTCCCGGCCATTATTATTTCATGATTCAAGGTATTCAACCATAATCTGTAGGGTGGTTTTGTACAATTTAAATGCCCATGATGACATAGTTTGAAGCAATTTTATTTGTCCATTTTTGAAAGCTGAGTATGGAGTTTTAAGAGATTTTAGGCCTTGAGGCATGTGTTCTCTCATTGTAAGAATATTTTGGGGCTGTGTGCCCAATTTAGAGGCTTTCAGTGTAGTAGTTTGTAGGACTAATGGAAGAAGTCATGCTATCAAAGGGACTTTTGAGGCTAGATGTTTCACCAGCAATACTTCATTTGTGGAAAATGGTCATGTTTGAGGGATTTTTTTTTTTAAATACACACTACAAATTTTTTTAAAATCATTCACTATTGTCATTCTCAAAATTCTCTTTCATTGCTGATCCTTTTACTCCTTCACTTGAAGGATACTTCGAAGTCTTCCTAGGAAATCTTACACAGATTTGATATTTCATTGATTTGAAAACATATAATGGAACATTTGGAAGATTAATTTAAAGAAAATTTTGTGGATTATTTAAATGCCAATTAACTTGCTTAGAGTTGGAAACTTCAGATTGTTGTATGCTTTTGTAATGTACTCATCTGCAGGACACAACAAATCCATAATGCGAAGCTTTCGCCATGCACAAAAGTTAGCTGACACAAACAGGGAGTAAATTTACTTTTCATGGTTATTTATTTAATAATGGGTTGAAAATAATATCATCAATTGTGTCAATTTAAACACTTTGATTGTCCTTAATATGCTTTATTTGGTACGAAACTTTTGCGTAAAATTCATGAATGAAATGGCCATTTCTTCTTGCACACACTTATGTTTTCTTTCTGCCAATTTTTTTTTCACAGGTTACAGGTTAATCAAGTGATTAGTGAGGAGATTACATTGTGTGCACAATTGGTCTTCAAAATACTAATTTCATGAGAAATTATAAAGAACAATTCCATGAACATAAATGAAATTTCCAGAAAATTACAAGTTCTTGCAACTTCCTACATAATAGCTTAATGGTTTGACATGTTGCATGAAAGATTAGCAAAATTAAAAGAGCTGGGTTTGTTCCTAAATGTACAAGGATGGTGAAATACCTATCCACACTTGAATTCGACGTCTACAGGTGGCTAGTCAATGCTGGTCAAACTCAACTATTTTAGCAGGCAGTCTAGAATTAAGGAGCAGATTTTCTATATTTGAGAGTTTGCATGCCATAATTTATTTTTTTTCCAGCAAGAGTCATTATCCATTTTCCATTACCAAATACACTTCATTACATTTTCTTCAATCCCAACCCACCAATAAAACCAACAAAGCTCATTTATAAGCTTTTTGGTGCACTTTACATATTCATTGTTAGTTTCCTTTTTCCAACACTTGCAAATAAAACCTTGCTTCCATAAACCATTGAGTCCATAGTCTTTGAGTCTAAATATTTTTCTAAAAACACCTTGAAGCTTGCATGCCTTAAGGGCAATCTATCATGCTAATAAACAAAGGGAATACATCAATTTCCCTTGTTCATCATATCTTCTGAGTATTCAACAACAAAAAAATCATTCATAATTAGAAATATGTGTTCGGGGCATCTTGACTCTCATCCAGATTAAAAATGGGAGCTCTCGTGTTGACTAGTGGCATCTATCAATGGCCACTAAGTTAACAATTTCTTGTTGACACCGAAACATTTATTCACATGACAAGAATTGTGCCAATGAGCATTGAAGACTTGAAGGCCAATCATTTTGTAGCAGAGGACACAGAATTACTATCATTCCTTTTTAGTTTTTGATGTAAATGACTTGAGGACAAGTCAATAAATAAGGTTGGGGGGGGAAGTTTACATTCTGAATTTTGTATACCTTCCAAGCCTTATACATTTTCAACCGCATTCAGCAGTAGATTCCGAACATTCAGCAGAAGATCTAGCAACAGATTTAGCAGCAGATGCGACAACAATAAAAGATTCACTTTTTCGATTTCATCCAGCATTTTCACAACCAAGTAAAGAAGACTATGAAAAAAAATTTTCAGCCACACATGCACAAATCTCATCCATTTTTGAAAGGGTAAGTTAAGGTATGATATTTTATAACTTTTAACCATTTAATTCCTTGAAAATTTAGAATGATAATTTTTGGAAAAACTTCACTTCCTTTCGTCATTTTGTCAAATTTCCAAAACCATCAGTTGAGGGGGAAATACATTCACATTCATATGTTGCCACATTCATATAACATTCAAAACATTCATATCACATTCAAAGCCCACATACTTTCAAAATATATTTACTATTACATCATCATGAGCATATAAATGGCTTTTCAAAAAGTACTTAAAAGATAATTGGATGCCAACACAATCATGGTTGTCACACAAGAACCAACCATGATGCATTCCAACAAAAATACTCTCCAATAAAAATCACATTATCAATATGCAAAGATCATACATTAAAATTGAATGCAACAAACAAAATATGGTTGAAACACAAGAACCAACCAAGTTGCAGTTCATCAAAAACACTTTGCAAAAGTTAAGTAAATGATATCATGCAGAGTTTAAGCCAAAGCTCAAGTATCAAAAAGTAATGTAATAGATTGCATGAGAACATGCAATACCTTCAGTTTGGGGGTGTGTTGGGCCTCAAAATAGTCCCTATTCTCACTCCATTATTCACCAATACCTTCACATTACTTCCATATTACCTTCATGTCACCTTCATTCCACCTCCACATCATTACATTTACCTCATCATTGGGTTATAACTATGCTTTTCCAAAGTTTATTAATTCTTAACGTTTTTAAGTGGATTTGTGGTTAAAATTTAGAAAATAATATGCTTATACTTATACCTAACAATTAGAATGAGTTTTTTGACATGTGTAGGTACAAAGGAAGCTTCCAAGGCATCTTTATGTGGCACTCTATGATCAAATTCGAATTTGAGGAGATCATGGACCTCATGGAGGAGATCATGGAGGATAGGGTTATGTGTCACCATTGGTTGAGAAATATGTGGGTCAAAGGAGGAAATAGTGGATTTACATTTATGAGTTTTTTATCATAGCTTTTGTATAAATAGGAGTGTTATCTCCGTCATTTGTAGTCTTAATATTGATTTGTAATCTTAATCTTAATCTTCTTCTTCATTTTGTAATCTTAGGTTGGTAGTGAGAATTTAGATTGGAGAATCAATGTAATGGTTGCAATTGCAATTTGCAATTGATGATAAATAAGACAGAGCTTCTTTGATCCTCTACATTTGACTTTTATTTCTGTGTGCTTGTGAATCCTTGGAAGGATCCCCATTGCCTAGCAAGTACACTTTTATTTTAGTAGGATTTTATTTTATGTTTGTTTGTGAATTTCATAGATTAAATTATTCGGTTCATATGTTTGGAATATTAACGAATGACCTTTTGTAAGAAAGTAATAATGTTTCCTTCAATAAATCTGATTTATTATTTAATGTTTGATTTCATTAGTTTAAGTTTCTGATTTATATGCTTGAGATATAAATGAATAGTCTCTTGTAAGAGAGCTTTAACATTTCATGCAATCAATCAGAATTAGGTTTAAGTGCTTTAATTTCATTAGTTTAAATAGTTTTTTCATTAAGATGATTAGAAATATTAATGACCAGTCTCCTGTAAGGGAGCCTTAATATTTCTTACACTTATCACAATGTCTTTAGATTTCATTTTGATTAAATAACTAAATAGGTTTTGGAGATCCTAATGAACAACCTCCTGTAAGGGAGCTTTGGCATTTCTTCACCTAGCTTAGTTTAGTTTGTATCTAAGTCCATATATATTGGATGATCCTTGAAGTTTACTTACCCGGATTGATAGTAAATTAAACTCTAATTTGCATCCGCATTTTATACTAAACAATGTGATCACACAAATACCATCAGAGTTGGAGTTTAATAACCACCAGGTTTAAACATTTAAGTTGCGGTTGTGGTTACACCATGTGAACACGCCATCGAGGTTATGGTTTCGTAGCCGTTGGGAAGTGAAGGCCCATGGTTTTGGGTGCAAGAGCATATAGATGGGGGGCTGGCCTCGCAAGCCCTCAATGCATAAAATTATAAACCATAAATACAAGGGGAAACCTATAGGGTTAAGAAACACACTATATGTGGAATGGTAAGAGCTCATGTGTGCAGACATGAGGTCACGGGTTTGACCCCCGTCAACTCCACTAAAATATTTCCCCTCTGTTGTGAGGACATGTGGCTTCCTGCAAGCTTGCCACATGTCACTCAATCATTCTTCCATCCATAAATACACCCAACGGTCCAGAATAGGTTCGTACCATCAACCATCAACGAGCCACAATGTGCCACATGGCACCTCCACATTGGCTCTGAATAAATTGGAATATTCCCAGAATATTTCAATGATTGTACCTGCAAGCTGACTGGGCATCCAGTCACCAAAATTTTGTTGTTTGGGAAAATTAACATAACACAATATCTTCCTCATATGACATCAAATTTTTGAATGGTTCACGGTGCCAGAATCGCAACGACAAGACCTTTCCGATCACTTAGGTTTAGACATGATTCGAGCACTTTCATTTTTGAGCATATGAATTTGATCTCCTGATCACCTGTTGAACCTTCCCTCACCTTTTCCTCCTTATGCGTGTAGTACTCCTGAGATAGATACTCTGGCCATATAGTCATTTGGTAGGCGTTGGGTTGTCCCTATAAGGTTTCAAACGGCTTTCGTTAACGTACCTAGATAGGTAGTCTCCGCACAGTGTAGCCAACCTGATCTCACCACTATATGTAATCTCTTTCACTCTATATGGGCCCAACCCGTGCTTACAGAATTTTATTGGGTGGCGCGCAAACTGGCTGTCATAAAGCAATACCAATTCATCTTCCTTGAACAGCTTCTATCGAATATGTCGATCATACCAAGATTTTTCCTGAGCCTTCTGAACCTGCTAGTGATAATTAGCAATGAACCAATCCTCTTGCAAGGCAACCAACTATGTCAAGCATTCCTCCTCGATAACAGGTTCTACCATGTTTGTAAAAGTTGCAATGTGTAGGTTGGGTATGGTTTATTTCATGGGCATGATGGCCTACTTCCCACATACCATCCTAAAAGGAATTTTTCCAGTCAGTTTCTTGCACGTGGTCCTATAGGCCCAGAGCATTGAGGGGATGCACACATCCCAATCACTTTGATCAACATTATATACTTTAGTTAGCGCACGTTCCAAAATTTTGTTGAAGGCCTCTACTGCCCCATTCACCTGTGGGTGATATTAGGTACCTTTGCATGGTGAATCTAAAATTCTACTGTCAAAGCTTCTATAATTTCATTAACAACATGTGTACCTCTATCGCTCATTAAGATCTTCGGGAAGCCAAACCTAGTCAGAATATGCTCAAATATGAAGTGCGCAGTGGTATCTACAATACAATCCTTCATAGCCTTCGCTTCTGCCCATATGGTTACGTAATCAGTTGTGATAATGATGTAACATGCACTTGTCTTCTTTCTTGGGGTATTAATGGGCTCTATAAAGTCTATGGCCCATTTGTTGAACACCTGCAAATACATCTGTGGTTGCAGGGGCATCTCATCTCTGCACCAAGGTTTCCCTATTCGTTGGCAAGCATCGCAGGCTCGACAGTATGTGTGGGCATCGCTATGCAATGTGGGCCACCACAACCCAGCCCTCGAAACCTTCTCTAAAGTTTCTTTTCCTGCATAGTTACCTCCTTCTACCCTTCCATGGGCTTTAGCAAATATAGCTTGTCTTTCATGTTCTAATACATACCTCCGCAACACCTCATTTGCTCCTAGCTTGTATAATTGACCAGTAATTATGGTGAAATTAGCTGCGCGGGCTACCAACTCCTTTTCATTTTGTAATGAATAGTCTGTAGGTGCCATTTCTGTGGTTAAGAAGTGAATAATGTCTGAAAAGTGCTCATCAACCTCCTTGATAGAAAAAGTTTGTCCATCGGATAACCCTTCTTCTAGATTAGTTGGCTCGTCCCCACCTTCAATCTGAGAAAAGTGATCAGGTCCGACATTTAATCTCCCATGCTTCACAATTATTTCAAAATCATTCTCTTGGAATAGCAGTAACCACCTACAAATATTCCTCCCCAAGACAGGCTTATTGACCAGGTATTTTAAAGTTGAATGATCCGTGAACATCTTGAAGTGTCCTCCCAATAGATAGTGCCTATATTTCTATAGGGCATACACCATTTCCAATCCTTCTCACTCAGTAGCAGAAGAGTTACGCTCTGCGCTAGAGAGTCTCCTGCTTGAAAATGAAACCGAGTGATCAATATGTCCTTCTCCTGGCTGCGTTAAGACAATGCTTAGGGTTATCCCTAATGCATCCAAATGCACATGAAAGAACTTCTCCCAATATGGAAATATGAGGATAGGTGCAGTGACCATATTTTCCTTTGGTAGCTCAAAACTCTTCTGACACTCCTCATCCCAAAAAAAGGATACATCCTCCTTGATCATCTTCTCCATTGGTGCATTGATCAGGGTATACCCTTGAATAAACTTCCTATAGTAACTAGTGTGCCCTAAGATGGAGCGCAACTATTTCTCAGTGGTGGGTATTGGAAAATTGATGATAAATACAATCTTGGCTGGGTTAACCATCAATCCCTACTAACATACAACATGCCCAACAAAATCCCAAATGGAAGGTAGAATATGAATTTCTTGATGTTTAGTGAAATCGAGTGTTTCCTGCAAGCATCCAACATCATGCATAGGTTCAACACATGCTTCTTTACTAATCCAAAAAATTTCCAAAAATAGACCTCCAAAAACTTGAATACTACTACATCTACATGCGAGAAAATGGGAGGGGCATTCTTCAGCCTAAAAGGCATGATAGTGTACTGGAAAGATCCTCACTCAAACGCGAAGGCTGTCTTGTTGTGGTATTCAGGTGTTATTCTGGTCTGATGGTACCCTGAAAACCAATCAATGAACAAGTATGCTTCCTGACCTCCCACATTATCCAAAATTTCATCAGAGAATGGCCTAGGGAAAGGATCATGTATGTAGACATCATTTAGTTTCTGCAGATCTACATAGACCCTTATCTCTCCTATGATTTTCTTTCCTTGGACCACCATAGGACATACTCAATCTGACTGTTCTACAGGCTCAATGATACCTGCAGCCAACATCTTTTTGATTTCCTCCTTGACTTTCTGTTTATATTTAGGATTTAGTTGATAGGGTCGTTGTTTCATAGGATGTGCATCCGGCTTCAATGTGATTCTCATGAAACGCTTATCTCCCACATTTCCCTTTAACTCAGAGAACTTTGTAGGGAACAGGTCCTGATATTCGATTAGTAGCTCTGCAATCTTGCCAACTGTATCATCATCCCAATAATCCCCAATTTTTGCCATCTTGGGCTTCTTTTCCATTCCAATGTTGACTTCCTTGAACTTTAATGGCTTGGTCACATCCACTGCCTATAATAGTAGTCCTGCAACTACAAGTTCTCCTTCCAACTATAGGATAGTGATATTTCTGGGGTCCTCATCACAGTCTTCTATTGACAAATTTCAGCAGTTGACAATATCCTACATCTGTGCATCCCAAGCTGTCCCAACACAGGCTTTCCTAGATATGGACTCATCAAAGAACAAAGCATCTATATCTTGCAAGGCTTCATCTAGTTTCTTTGTTCCTCCTACTAACCCAAAAGTCACCAGGAAATCCTCTGTCATTGTACTCTAGTGGCGAGTGCGTTGGTGTAAATCTACATCTAAATACCAGGTAGCGGGGATTGGTCTCAAAGCATGAATAAACATATGGACACATTCATTCCAAGTATTTTCATTCTAGACCTCCATACACATAGCTAGGTGCTTGTACAGGTCCCCACGACCAGAGAAGAGTTCCATGGGTGGGTTAACTCAAGGTTCAAATCATAAGATCATCATTTTTTGGAATTCCTCCTAGTCCTGGAAAGCCTCCTTATGAGTTTCCCAACATCGTGTAGGGTTGCATTCATAGCCAAGTCAAGTGCCCAAAACATCCGTTCTTTAGGTACATTTGTTTCAAACGCTTTAAGAAATTACTTAACACTACCAGAACCATCAAAGTAGGGCATTTCTCTTACCTCTAAGGAGATGCATCAGAATATCTTTGTGATCTTAAGGCACGACATCGCATATACATCATGCAACTAGTTATGCCAATTTTCTATCTCACCATTTGAGTCTGAGAGGAATTCATTGTCTTTCTCCCAACACAACATGCCATCAGCTGTGGGGTTATTTCAATCATCATCTTGAGAAGTCAGTTTGTAAATTTGATCAACATCTTCCTCCTCGTGCACTGGCTCTATATATCGTTCACCTTCTACTAGTTCTAGGGGGACTATTACCTGTGTACCCTCATTCTCAAAGACCATACTTCTTCTTTTCATATTTATGATACCCCCCATGTTAATGTCCCAATCCAGACCTAAGACCATAGGATAAGGGTCTGCATCATCCACAATCTAGATTACTTCAAAATATACATAGACTTTAACTCCTTCAATGTCTACCACAACCTTCGGCAGCCTCCCTAGTGGAATGATCTTCTATTGGTTAGTCATTCGTAACTAAATAGTGGACCACTCTAGATTGGGTTTTCCCATCCTTTGCCAGGTTTTCTTGGGTAGGACATTGGAATTCGATCCTAAGTCGAGCATGACTTGATCCATTTCATAATCTCCAATTTGTGCAGTCATAAAAATCTCCTAACTGATCCTTCTTTTTTTCTTATAAATATTGTTTATGGTTTTGACCTCCGTATATGGGGAAATATTTTCTGCGCAGCTGTCTATTAATGCTTGGAGATTCTCCACCGCCTTCTAATTTAGCAATATCTTCATACATGCATGAAGGAATGGATTAAATTATTCTCTGCTTTTGGACCTATCGAAGTCCTCGAGGAAGATGTTTCATCCTTGGCCACCTCCTTTCGAGCTTCAATGAAGGTTTCTTTCTCCTTTTTCAGATCTAGCCTTTCCTTTTTCTAAACATATTTCCTAATTAGTGGTTCAGCTGCAACTTTTTCCTCAGCTCCTCTGGTGGAAATGCCACTGCGTGTAATCACATTGATACTTGGCCCATATTCTCGTGGTTCCACCTTAACCCATTGTACGTTCTGTTTCGGTGTCTACTATTTCTCCTGCATCTTTGCTATCAACAAAAAACAATATTCGATTACGTGATTGAACTATCTGCAGTACCTGCAGGATTGGCACACAGGGTTTAGATAGTCTCTTGCATAATTTCCCACATCCCCACAGTTGTAGTAGATCAGTTTCCCTCTTCCTGGACCTACGCCTCCGTCTCTCCCTCCTCCTCGTCCCCTTGTAGGGGATCCTCCTTTCCCAAAGGGAGATATTAGTGATGAAGGCTCAACCTGTACTCTGTATAGATTTCCCTGATCTATCATTAGTTCTAACGTTTGGAAATTTTTCTCGTCATGATCCATTGATGAGAAAAATCCACACCACTTTTGCTTCAATTCTGGGACATAGGTGCCTAGTTGCAGGCAATGATCTGTATCATGTCTTCCTACTACCTGACAGTCAGCACACCACAACATGGGGGTACTTGGTCCAACCATATATCTAGGGTGCAATAGACTTGGTCCCCCAACCTGCATATAATATGATAGTAGAGGGCACTGATATTTAGTGTGGCCTGATACCCTACAACATATGAACCAGAAATCCGCACTGACTTCTTTTCTCTAGTCCCTTCTTAGATTCTAAATTTCCAAGTGCATTACTTCAACTGGTTTTGGATCTGTAACGCCCCAAATTGAGCATCATCCCTTGGCGTAGCTTCTATTTTCATGGCGATATCCAAGGCCTCTTCCTAAGAATCAATCTTCTGCTAACCCATCAGTCTGCATAAGTGCGGTAATAGCATGTCGATGAACCACTCCTTATGTTGTTTGTCCTCACAAACAAATCCTCCATCGTTGATGAATTTCTTCAGTCATTGGTCATCTTCCCAAGTGGACTTCATAGGTCCCTGCTTAATATCTTTAAGCTCTATGACACATTGAGCATAAGACTTAGGCTTCCAAAATTGTTGCTTCAAGGAATCCTTGATCTCTTGTATCATGGGATTAGTGTGCTGACCAATATATCCCATGAACCAATCCAGAGCCCTTCCTTCTAAGGCTATTGATAGTTGCGCTCTCTTTACAACATCATTATTAATATTCTATGATGTCCATACTAACTATGCTACAACCCAGAATCAATCCATATCCTCATTCCCCACACCCTTGAAGGTGGGTATCTTCATGTGCGCAACCATATCGTCTGCAGGTGCTGGTAGAGGTGGGGTAGGAGAATTATTACCCTTGTGTGAGTTCGATGGTGGCATAGCCAAGAGACTCGTCTCTACGTGCGCAACCCCACCCTGGCTAAAGTTAGAAAAACCCCTTAGAGGAATATATATTGATCTATCCCCTTCTTGATTAACCCGATAATATTTACCGCTTCATGTCGTGCTTCAACTCTGGTCAGAGGTCATTCAATGGGTGTGACCTCATAGGAAACCCTTTTCACATATTATCATCTTAATCAGCAGTGGCAATGTTTACAAGAACTTACCTCTAAACTCCTTGAAAAGCCTTTGCTCAGCTTCATAACGGGAGATAAATTAATTGATTGCAAAATCAATTACAAATCCTCCCAAAACACTATCAACCTAGTTATCTACAGTCTGGGTGATCTTGTTATCAACCTTCTCCAACTGTTGAATCAATTCAAGGGTCCACTATGTGACCTGGTCGTCTTTCCAACAGGTCTCGAACTCCACCAACCTTGCCAACCACTCATGTAGTTCATGTGTGAAGGTTACAAAAAATATTTCGTGCACCTCTATAAAAATGTACTCGTTCTTCCACTCTTCACCAGTCAACTTCTTACTTCTATTCTCTTTTAGGGAAAAATCTTGAATCTTATTTTCAAACCAATCCTCAAGCTCAGGCTTCAGTGGCTACTAATGAACCCATGGCATTACCCAATCTCTCTCTCAAAATGCTCTCAGTCCTAGTAACGGAACCATTTTTTTGTTTGAGGTGTCTTGAACTAGGTTCGATTTTAAGGTTTACCAGCAAACCCTTTTACTACTGGCCCTTTTTGAAATGGCCTGCGTGCACATTTTAAGGTCTCACCTGAAGTAGTATGGGAGGGCGCTGGAAGCAGGTTTCCACACCCTCAGAGAGAGAAATTTAATTGAAGGGGGCCCCTTTAGATCTAATAGGCCTATGCTGGAGAAGCCCTAACACAGGAACCCTTAACAGTATATCAGAGGAACAACTGAAGCGTAGCTCATCAATCATCAAATAACATGTTAACAGGAGCAAGGTGAGCAATTATAACCAGATCTATGCATTTATTTACTTCTTAAGCATCACATCCATGTGCGCGTCAATAAACCATTAATATTCAGAAGCATACATTAACTTAGAACTAACGTAAAGTGCAACCTATAATCATAACAAAGAAGCTCTTATATATCACAAAACCGTCTTTCTCATTCATTCATATTCAGATCCAACTTATAGACTCTATTTACTAGCCCGCTCACACAGCTAGTGGGGTATGCACACAGCAGGACTCATGGTCTCCACGCACACTGCTAGCAAGAGCCCTTACCTAGACAATCCACACAAAGATCCACAGATTCGTATCAAAGCTTGGTCCAAAAATTTTCCTACTTCTAGACTCAATCTATCCATCTATTTATATCATATTAGCCTATGCTACTCTATGGTCTACCCTTTGACCCACCCCAAAGCCCCTGTGTTGGAATTAATTATTACGAAATATTACAAAATTGTTCCAAAATTGCCGCTAGGGGACCCTCCTCCAACAACACAGGAAACTAATGTCATTGTAATGTCGTCCAAATTTTATAGAATGCCAATCCGATGATAAGTGAGAGAGTTAAGACCATTTTCCCATTTTCACCTCTTTGAGATGAAATTTGGGAGCCTACAAAAACCCTAACTTCCACAGATCATATCTTTGAAAATATTACGAACCAAGATCAAAAATTTTTACACAAAGTTCCTCAGGATTTCTTTGCAAATGGGTTTTTTTTAGCTTCTGAACCTTTGTAGAAAAAACGTTATAGGTAAAATTCGACGATGACCTGTTTTAAGTAGCAAAACCTTAGAATAAAAAGCTCTGATACAAAATTTTGTGAAACCAGCTCCAGAAATAGAAGAAAAGAGAGATCAGTGCCTTAGAAATCAACCACTTCGAAGGGGAAACCTCATTTACATTACATAATGGAATAATTCTTCGATGATACAAATGAAAAACCTACTTTCTATATAAAGGAGTCCATGGGGTCATGATATAATCCTAGCTGCCCTAACAATAATAGTGTAAGGGCACAACAATGACAATAGTGCCTTTTACGAGGCACAATCATAACAATATGGGGGCTACAGGGGTACAACAATAATAATAAGGGGGATACACTAACAACAATAAGGGACTACATGAGTAATATAGGGACACAATAGGGAGGAATGGTCCAGGTGTATATTGGTAGCCACCCGCCTATTCCACTTGGACCCCCACCATTGTTTCTTTTAGTTTTTCAATTTCCTGAATTGTAGCACAATTTACTATTTTTGGTAATTTTTCGGGCCCTAAACTTCTAGAACCATTTTGAGGCCCTAAGCGACATTTTTTTTCTTCAGAAAATCACCTCTAAGTAAATATGAGTATTTGAATTGATATTACCTATCAACAGTTTTAGTCCTCGAATATATCTTTCCAACTAGGTATCATGTGCATCAAACATAAATCATATGCCAAAGTTACGACCCCATGAAATTGATGTACAAATTTATCCCAACAAGGCCCATATTTTGGTGTTTCATCTCCTAGGGTTAGGTTTTTGGATGTTTAAGGTTTTCCATTGTTTTTCAATAATAATAGGCCTTCAAGCCTCATTTTAACACATTTTAGATGCATGTAGCTGCCACATCTCTTCTCAGAGATAATCTACAAGCACCCTAGCTAGTTTATTTCCATGATTTCTGTAAGCATATTTCATCTATGTTATATTAATGAAATGAAGTCTTATTTATGTTGCATCTCTATGTTTATTTGTATTTATTGCATTCCTAAATAAGTCTAGATCAACCAACTATTATGAAGGCACCGAGATGATGCCATATGAGGTAGTGTATGGCCAAATCCCACCTTCAAAAACTTCTTATATTCCTAGAGCTTGCAAAGTACAAGTATTTGATCACCTCCTGTAGAACTATCCTACCATGATCACTCATCTCAAACGTAATCTACATCAATCTCGGAATATAATGAAGCAACTGGTCGACCAACATCATTGAAAGAGGTAATTTCAAGTAGGTGATCATGTATTTTTGCAACTCCAGCCTTATAGGAGTACCTCTCTCAACGAAAATGGTTGTCATAAAATAGCACCAAAATTCTATGGTCTTTACATGTACTTCAGTGTATCAGAGCAGTCGCTTTCAAATTGGCTTTGCCGACTCTTCAAAAATCCAACTAGTTTTCCATGTATCTTGCGTAAAGAAAGTTGTAAGGAATAATTGCAAGGTTCAAACAAGTCTTCTAGAATTGGAAGAGGAAGGTTCACCTTGGCTCCACCTAGAATAGGTCTTCACTACTCATTAAATACATCTCCCTAGCCGTGTGATCAAGGAACTCGTCATCAAATGGAAATACACCTCTCCAGAAGATGCAACATGTGAATGAACCACTATTCTTCAACAATTTCTGTAGCTTCATCATTGAGGACAAGGCTGCTTTTGATGGGGGAGGGCATGTTAGGCTCTAACCGTAACCCCTTTATTTATGTAATAATATTTAGGGGCTTAGTCATAGTCATAGTTAGTTAGTCAAGTCAATAAATATTTCAAGTGGTTATCCAGAGTAATAAAAATTGTAAGTGGTTGACCCGCATTATATAAAAGGCACAACAATTATTGATAAATGGGCCATCATTAATAAATAAAGTGGTTAACATGTATTATTCAAGGGACCACTAGTAGATAGGGATTTGGATGTCATAAATTTACAAATAATCTTATATAGCAAGGGATGAATCATCGAATGTTATTGTAATTGAGCCCTACTCTATTCGAGGTTGCCCCCTCGAATAGGAAAGTGAACATTGTTTTATACTTATGAATAATAATATATATTTGTAACTTGTCTCAATTCATGTGATATTTCTAGATGTTTCTGGCAATATTGTTTCATATTTCTCGAATTTTGTTATTCTGGTAGGTCAAGTGCATAATAATGAGTTCCATTCAAATACTTAAAAGGAAGAGAAGGTATGATAGTTAGATGAGGCTTTGGAATGTGAATAATGGTGTAATATATAGATGAATCTATTAATCCATTCTCAAGTGAGGTTAATACTAATGGGAACATATGGGGATAATCGTAGTAGAAATTTGGTTACATGATCGAGCCTAGAAGTTATCCATTAGAGGAAGCCATCACTAGAAAATATAATCTATTATGAGATGGATGCAAGGATAAAAAAAGTTAATTTATAAAAATATCATTCATTAATGGTATAAAGTCACGTCAATATCCATTATGGCCAATGGTAAAATAATAGGTCTATGGAAATGGAGGAACTCTCCTAGAAGAGGTAGATAGGATTAACGAAAATTTTCGATAAGGGAAGCTCCGACAAAGGTGGGTAATCATTTAAAATTGAAAACTAACTAGAATAAAAAAATCAAAATTTTTCTTCTATGGGTCAATATTAAGGTCGAGAGAAATTGATGTGTATTAAAACTATTTTTAGAGACTTTCTCAAAATTTCTCTTTCCGACATAGGATACACAAGAGGAGAGGAAATATTTCTCCACTGTCGCATCAATGTTGGATGATTGGAAGAAAAAAGAACCTACTTAATCATAAAACCTTAAAAATTCTAATCTCCAACCTCTAATATGGGGTGTTGTAGGAAGAACAAGGAAGCATGGTTTTCCATAGAACATATATTGTTTTTACATCTGTTCTTCAACAAGAAAAGATATTAAGATGGATAAATATTTCCCAAGGGATAATTGTGAGGCTTGGGAATCTAGAGAAATCATATCTATCACTCAATGAAGAATAGTCTATGAAGGGATCCCCTACAAAATTAATTCTATCTAGGGAGTGTTGTTTGACACAATAATTGGAAACTAACTAGCAAGAGAAATTATATTTTCCATCACTTTAATTTGGTTAACATAGGAAACATGGGTTAAATATATGTTTTAGCCAGTTCAAGAATTTTCCTTTTTTTGTGTACCACATTGGATGATGTAAGTTTCTGAAAAATAAAATTTAATTGTGAGCTCAAATAATGACAATGAGGTCTTTTGTCATTATTTGAGGACCATATAAGGGGATTATTTAATTTGTTATATATTTTCTTATAATTCTAAAATTTGACTCAAAAGAGAGATGATAATGTCTTCTAAGTGAGGATTTTGATGTGCGTTCATCACCTATAACTATCCATGAGTAGATTCCTATTACTCGTAGACAAATAATTCCCTAGATGGGGTTTCTTCTTTAACCCTTTTTACTTCAACCATTGTCCCAACCACCGTGTGTATGGGATTTCGCATTTAAAATATCTTTTATAGATGTGTATTTATAGTTTAGGATTTTACGATCTATTATGAGAGGCCACCTACTGAGGTTGGTGGGGTATTATATCTAGAAGCCCCTTAAAGGTATGAGATGTTCAATAATTGGAGTCACTTTGGTATGTAAGCATCTCAACTCAAGCACCATGTCCGAATACAATTTTTATTATTATATTATATGTATTTAGGGAGGGTCCTTAGATAATACCTAATGGGGTATAAAAGTGCATTGGAATTTTATATTTAACATTAACTAATAGGACCATATGAGAGTTCCACCAAATAATGGTATGCACTAAGAACTAATTTCAATATTTAAGTATTTCCTTGCAAGAATTTTTATTTGGAAAAATCAGGACCATAGAACATGTCCCACCTATTCGAGGCCTTTCGAGTATGAGGGATTATCCTGTAAAAGAGTGTAAAAAATATGTATGAATATGAATAAATATCCATAAGTATTCAAATATACGAAAATAAAAAGGAGAAAAATAAAGACAACTACTATGTATATGGATAAAAGGCCACACCAATGGCCTGTAAAAATAATGTTTTAATAATTCGAAATTAACAGGGAGATATTGTGATTAGCCCTCCAAGGATTCAAATATGAAATTTTTGGGACCAATATGGTTCTTCAAGAGGAAGGTACCAAGCCAAATATTTTGGAACTTGTAGTGCTTCCTTTTGGGTTCCTTGGCCTTGTCCCATTTTAGGACTAAGTCTCCCACTTAAAACAATTTTCTTCTAGTAAACAATCTGTCGAAGTAATGTTTAACTATGATTTGTTTCTCATTCAACCAATGCTTTTATTTCTATTTTATTTCTTCTAATTTTAATAGCATGTGAATGCATTATTACATGAGAGGGGACCAAATTTATTTCACTGACTGAGGCAAATATAAGGAGCATATAATGATTTTAGAGGGTAGGATGTCTTCATTATTCTAAACTAGGAGGAAATGGGAGTTCTAAATGGAAACATTAGGAGTGGCTTGCTCCACCCACAATGCGTAAGGAATCATGTTGTGCTAGTTTCTTTGGTGCTGAGATATGGTTTTCTTGAGAATATTTACCAAGTTTTTATTTGATGACTCAACCAAACCATTTCCTTGCAAGTAATAGTTCGATAAGTTTTTAACTCTTATTCCTTTTTCCAAAGAAAATTTAGTGATATTTAGGGAAGAAAAATAAGAAGCATTATCAAGTGCTAAGGAGTCTCAAACTCTAAACCTTGTAATGGTAATTGGTTAAGGAAACATATCACATGGTTTTCATCCACCTTCTTCATAGATATTTCTTTTATCCATTTGGTAAAATAATTGATAGTAGTGAGGATATACTTTTGGTTTTTTGAATAAGAGGGTGTTATATCATCGATTACATTGAATCCAATTTTTTGGAATGGTATTTCCACTTCCACTAGATAAATTGGGAGTGTTGGTGATTTATCTTGTCATGTAGCATTTTGATAGATATGAAATTTGCATGCATAGGAATGCATGTATTTGAAAATAGTTGGCCAGTAGTAACCTATGGGAAGGACATTTTGAGTTGTGGTGTCTCCTCCTAAGTGTTCCCCTATGGGGCCTTCATGTAAATATTTCAGGACCTTCTCTAAATCTGATATTCCTAAACATATGAGTATAAAATTTTCATGCTTTTGACAAAATATGCTCCCATTGATGAATTGACATGAAGATGCTCTGAGCCTCTAAGGTCTCCAGTATGTAAGAGTAATATAGCTATGAGAAGTAGACTATATAAGATAATATGTAATGTTTTTTTACCATGAGTTGGTCAAGGTTGGCATGTATTAGATAAAATTTATGATCAATGATGATTCTTCATCAAATTCTTCTTTGGTGGTTGAGTTGTTTCCACTATCCAGTAATAATTTTCATAGGCCTTTCCCTTTAATGATTTTCGCTACTTTGATTAAGAGATAATAGTCCTACAACGAGGTCATATACTGTTCGATTTTTTATCCAAGATCATTTTGTGTAAGAATATTTCTCACGGTGAGGTAAGGACAACCATCTTCATCTTGGATTTAAGAAGATAAGGCCTAAAGTGCTTTAATTCATTGAAAATAAAAGAGGTTTGTTTATTAACCTCTGAATAGCAAATCTCTACACATAGAAGTATGAAAATCATAAAAGTGATCATGCACTTGTTACCATTAGAATCCTTATGAGTTAGGACTACATCATAAGCTTCCTTTGATGCAAAGCTATATAGAATGAAATATTAGTTATAGTTTGGATTCAATAAAGTTGGTGCTTCTGCAATTTATATTTTGGTCTTCAACGATAGTTATTTTTTCTCAATATTTCATTTGAACTCTAATCCTTTCTTGATCATGTCTTGTGTAGGCTTCAAAATTTCAATATAAAAAGGAACAATATTAAAAAAAAATGATTTTACGGAGAAAAGATTGCATTTCCTTCTTGCTGCAAGGAGGTTCCAATTTGGTAATTGCTTGGGTTATTTTTTATTCTATCATCATCCTTGACATGGATACAATAAATCCAAAAATTTGGCCCTCAGTAACTATAGAAATATATTTTTTTGGATTAAGTAATATTTCTTATTTCTTGCATCTGAAAAAAATGTGTTTTAGATTTTGCAAATAATCATTCCTCCTTTTATAAAAATTGTCACATCGTCAAATATACAATTTGTTTTTAATTGATAGTACCTATGAATTTTATGTCCATAGCTCTTTGAAAAGTGGATCCTACATTGATAATCCCTAGGGGAACTTTTTTTTATGCATATGTGCCCCATTTGTTTCTAAATAAAGTCTTCAACTAGTTAGGGTAGGATACTAGCACTTCATTGCACCCCGAGAAGTCGTCAAGAGATAAAATTTAAAAGCCAATGAGAAACTCGAGGATTTGTTCCATAGGTGGAACTATATAATTATATTTTTATGTTGCTCTATTGAAATTCCTAAATTCCACATGTAGTCAAATATCACCATTCTTCTTTCAAGCCAAGACCAGTTGGCTACCCACTGAGTGTGTCTAATGGGGAAGACAACCTTTGTAGCAAGGAATTTATTTAATTATTTTTCATTATGGGCTCAAGGGATGGGTGCACTTTTTGTATCTTTTGTTGGACCATGTTAGCATATTATTTCATGGGTATAACATGTCGGATGAACTTTGTATTAAAAATTTTCTGGCCATCATAAGTCCAAGAAACAAAATCATTGTATTCTCTAAATAATCGAATAAATGGTTCCCACTTGATAGGGGTACAAAAAATCCTTAGGTTGACATTATTTGGATAGTATATAGTCCCGATATTTATAACTTAATATTACATATATGGACCATTTGCCTTGCAATTAACTGCTTTCTCTAATTTATCTTGTCGGTCGTAAAACATTTCATGTCCCTATACTGAATTTGGGATATAATTTAAATTTATTTTCTTTGCATTAGAGGAAGGCTTTCACATTGGTCGCTCATGATCTTCTTTGTCAATGATTTAGTCTTTAAAGGTTCCTTCCAGATGGAGGAACATTAAAATATGAGCATCATCATCAAAGACTTCCCAATTTATAACATTATCGAGAACTGTGGGCATGTCGATCAATTCCATGTAAAATTAATTAATAAAGAAGTTTTCAATAATAATCAATCTATATGAAACATTGGCCAGTAAATCAACAACAATATTCTAGGAACAAGGAATAGAACAAATATTAAATGCGATGAAATTAAATTCCATATCACATGCTGGTAAGTTTTCAAATGAATCTATATACAGTGAGTTAAATTTTGTACCTATTTAACCATAATTTTAGAGTCACTTAATACCTTTAATAATTTAACATCAATATCTACTACATTCTAGAGTTTCTAAATCAGGGCCGCATATTCTAGAGTGTTATATTTTCACTTGAAATCCATTCTACAATAAAAAGGAGTTTTATTACCTTTTGGATCTATGAAAATGCAACCAAAATTTGGCCTTTGAATTTACATCTAATACATTTGCATCTAGAATAAGACAGTTGGATTTTAAATAGTTTGGCCAATTGAGAAACCTTGAATTCCTAGACAAATATGCATAAGGAGAAGTATTTACTTAAAAGTTTACAAAACATGTGTTCACAAAAATATTTCCTAAAAAGGAATAATTAAGTATAGTTACATTGGGAGATTCTAGATCAATCACCACATACTTTATATACCTTTGATGATATACTTTAATATTTTTTTCATATCCTCTATAGGGTAGCCATAAATGGAACCAATTGGTTGCAAAATGACCATTCAATTTCAATGACTGGTCTCAGCTAAGAAACAAACCATAATGATTAGGGGTATCGACTATGAAAATGTCAATGGTCTAGAAAAAATTTGATTTGATGTCAACCTAATAAGGATGTCAAGAAGAATTCCCAATATATCAAAATCATATTTATTAAGTTGAAAAATGTGTGTCACATTTATGAGGCTGAACACCTAGATTTTGTGTGATTGCTTAAGGCATCACATTCTCTGAGACTCCTGAGTCAACTATGCAATTAAGAAATTTTTTATTACAAATATCAAATGTTAGCAAGAAATGGGGGGTCTCAGAGGAAAGCCTTTTTCATATTAATTCAACATTGTCAATTACAAATTTACTATCCAAAGAGTCGTCATCTTGAGAGACATTCTTAAATGCACTAATTGGCTCATAACTCTTAACAATTTTTTCAATTACCCTCAGCAGTTTAGGCTAGTTAAAAAGAAGGACATTGCATAATGATACGATAGCCTTTAAATTATTAATATCATTGATTACATTATACTCAGGGCTCATGACACCCAAATGGGTGCTATATTGTTTGGTCGAATGAGATGACCTAGGGGCTGAGGTCACTCTAGCATAATGTGATACAAATTTGTTTTTTGGAATTAAAATCCTACTCCGAGTGTTAAATTATATTACTTCCTTAGTCCCCCGACTCAAAGATGGAGGAGGGGGGATCCTTTTTTTTTTCTCCACCTACTCTTCACCTCCTAAATGGTCTGCTTCAATAAATTCTTATTTTGAGTCCAAATTGATTTCTAGAGATTTCAACATATCAAATATATGTTGCAATTGAGAAAAATATGAAGGGAATATATTTTTATTAACCTACGAATTATATTTCTTAAATGAGGCTTACTATTAAGTTGAGATTTGTAATATTCAAAAATGGAAAAAGACATGAATATAGAAATATGCAACATTCCATATAAATCAAAATGGGAACATAACACTAAAATCTTGAAATATCAGAAATATGATGCAACTATAAATTACATTAAGACATCATAATATATCAGCAGAAATATCTGGGTTATATCATTATAATCAATAGCAAAAATAAAGTATACAGTGCTCCAAAAGGAATGCACTCAAGCCACAAGATGGCTGAAATACACTAAAGAAAACTAGCACTGGAAATGTGTGTTGCTACTGTTGTTGTTGTTGGAAAATACTGCTATTGAGAAGAAGAACCATGTGTGGAAGGTTGTTGAAGTGCTCATAATGATCTGGGATTTCAACCATGGATTCCTCTAAAAAACCCAGAAATGGTTTGACCTAATTTTAGGTTTGGATTTTCAACCCTTTTTGAGTTGCCCACTGCACCCCTGCTAATTGAGATACGCAGTCCCTGGGAGTGAATGATGATATGGCATTGAGGGAATGATATATCAGCTGCAATAGCACCCAATCAACTCAATAGTTGAAAGGCTAGTCCCCTCGCTGGAAATCTATCTCACAAACTAGGGCACTAAGCCCTCCATTGCAACTGCTTAATAAAATAATGCAATTCTTGAAGGGAACTGCATTGTAGATGATAGCAACATCTTAGCTTGATGCTAAATGATTAAGTGAAGCTCAAGGATCCTCCTTACTAGCCTCCCAGATGAAAGGATGTTCCTTCCAAAGGAAAACAAGCTTAGAGATTGGGTTTCTCAACCCTCCACTACTGCAACCCTGCAACGCAACACAATCTTGAAAGAGACTACATTGGGAATAATGTGTGAAGCTTGGCCAAATGCCTGATGGTGGAAATTTAGCTCAAGATACCTCTCCTGAGTAGGTACTTGAATTTCCCCGAGGATGAGGGTGGGATTCCTGCTCGGGAACACCTTTTTGCTAAGCAGCACACTAGACTTAGCTAAACAGCTGAAGCGTGCAAATAGTCATACAAGACCACAAAATTAATAATCCGAATAATGTCTTCTATGGTTGTCATGATTTTCATTTATGCTTGGTGAGCTTCCTTACCCTGTGTACCACTCATTAAAGGAGTTACTCTCATGCATACACTCCCGCTGAATGATTGTGATGTCCTCCATTAATCCTCCACTATCTCCATAACAATGCTGTCCATCTGGTCAACTTTGACCCTATCCACATGCTCTAGCTCGATTTCACACCTAAAAGTGATTTATTTAGCCGATATATTGAGCCACATTCACATGAGAAGTGTTTTTATTCCTATTAAAGAGATTGATGGGTCTCCCTACCTACTTATTCATCTATCTAAATGACAAAAGCAAAAATTAATATTCCAATTAGCTACAAGCTAATTCTGGAATATTACAAGATTGGACCTTCCTGACAGCTCTATCCAAATCAATGAATTTTATTTTTAGATTCTTTAAAATATTTTTCATATCTGAAATATATGGTAATGAATATTCCTTCGAGTCAACATTGTTGCAATGAGTTCCTTTTTTTTCTTGAAGAGGTCAAAGGCTTGTCTTCGTTGGCCGTCATTTTCCCATGAACACTTACAAGGTCCTTTTAAACTTTCATAGCCTCCTGTAAATTCTCTTGAAAGGTGGAATTTTCCACTCTTTTGAAAAACATGGGCATAGGTGGTGGCAAGGTAGAAGTATACAAATTAAAAACCACTTAATTTGTAGGTCAAGATGCTTGGGGAATCTTATTTCTAACAAGTTGAATCTCTTATTGAAGTCTTGCACTTTTTCCTTATGGCCCATTTTCAAACATGATAGCTCTTGTAAGATACTATCTAGAGTCTAATATTCTTCTAACGTTTGAATGAAAAGAGACTCAAAACCCTCCCGACTCAGAACTATCCAAAGAGTTATGGAAAATATCCAAGAGGAAGATTTTTCTTCAAAAGTATATGGGAATAAGCATCAAGCCACATATTCATGTTCCACATTCATAAGTTGGAAAAACAACATCAACATATTAGTATGACTATTTATTGTGTCACCTTTATCAATGCCAAAATTGGGGAAATGTTTTCACAAAGCTTAGGAAGTGGATGCTCTGGTCCAAGGATAGCAAGAACATCTTAGGCCATTATTGTTACTCTGGCCATTATTGTGATTTTGATCATGATGTAGTGGAGACCAAGGAAAATATGATTCATAAGAAGAATTTAGATAAAGGAAGCCAAAAATGGTAAATCTAGAGAATTGGGCGGGGAAGTTGATTGACTAGAACTCTTTTCCAATATGTTTTCAAATTAATCTTCCGAAAACCAATTGAGACTAATTGGAGGGCTTGTAGAGATAAAAACAGAAGTGTTACTCTAATGAACTATATCAAATATAGACCTAAGTTTATGTCTCTTGATATATTCTACATGCTCTATCCCTTGCTCGAATGTTAAAACATGAGTAAGTTATCATCATTTTTGGAGTAGTTCAGATAACTACCGAATTCTAGTTTTAGGGGCATAACTAAGGGGTTGATGTTGTTGAAACCTAATCCTAAGGGATTGAGTGAGATTGTATATTATTGTAAAATAATAAATAAGGAAGGCCAAGAGACATTGGTAAGTGAATCCAAATAGTCTCACCTCCATGTATAAGTACACACACAACATCCATCTAATTCATCTTCAGTTTTGCGGAGTTACCTCCTGGTCTGACATGGTATTAGAGCCAACTATATTTCTAGCATCCCAATCCTTGTAACTCCCTCTTTAAAGACCTACCTCTCTGTCTCTCTACCAACAACTGGCAGAACTACTCCTTCTATAATTCTGAAAATTCTTCTCTCATTGTTTTTGTAGGAAACTGGGAAAGCTCTGCTCTAATTTTTTTGCAGGAAACTATGAAAATTCTACTCTCATTTTTGCAGGTAACTGTGAAAATTCTTCTCTCATTTTTCAGACAATAGTGCCTATTCGGCTGTCACTCTCAGCCTCCTACTCGACCTCTCAGCTCCATTGACAACCACCTCCCAGCTCTTCTCACTCATCCTCGCCCTCACCGCAGAACCCATCCCCCTCACGACTCCTTGCCCTCACCAAAGAACCCATCCCCCTCACGAATCCTCACCCTCACTATAGAACCCTTCCCTGTCACCACTCGCTACCTTCACAACTCCTTGCCCTCACCGTAGAACTCCTCCCCCTCATGAATCCTCGTGACTCCCTCCCCTCCCCTCAGCTCATTCCCCCTCCCCTCCACTCAAATCCCCCTTCGTATGACCTTCCCCTCACCTCATGGCTCCCTTCCCCTCCCCTCCCATCCGCTCATTCCCCCTCCACTATGACCCTCCCCTGTGCTCATCCCCCACCCCCACATAACCTTGCCTTCCCCTCATAGCTCCCTCCCCCTCCCACCCCACCCGCTCATTCCCCCTTCCATCGTCAGCCTCCTTCAACTACTTTACAACTCAGCCTCCCCAAATTAAATACATCCCCACTTCCTCCCCCAGTAAATACCTCCCCCAAATTACCCCCCCCGCATAATACTGATTTCCGCAAAAAAAAGAAAAGAAAAGAAATAAAAATTGAAGTGCATAATTTAAACCATAATTGAGTATTTATTTTTCCTTGGAAAAAAAGTGATTTTTTTTTCTAAATAATGCATTCTCTTATATATATATATATATATTGAGGTAGTTGTTCTCTCGGATAAGGAGAACTATCCTGAATGGTCTCGAAAAATCAAGCACACTCTCATTTTTAATGAGTTGTAGAGATTAATTTGTGAAGGATAAGCATACCATCCACCAACAAAGGCCACTTCAGACAAGGAGATCGCCATTTGGGAAAAAAAGAACTGCAAGGCCTACGTCTTGATTGCAGCTTCCATAAATGAAGAGTTGAGTCGCCATATTACACCATTTTCGAATGCCTATGAAACCTTGAGAAAACTAAAAGAACTCTATGACTCACATTCAGAACTTGAAATTGTTCAATTAATGATTAATTTGTTCAACCTTTGAAAAATGATGATCGTCTTGCTTTAGCTTCAGAAGTAAGATCTATCATACATCACATTAAGAATATTGGTGTAGAAGTTGACATACCTCTCGTAGAATACGTTAAGGAATTGTATCCCACTTACTCACATTACCTTGAGTCATTGCAAGGAAGTGGAAACCTCATGAAAATCACCTTTGATTCCCTTGAGAAAAATTTTGCAGAAAGAGAGAAGTGTTAGAAAATTAAAAATTATAGAGCAATGCAACAAATAAAATATGCGGAAAATAAAAGCACACAAAATACATAAAACTAGAGAGACACAGATATACGTGGTTCACCCAGTTTGGGCTACGTCCACGCTGAACAGCCAGTCCTTCCTTTCTATTATCCAGCAAAAATGAAGAGAAAAAACCTACAGCAGATCCGCTGTAATATCCTCTGTTCTCTCTCACAGTCTCCCTCTCTATTTCTCACTCTGAGAATACACATACAATGCATAGCCGCAATACAATGACCTCATAAAATCAAGGGGTTTCCTTCTAGGCCAAAAAACCCTAATCTAAACATAACTTCTACCATCAAATAATTTGCCTAATGAACGACCCAGATTGACTAGAAATTACTATACTTTTACAAGGCAATTTTACATTTGTTTTTAGCTTCGGGGGTGCTGCCCTCGAAAACCCTTGCCAGGGGGGGGCTCCAAAAAGCGTTGTTTCCCCCCCATGAACCCCCCATGGTAGCGATTAATTACGGGCAGTGTTGCTGCCCCTTTTAAGGTACAGGGGTCTAATGTTGTGATACAAAGTAAACAAGATAATTAGGCTCCATACCCAACAATCTCCCACTTGGAGACTGATTGTAGCAACTCCGCCGCTGCTTCATTTTCTAGACAATGACTCCTCTTTAGACCTGGATATTCCTCATCTTCATCGTCATCCTTGAAGACCAATTGAAACTGAGCACATTCTCAGTTTCTCCCTGGTTACAACTTTTGTTAGCATATCTGCAGGATTCTGGCTAGTGTGTATCTTTTCCAGCTTCAACTCTCCATCTTCCCATACTGACCGTATGAAATGGTACTTGAGATGTATGTGTTTAGTCCTGGAATGAAATGCTGAGTTCTTTGCAAGATGAATGGCACTTTGGATATCAATGTATAGCGTGCCCATATCATGCTTCTTACCCAATTCACCCATAAACCTTTGTAACCAAATCATTTCTTTACTAGCCTCTGTAGCAGCAACATACTCTACTTTTGTTGTTGAAAGTGCAACAACACTTTGGATTTTTGAAAGCCAACTGACAGTTGTTCCACCTACAGTAAATACGTATCCTGTAGTGCTCCTCCTTTTATCTCTGTCACCTGCCATATCTGCATCAACATATCCCTCTAGAGCAATGTTTGAACCACCAAAGCATAACGCTTGATTTGTGGTACCTCTCAAATATCTAAGAATCCATTTTACTACCATCCAATGTTCTTTTCCTGGATTGTTCATGTACCTGCTTACAACTCCCACTTCATGTGCAATATCAGGCCTTGTGCATACCATTGCATAGATTAAGCTTCCAATTGTTGATGCATATGGAAATTTAGACATATAATCCATGTGTTCTTGGGTCTTTGGGCACATCTCCTTACTAAGTTTGAAATGGCTAGCAAAAGGTGTACTAATTGGTTTTACATTCTACATATTAAATATTTTCAAAACCTTTTCTATGTACTCATTCTAAGACAGTTTTAATTTACGATTTTTCCTGTCTCTAGTTATCCTCATACCAAGGATTTGTTTTGCAGCTCCCAAATCCTTCATTGCAAATGAATTTGCCAATTTTCTTTTGAGCAAATTTATTTCCTGCATGTTAGATCCTGCAACAAGCATGTCATCTACATACAATAACAATATAATATAGCTGCCATCATTTTTCTTTTTAGATAAACACAATGATCAGAGTGACATCTAGTATAACCTTGTTCAGACATAAACTTGTCAAATTTTAGATACCACTGCCTTGGAGCCTGTTTTAAGCCATACAAGCTCTTCTTTAACCTACACACCAATTTTTCTTTCCCTTTTACCTCATATCCTTCTGGTTGTTGCATGTATATCTCTTCCTCCAAATCTCCATGGAGAAATGTTGTCTTTACATCTAGCTGTTCAAGATGTAAATCTTCCGCTGCTACAAGACTTAAAATAGTTCTGATTGAATTCATCTTAACAACAAGAGAAAATATTTCATCAAAATCAATACCTTTCTTTTGTGCAAACCCCTTCACCACAAGTCTAGCTTTGTACCTTTGTTTTCCTCCATCTTCTTCCTTAAGCCTGTAAACCCATTTATTCTGCAATGTAGTTTTACCTGCAGGCAACTTGACTAAGTCCCAAGTCTGGTTATGCATTAAGGAGTCCATCTCTTCTTCCATGGCTAGCTCCCACTTCTTCCTACTTTCAACCTGCATTGCTTCTTCATAACATTCAGGTTCACCAGAATCAGTCAACAATAAATAATATAATGAAGGAGAGTATCGTTCATGGGGTCTACTTATCCTGGTAGATATTCTAACACCACTTTCAGGTGTTTGAGGTGCCTGTTGTTGTTGTGGTGGTTGCTACTGCTGTGGTTGTTGATTATTATTATTTTCAGGCACCTTTACTTTTTCAGATATCTCATCAAGAACCACATATTCCTTGCTTTCTTTTTCCTGTTTCTTTTCCTGCAACTTATTCTTATACAAGACCTTTTCATTTAATATTACATCTCTGCTCCTAATGATTTTGTGATTTTCATAATCACATAAGCGATAACCAAAATCATTAGCACCATATCCAATAAAGGTACATTTCTTTTATTTTGCCTCAAGCTTTGTTTTGTTTTCTTTATTAATATGGACAAAGGCCTCACAACCAAAAGGCTTTAAAAAAGAGTAGTTTACCTTTTTACCTGTCCATGCTTCCTTTGGAATACCACCATCCAAGGAACTTGAAGGCCCTCTGTTTATTAAATAAACAACAGTATCTACAGCATCTGCCCAAAATTGTAAAGGCAATCCTGCATGCAATCTCATGCACCTTGCACGCTCCATGATTGTTCTGTTCATCCTTTCTGACACATCATTTTCTTGTGGTGTTCTTGGAACTGTCTTCTCTCTACGAATTCCATGCTCTGAACAGTACCTATCAAACTCTTTGCTGCAATATTCACCTCCATTGTCTTATCTGAGACACTTCAACTTCTTTCCTGTCTCAATCTCAACCAAAATTTTCCATTTCTTGAAAGTATCAAATACATCAGATTTATTCTGAATACACTAAATCCATGTTTTTCTAGTTGCATCATCAATAAAAGTAACATAATAACAAGAGCCACCGAGAGATGATACCTGAGCAGGTCCCCATACATCTGTATGCACAAGCTCCAATTTTTTGCTCTTCTTTTCTTTCCCAACTCTGAGAAATCTGACTCTCTTCTGTTTTCCATAAATGCAATTCTCACAGAAATCCAAATCAACATTCTTCAAACCTGGCAGCAAATTTCTTGAGTGAATAATTTTCATCCCCTTCTCACTCATGTGTCTGAGCCTATGATGCCATAATGCTGCATCTGCTCCTTTGGAAGTTAAAGCATTAACAGAGTTAGAAATACCATTGCATAAATACAATGTACCAACCTTTTCGCCTTTTGCTATTACCAGGGCTCCTTTGGTGACCTTCCAAGTTTTATTTGTGAAAGTTGTCACACAACCTTCACCACCTAACTGCCCTGTTGAAATCAGATTTTTCTTCAGATCTGGAACATGCCTTACCTCCTTTAGTAGCCATTGGTTTCCATTCTGTTGTTTTACAAGAACTTTACCCATTCCAACAATTTTACAGGGTTTATCATCACCCAAACGAACTTGTCCCAAAATCTCCTTGAACATAGTCATGAAAATATTTCTTATCAGGTGTGGCATGGAATGAAGCCCCTGAATCTACAACCCAAGAATCAGTAACATTTTCGAAAGAAAGAATCAAAGCATATTGTAACACATCACCTATCACATTTGCTTCATGATTGTTTTCTTACTGTGTGTCTCCTTCTTTTCCCTTCCGAGATCTACAGTCTTTCTTTAGGTGTCATTTCTTTCCACAATTCCAGCACACTATCCCCGATCTAGACTTGGATTTTCCTTTCCTTGATTTACTGCAATATCCCAAGCTCTTTCCTCTTTCCATTCTTATTCCCCTAGACTCTGCACTCAAAGCATTACCTGATGTCTCACCAGAGCTTTTCTATCGCATTTCCTAGCTAAGGATAGCACCAACAACATCATCAAACTTTAAAGTACTAGATCGAGAGACAGAGTTACTAATGACCATTACTAAACCATTCCAACTCTTTGGCAATGAGCACAAGAATAACAGAGCTCTAACTTCATCATAAAATGTTACCCCTACAGAACTTAACTGACTCGTAACTGTATTAAATTCATTTAAATGGTCTGCAACAGATCCACCTTCTGACATCTTCATATTAAATAGTCGTTTCATAAGAAATACCTTGTTTGAGATCGAGGGTTTTTCATATAGTTTCACCAACGTCTGCATCAAACCCTCTGTTGTTGTTTCCTTTGAAATTTTGAAGGCGATTGACGCCGCAAGACACAACCGTACTGTTCCAATTTCCTTTCCATTGAGAATGTTCCATTCCGCGTCTGTCATGGCTGTCGGCTTCTTTTTTTTTCTACTCAATAGTAGGTACAGATATTTTTGATACAAATAATCTTCCATCTGCATCTTCCACAGCGGAAAGTTTTGGCCGTTAAATTTCTCAACCTTAAACTTACCATTGTCCGCCATTGCTCCCACTCGAACCAGGAATCCTTCTTTCTTGCGAGTTTATCAGCCAAATATACCTTCATATCTGATACCAATTGTTAGAAAATTATATATTATGGATCAATGCAACACATAAATATGTGGAAAATAAAAGCAAACAAAACACATAAAACTAGAGAGATATAGATATACGTGGTTCACCCAGTTTGGGCTATGTCTACCCTGAACAGCCAGTCCTTCCTTTCTATTATCCAGCAAAAATGAAGAGACAAAACCTACAGCAGATCCACTAAAATATCCTCTGTTCTCTCTCACAGTCTCCCTCTCGTTTCTCGCTCCAATAATACACATACAATGCATAGCCGCAATACAATGCCCTCATAAAAGCGAGGGGTTGCCTTCTAGGGCAAAAAACCATAATCTAAACATAACTTCTACCATCAGATCATTTGCCTAATGAACGGCCCAGATTGACTATAAATTACTATACTTTTACAAGGTAATTTTACATCTGTTTTTAGCTTCGAGGGCGCTGCCCCCGAAAACCGCCACCAGGGGGGGGCTCTGAAAAGCACTGCCGCCCCCCCCTTGACCCCCCACGGCAGCGATTAATTATGGGCGGCGTTGCCGCCCCTTTTAAGGTACAGGGGTCCAATGTTGTGATACAAAGTAAACAAGATAATCAGGCTCCACACCCAACAAGAAAGCTTTTGAAAATATGACAACCCCTCTGTATTCTTAAGAGGCTGTATGTTTTTCACATAAAGAAAAGAGTCATGTTCAATATTCTTCCAGAGCAAGAGGTGGCCGAAAAGGAAGAGGAAGAAGCAATTTCATAGGAAGGGGGGGTAGAAAAACTCAAACTGAAAAATCTGGTCTTCAGTGCATACACTGCAATAAAGATTGGCATGATGCATATACATGTAATATGCCTTGGGATCAAATTGAGAAGCAAAGAAATCAAGAAAAATGTAAAACTAATGAAAAATACAAAGGTAAAGCACCTGAATCTGCTCATTATGTTGTAGCACATTGTAAAAATGGAGTAACTGAAGACTTGTTTGATGTTTCATTTACTTCATGAAGAAATGATTGGTTGCTAGATTTAGGAGAAACATGTCACATGCCTTTCAAAAAATATTTTTTTGAAGAATTTACTAACAAATTTGGTGGAGAAGTATACTTCGTAGATAATCCAAACTCGAGCCATCAGGGCCTGGCACAATTAGACTTAAGTTGCCTGGTCTTCCAGATCATCTTCTACGTGAGGTTATATACCTCCTTGAGTTAAGGAAAAACTTACTTTCCTTGGTTGGCATCCACCAGCAAGGACACTCCATTCACATTTTTGATGTCAAGGTTGAGGTCATAAAAGCATCATATCGCTCACTTGTCATGGAGGGAATAGAAGAAAGAAGACTCCTAAAGCTGCAAGGTTCCTATGCTCATGCAAAAAAAATTGTATTCAGTTCACATCATGATGAAGGTACATTCCAATCAAGTCTTTTATGGCATTCTATATTTGGACACCTAAACTATGAAAACATTCAATTTTTGAATAAAAATGGTGTTACTAGATTGCCTAAAAATCATATGAAACTTAATCAATGTGATGCTTGTACTCTAGGAAAGCATATAGCCAACAACCATTTCATGATTCACATTCCAAAGCACATAGAAAACTTAAGCTTATTCATTCAAATTTTTTTGGCCCCATGCCTGTTTCTTCTGCAAATGGAAATAAATGTATGATGAAATTTATTGATGATTACACCAGAATGTGTTGGGTTTACTTATTGAAGAAAAAATCTGACGCTTTTCAAATATTCAAGAATTTTCATGCATGGATTGAAAATGATGCACAAACTCATATTGGTTCTTTGCGCACTGATAATGGAAAATAATACACTTCAAATGAATTTGAAAACTATCTTCATCAACATGGGAACAAACATCAAACAACTGTGCCCTATAATCCCCAAATGAATAGTGTACCTGAAAGAATGAACGGGACAATTTTAAATATGGTTCGCTCTATGATATTTTTTAAGAATGTAAAATTGATTTTTTGGGCTGATGCAGTTCTATGTGTTGTATACATAAAGAATAGTTGTCCTTCAAATTCAATGAGAAACAAAACTCCTTATGAAAATTGGCATGGCCACATTCCTTCGGTGAAGAATTTCAGGGTCTTTGGTCCACCTGTTATCCTTTGATACCTAAGGTACATAGGAATAAACTTGGTGCTAGAAGTTCAAAATGTATATTCTTGGGGTATTCCAATACCTACAAAGGATATCGTCTCTATGATGAGGTCAACAAGAAGTTTTCAATAGCAAGAGATGTCATATTCCTTGAATCTTCCAAGACAGACAACATTGTTGAGAGGAAACTTGATTGCCTCGATAGATTCAAACATGCAAAATATTTTCAAGAATTTGATAATCAGATTCCACATATTGAAGCGGGGATTCCTATACTGAATCAATCTGTGGAATCATCTTCTGAAGCACTCACTTCCCCACATGAAGAACCAACCACTGATGACACCTTGAAATATGTGATTGATAGAAATGGGAGATTAAATCTTGATTCAATTCCAACTCAGTCAAATAAGCATCCTGGGCCATCTCAGAAAGGTCCCCAAAAATGGATGGGAAAGACACTAGAAAATGTTTGTCCCAATGAGGTTGGAAAGATAGGAACAAGAAGTTCCACTAGACAAAATGGAGGTGACATAGATAATTCTGATTCACCTATTGATATGGATATTGCTTATAACTGTGAATTAAATTTTTCTACAGATCATGAATCAAATTCCTTCAAAGAAGCCGCTTCTCATGTTGAATGGAATGAAGCGATTTAAAAGGAGTATGATTCCTTGATAAATAATGGCACTTGTAAGATGATTGATCCTCCTTTGGGAACCAAACCAATTGGCTACAAGTGGGTCTACAAGAAAAAGTAAAAAGGAGATGGCTCACTTGAAAAGAAAAAATCCAAGCTTGTGGTAAAAGGTTTTTCACAGAAAGAAGGGGTCAATTATGAAGAAAATTTTTCCCCCACAACAAAATGGGCAACCATCCGGACACTCTTTTCTCTAGCAACTTAGAAGGGATGGAAATTCCATCAAATGGATGTAAAAACCACCTTTTTGAATGGATATCTAAAGGAGAAAGGTTTTATGTCTGAGCCAGAAGGATTTTTTTTGAAGGGCCAAGAACACAAAGTATGCAAACTTATAAAATCCTTGTAATGGAATCAAGAAAGCACCACAAGCCTGCTATGAGAAATTAACTGGGCATCCTCTGAAACTTAACTTCAAACATTTTGATCTTGATGATGCAACTTTGTTTGTTAAGAAAGTTGGAGAAATAGTTGTATATCTTGTGGTGTATGTAGATGATCTTTCGATGAAAGGCAACAATAAGAGTTATATTGCATCCATAAAAAAATAATTGAAGAAAGGTTTTGAAATGACTGATTTGGGCTATGTTCACTACTATTTGGGTATTGAAGTAACTCAACATCATAAACTTATATTCCTTTCTAAAAAGAAGTAAATTGGAGATATTTTGAACAATTTTGGAATGGATGAATGCAATCCCTTAACCAATCCAATGGAACAAAACTTGAAGCTCACATCCATTGAAGGGGATGAATTCGAGGATGCAACAAAGTATATATAGCTTGTATGAAGTCTTATCTACCAGACTACCACCAGACCAGACATATCATTTGTTGTTGGAATACTCTCTAGGATTATGCAAAAACCTTGTGAAGGACATTGGTCTGTTGCAAAAAGAGTTCCAAAGTACTTGAACGGGACTCAAGACTTTGAACTCAAATATACACAGGTAGGCAACTTCATCTTGATTGGATACTCAGATTCAGACTTTTATGGGGACAAAGAAACTGGGGTATCTACTTCAGGTTATACCATGGGTCTTGGATTAGGATTTGTCTCATGGAGATCATGCAAACAATCAGTTCCAACAGATTCCACAACTGAGGCAGAATATGTGGTGGCAGCTGAACCAACAAAGGAAATTGTGTGGCTCAAGAAAATACTAGAAGATTTGCTGATGAAACAAATGCATTCAACTGCACTCATGGTCAAAAACACTTTTGAATTAAAGTTAGGCAATAAACCAAAGTTACATGATCGAACAAAGTACATCAATACAAAATAACATATGATTCGACATCATATTGAGGCCAAAAATATCCATCTATGTCATTATTCCACAAATGAGAAGACTGCAAACATCTTCACCAAAGCACTTGGAAGATAAAAGTTTGAAAAATTCAGAACAATGCTTGGACTCACCAGCATCTCTTCAGATTAAAGTGGGGAATTTTGACACACAGCCCGACGGGATTGGGTGAGATTGTATATTATTGTAAAATAGTAAATAAGGAAGGCCAAGAGACATTGGGAAGTGAATCCCAATAGTATTAGCTCCATGTATAAATACACACACAACTTCCATCTAATTCATCTCCAGTTTTGTTGAGTTACCTCCTGGCCTCACAAATGTAATGAAAGTTGAGTCAGAGTCCAAAATTCTGGAAGTGAAGTAGTAATAAATTGCGGAGAAGAAGGTGGACTAGACATTGGGTTTGTAACAATGTATTTTTGGTCCATTCATCTCTTGAACTATACAATATCAAATAATTATGGCTGAATTCTCATTGAGAGAATCAAAAGAATGCTTCCAATCCCTCACTAAGTGGCCCTCTTTCTAACATCATTTCTATTTACAGGTGAAATTTTACTGTTGTTGAAATGCTGTCATCGAAGGGAGGAAACCCAATCACAAGCCGTATTTAGTCGTACTTTAATTTCTGTGGTGACATTTGATTGGTATGTGGCCTTGGTTTCCACTTAGAGGATTAATAATCACTTATGATTAAATTATCTACTTCACTTTTATCATTATTATTCATTATTAGTAAGTTGGTTGTTTAAATTAATTGGTAAACATTTGGAGAAAAAACATTATTAGACTAACTACATGTGAGACAACATAACCAAAACTCTCCACTTAAATATAAGTTAAGAAAAATACCACTAAAACTAACTGAAATATGTATCAAACCAAAATCATAGCACAGAGAAAGAAAATTATTGATTAACAAATCTTATGAGAGGATGGGCATTCCCATAAATATATGTTAACATACAAGACTCAAGAAAATAAATATCCGCAATTTAGTAGACAAGATTTATACATATATCTCTTGAAAAACCAAATTTCACTAATCAGTAAAAATGGGGTCTACATTTAAAAATATTGCAGAAATCCCTTTATAAAATAGGTATCTATTTTTTACAATTCTATCCCCTTTTTCTTCTTCCCCCCCATCCCAAAGAAATTTCCTTTATGTGTATAAAAGGTTACAAAAATGGTTCTCAACTAGTAACACCTTAGCCATTGTGAGGAAATTTTGAATTCTCTGACACAAATTTCTCTCACTGTCTCCCAAGTGGCATGAATATTTGTGATGTCAAATATCTAAGGATCTTCAGTTTTATATAACTAAAATTTGACACTTAAGTCTTGGTCCATTAGGGTCTTTATGTAAATCTTCATTTTAAGGATGTGACAATTTAGTTGAGTTGTCTCCATGGAAACTATGATAATAAATGTTTCAATTTAATCTATATCCACATTTTGAATGTGCTCTATCTTGGGGACCATTATAGCTCAAACTCTAGTGATGTTGTGCAATATTAGTATAGTGGATGGAAAGCTAGGTAATACTCCACGATTTCCTAATTTACGTTCTTCCAATATTTTTGTGGTTGCATCCCACATCTTCTTAGCCAATATTAGAGTTATGGTTGTCGTTTCCTTACCCTCATTGTGCTTCATTTTCTAGACATTAATTATTGACTTATCTTTCCTTTGTTTCTAGTTGATTAGTCTAGGATGTAAATCATGAGCATCTATGTGTTGCTTCTTTCATTCCAGTATCTAGCTGAAAGCTACACTAACTTTGTTGTAAGCTCAAACTTCAACATATAATTCCTACAATATATGTTCAAGTTGGTTAAATAAATGGTTGACTTATTGTATTTCGTCTATAATGTAGACCTTCTCTCTTTGGAAGTCATTTTTTATGTAACGCCCTCCTCCCACATTTACCCAACCTATCGGTCCACTGGGGTAAATATGTGATGAAGAGTTACTATGGCATGATTCAACCTCCTAGATCACCTTAACTAAGTGGAATTAAGAAAAAAAACTTACTGACCTTTCTTAGGTGCTACAAGACACCCAAGGGTTAAACCACCCTTCCTAGTGCCCAAACCCATAGTTAACCTACCTTTTCACTGATCTAGACTCCCAGCCACATGCACAAGCCTGCATCCATGCAACTTTAGGCCTCCATTTGCATGCATAACCTCTACAAGCGATCCAGGTGGATATTGGTGGCAACACACCTCTTCCACTTGGGGCCCCACCATTGTTTCTTTCAATTTTTTCAATTTCCTTAATTGTAGCACAATTTACTACATTTAGCATTTTTTCAGGTCCTAAACTTTCAAAGCTATTTTGACGCCCTAAATGACATTTTTTGGAAAAAATGGGAGCAACTTGGAAGTTCACTTTTTATTTATGATACTAAAATTTTTAGTCCTCTTATAGATATTTCTAACGAGGTATTGTGCACATCAAATGGAGATCATATTCTAAAGTTACGTCCATAGGAAGATTGATGTACCAATTTACCCAAATGAGGCCCATAGTTTTGGTGCTTCATCTCCTAGGGATAGGTTTTTTGATGTTTAGGGTTATCCATTGTTTCTCAATAATAAATAGGCCCTCGAGCCTCATTGCAACATAGTTTAGAGGCTTGTAGCCACCACAAATCTTCTCAAAGATAAGCTACCAACTCCCTAGCTAGTGTATTTCCATTATGTCAGTAAGCATATTCAAGTTATTTTTCATTAATGAAATGAAGTTTTATTTCTGTTGCATCTATACTTTTATGTGTATTTCTATATTTCCTTATGTTCTTGCATAAATCTAGATCAATGGTATCAAAGCATTCTACCTTTTCTCGATCCTTCTTTGCATGTCCCCAACGAGGTTGGGGTATAAGGAGTTAAGGCTCGATCTGGTTGAACCTTTTCAAGATGAGCCTCGCAAAACCCGACAATCGCCCATGGGGGAAGAAAATAAATATGAGGGAACAATAGATCCTCTCAAAATATTTCTCGAGGAGGCCCTTGAGAAACAAAGGAATGCGATGATGAATAACCTTTCCCAGATCCTTCAACGACTACCCACATGTGGCACATATACATCTATAAGTCACTCTAGAGGCACCACTCCTTTTAAAGTACATGTAAACATTGACATTCCCATATTTGAGGGCCAAATATATGTAGACACTGTAGATAAATGGTTGAATCTATTAGAGGGATATTTCTCAATTCATGACTTTTTCAACTCGGAGAAGACTATTTTTGCACTCCTCAAAGCCATCCCACATGACAAGGACTGGTGGGAAACCTACTGCGAGAAAAATGATGAGGGGAAACCCTCTATATTCTTGGTTGTGCCCACTTGGAATTATTTCTGAGATGCTATCAAGGAACAATATTACCCCATGGGGAGATATGAGGACAAGTACAGACAATGAAATACGCTGGGCAAAAAAGGGATCAATATGTGCATGAGCTAATGAATCTATTCCATACCTTGTGCAAAAAATTGGGTATCAAAGATTCAGAGAAAAATTTGGTGCTGAAGTACCGCAATTGTATGCACAGATATATTCAGGAGGAAATGGAGTTCGTCGACATCTCCTCTCTTGGTACAACATACCAGTATGCTATCAAGATTGAGCAGAAATTCAAACAAAAGAAGTGAAACTTTCGATTTGCAAATCAAAATAAAGGGAAAGGTTCCCCCAAACCGTAGAACAAAGGACAAAGCCAAGACATCGTGGCCCAAGATGTCCTACCAAAGCCACAAGAAAATAAAAACACCGCGAAACCGAAGAAGGACACGGGAAAGTGGTGTGAGTTCCATAAGAGATCCACTGACAACACAAGTGAGTGTCGGGCCAAACAGTCACTAGTGCTCAAGATGAAGGCTTCTAAATTATATGCATGCTCTGAATCTAAATCAGAACTTGAGAAGGGGAATTACAGAGTGAAGAATATTATCGATGTGGAGCCCAATGCCACCATTTCCACCACGAATATCCAGAAGGAGGAATCAGAAGATCCAGAGGAAGAGGAGTGTCTCTTCCACTCCAAGATGTGGGTAAAGGGTTCCCTGCTACAGTTCATTGTCGATAGTGGGAGCCAAAATAACCTCATTTCAGTAGAGGTCGTGAAGCGGTCGAGCTTGCCGACCACAACACACCCACAACTGTACACCACTAGGTGGATTCACTAAGGGTGGGATCTCCATGTCAGCCACCATTGTCACCTTCCCTAAAACATCAAGCCCTTCACAGATGAGGTATTATATGACATTTCTCTTCTTGATGTTTGTGATGTATTATTAGGCCAACCATACTTGTTTTAAGTGACATGCTATATATGAGTCCCAGCCTCACGCTATTATTTTTACTTTGGGCAACAAGTTGTACAAGATACCATAGGTACCACTGCCTACCACTATATATTTGGTTACAACAAAACAATGCAGTAAGCTCATTTCCAAAACCGAGAAATTTATATTGCTGATGATCCGCCCTCAGGGCAAGAAGAATACAGTGGCCATGACCTCTAGACAGGGCTCCTCCGCATGAAAATAACAAATGAACAAGGTCATGGAGGAGTACGAGGACATATTCACCTCACTTGCAAGGGTGCCTCTACATTGTTAGGTCAAGAACCCCATCGATCTGACCCCAGGTGTGCTACTTCCTAATGGACCAATCTATTGACACTTTGTTCTAGATAGAAATGAAATCGAGAGGCAAATTCAAGAGCTACTACAGAAATTTCACATCCGACCAATTTCATAACCCTGTGGGAGCCCGATCGTGTTGTTGCAGAAGAAGGATGGGACTTGGTGACTCTGTATTCACTATCGAGAGCTGAACAAGATCACTGTCTAGAATAGGTACCTAATCCCACAGATTGATGACCTTCTAGACCAACTCAAAGTGGCGAAATATTTCAGAAAGATTGATTTGAAGTCTAGGTATCACTAGGTACCAATCAAACCCTCCGATGTGTGGAAGACTGCATTCCAAGCCAAGGAGGGCCTTTTCGAATGGTTTTTCATGGCTTTCAAGTTGAAGAATTCTCCTGCAACCTTCATGAGGCTAATGGAAGACATCTTGCGCCATTCACCAACTCATTTTTAGTATTTTACTTGGATGACATCATGATCTTCAACCAGACTTGTGAAGAGAACCTCCACCACATTCGACAGGTCCTCCAAACATTGCAGCAACACAAGTTGTGTGAAAATTTGTAGAAGTGCACTTTTGGAATGACGAAGGTTCAGTATCTAGGGTAAATTATTGATGAGTGGGGGGTACATGTGGATCCAACCAAGATCCAAGTCATTCAAGATTGGCCAGCCCCAACCACTCTAACAGAGCTTCATATCTTTCTGGGTCTTGCTAATTTCTACTGCAAGTTCATGTTTGGATTATCTTATATCCCTTGAGTCAATTCACCAAGGGAGGAGTATAAGAAAATTTCTTTAGGTCAGAATATTAGCATAACACGTTCATATAATTGAAACATCACCTCTGCTCTGCCCCAGTTCTCACATTACCAGACTTGCAATAACCATTTGAGATCTACACAAATTCCTCTGACTATGCTATTGGGGCAGTTCTCACTCAACAGGGGTATCCAGTGGCATATCACAATGAGACACTGTCTGACAGTCTGCAAGTATCCTACTTGTGACAAAGAAATGTATTGCATTGTGCAAGCTTGCTGACAATGGAAGAATTACATTTTGGGGAAGGAAACGATCATCCACATAAACCACCGACCCCTCAGAGTTCATAGAGATGCAAGGGAAGTTGCAGAACAATCACCATCATAAGTGGTGCACATATCTGCAACAATTTCATTTGAACACCAAGTAGAAGAAGTGAAACATGAATAATGTTGCAGACTAGCTCAGTCGACCACCGATCGTGGCGCTAACCACCGTTCTCAACTCTTGTGGGCATGATACTTCTGATTGGCCACTTCTGTACAAGAGAAATATATAATTCGGCCACACATACATGAAACTCTTGGAGCATATGCAAGTTCCAAACTTTCACCTCCAGGATGCAATGTTATGTCACCTCAAACACCTCTGTGTTCCTTCAAGTGAGCATGCCAAGATGATTTGGGAAGCGCACTATAGTCACATTGTTGGGAATTTTCGGGTCGAGAAAACAGTGGCAGTACTACAAAATTATTTATATTGGTTGAACCTTCGACATGATGTCGAGAAGTACATCAGATCCTACACTACTTGCACTATCGCAAAAACCACCATCAAGAAACAAGGCCTCTATACTTCGTTACCTACCCCTAGTCGACCTTGGGAATCCATCTTCATGGATTACACGTTGCATATTCCTTATACTAAGCATGGAAATGAATGTGTTTTTGTGGTCGTCGAAAGATCAGATTCTCGAAGATGACCATTATGGCAGCCTGCAAGAAGAATAGCACAACAGAAGCCACTGCTACACTCATATTTGAACGAGTGTGGGTGCACTTTGGGATCCAATAGTCTATCATCTAAAATTGATATAGACGGTTCCTCAACACATTTTGGTCCATCCTCTAGTTAATACTAGACACCAAGATCACCAAGTCCCCAAATTTCCATCCCCAAATTGATGGCCAGATAGAGCTCTACAACATGATGATCGTACACATTATGTGCATGTACAATTAAAAGCATCCACAAACATGGGATGAGAGCCTTCCCCATGTACAACACAATTGTAACAGGACTCTCTACAACTCAACTAGCTGCAACCCCTTTCAAATGGACTTGGGATTCCAACCACTATGTCCCATTGACGTAGCCATGCCATTTGCGGCTACTCAAGACAATTCGACTCATGTCCAGTCTGAAGCTAACAAAGAGAATATCTTCATTGATAAAATTCATGACATCTACCAATAGGTTCATGAAACTTTGGATAGAGCTAATGCTAACTACAAGCAACAAAATGATCAACATTGGGTATGACACAACTTCCAGGTGGGCGACAAAGTTTGGCTACATTTGTAGAAGGAGCACCTTGTTGGACCCCACCACAAGCTTATCCCACTCTGATATGGGTTGTACACCATCACCAAGTATGTAGGTTCCAATTATTTCGAGCTCATTATTCCACCATTCCTTGGTATACACCCAGTGTTCCATGTGGACTTCCTTCAGCCCTACTTCCCACCCCTACTAGACACCTCCGACATTGCAAACAACTCACATCAACAGAGTTAAATCCAAACTGCATGGAAAAAGCCACCATGGATCGTATCATGGACATGAAAATCAAGAACACTCACCAGCAGAAGATCCAACTGTATCAGGTTTTCAAAGTTAGCCAACTCCTGCACCAAGGCAAATGGTTCACCAAGGACCAAGTTCAACAAAAGTTTCCTCATATCATAGAGGAACTCAACGCAATGGGAACCATTTCTTTGTAACAGGGGAGTAAAGATCCAGATTTATATTAGTGGCTACCCGCCTATTCCACTTGGGGCCCTACCATTGTTTCTTTCAGTTTTTTCAGTTTCCTTAATTGTAGCACAATTTACTATTTTTAGTAGTTTTTCGGGTCCTGAACTTCCTGAGCCGTTTTGAGGCCCTAAATGACATTTTTTGGACAAACCGAGAGAAAATGGAAGTTCCTTTGATGTTGTTCTCATCAAAATTTTGAGTCCTCAAATAGATATTTCTAAAGAGGTATTTTTCACATCAAACAAATATTGTATGCCAAAGTTACGTTCCCGGGAAGATTGATGTACCAATTTACCCAAACGAGGCCCATACTTTTGGCGCTTCATGTCCTAGGGTTAGGTTTTTTGATGTTTAGGGTTATCCATTGTTTATCAATAATAAATAGGCCCTCAAGCCCCATTGTAACATAGTTTAGATGCTTGTATTTTCCACATATCTTCTCAAAGATAAGCTACCAGTGCCCTAGCTAATTTATTTCAATTATGTCTGTAAGAATATTTCAGTTATTTATCATTAATCAAATGAAATTTTATTTCTCATTCATATCTACTTTTATGTGTATTTATTTATTTCAATGTGTTCCTGCATAAATCCAGATCAACAAGGGTGTGAATGCAGTCTCTTTTAGCCAATTTTGTGCTTCATGTCGTGGGATTTGTGCCACCTTTTCAGGTCTAGACTCCATGTCATTTCCTAGAACTTGATGAACTTTCCAAAACAATAAATGACACAAATACAAAGCTTCTAGCACAAAAATTGATCAATTACTTGGCCTAACCAATCCTAACTATGACATGCATTTCATGAAAAACATCAGCGATCATGTAATCCAAATGTCATATAAACACATCTGAGCATAGGGACTTCATACTTATATAAGAATCTTCAAAAAGGACTGATGGAATTCCCATAATAGGTGCATTACCATATATTAGGTCATACATTCGTTAACATCTATTTTCATAATAAAAACATGATGAGATCCATAACACAATTCTTTCATAAAACCATTCTTATAATCCGCATATAACCAACAGGTTAACAATGATAGAAAAACCATTAAAACCACATAATAAACTGCACATTTACTCATCAAACAGTAGAGGAAAAGAGATTTTATTAACATATGAAAAATCTAACCAAGTGAGGGACTTCCACATAAAACTCGACCATAGATTGGGATGCACCAAATCTTTCTTTTAGCCAATCACCATTGTGACATATTCCAAGCATGAATGTGGGACTCACAACAAAACCAACCAGGGTTTCCTTAGGATTTATTTCAATCCACCAAGGAATTCCTAGGCACAAGCCCTTATCTATACAACCATGCATTACCACAATCAATCTGAGGGATTCCTAGGCCCAAAAAAGAAACCTACACTACTGGGATTTACCACAATCCCCCCATATTCTGGTCCAGGGATCACTAGGCCTATATAAGCATTTATGCCTATGGATCATATATCCCATCATTCACCATTATAGGATTCCTAGGCCCAAGAAGAATCCACCCTCTAGGATTTATCGTATATCCCACCATTCACTAGTCAAGGATTCCTTAGCATATTGAGAGAATAAACCTCTAGGATTTACCATGTATTCTTTTATTCATAGGTAAAGTATTCCTATCCCAACGAGGTATACACAATCCATATTTAACACAATCCCACCTTCAGTGGACTAGGGATTCCTTGGCCTTGTGTTATTTTCCCGAGACCACCCCACTAAGTTTTGAAACCATCCGGAAATTGAGCTCAACCAAGTAAAAGAGAACCCCAACACACCATCAATATTCAAAAAATGGAAAATCACTGCCACATCTGGGAAAACTCATTCCAATGACAGGAATAGAACCAAAAACATACATGCATGTACCATGCATGCCAAATCTAGCAAGGAAATCATACATTCAACTCGAAACATGAAATTAATCTCATTGTATCCACTTGATACAACTCTTCCTTGCTTTATCTTTTCTTCCCTTTTCCTTCTTTGTCCTTCCTTTGCTTTCCTTTATCCAATTCTAGAGTGCGCCAAGAATACTCCAAGTGTAAAAGAGTATGAGAGAGAGAGAATAGAGAGAGAGATCTCAAAATTGAACTAATAAAGTTTGTGTATTGATCCTCATAACTTTTTTTTATCAATGAGGCCTCTAATTTACTCATTTTCCATTATTTTCCTTCAATTTCTTCCTCACATGCAACCTGTGTTCCTAATTTCCATTATTTTCATAAAAAAAATTCCAATTAATGCTTGTTGCCTTTCCAAAGACTTTTCCAATTCCGCCTATCCATAATAAATAAAATGAACACCTTCTAGGAAGTTTTTCCCCAACATTCAGTTTGGAATATGAGTCCCATGAAATGGTCTTATTTTTCCTTCATTAAATTTATTACATGTATTTTTAACCTGGGGTTGTTACAGAACACTCCTGCTAAGGGGTACACCGTCCTCATTGTTCAATGACACCTACAACAAAAAAAACCATTGAAAATCAAAAATTACTTCCCATGGAGCTTTATAACATGGATTGTTGTAGTATCAACAATGAGATGCTATTGAAAACATGATAGTCATACCATTTAATTGAACTTTATAACACATATCATTGTGGTATTTACAATAACAACCACATATACTCATACACATTTTCTTCAAACAACAAATAATCACACTGTCTATGGAGATTTATACTACAACTTGATATAAATTTACAATAATATACACATATGCACATTTTCTCAACCAACAAAAAAATGATATGATGCCTTCATCAACAACAAGGTAATCCAGTAGCTGACACACCCACCCTTGAAAGTAGTACCAAGATTCACGTCCTTCAAAAGAAGTCCATAATCCACTACCAAAGTCATATATGCATCCAAAGTCCAATGCTATAATCCTATTCCACTTGTCCTCTAAGTGAATATTTATTGGCTCATTGTTCTAGGGAACACTCCCAAATGTGCATCTCACTTAGTCTTAAAATTATAATGACAAAAACAAATCCATCTCCAACCTTCCCTTCTCTACTAAAAAATCCCTTGGGCAAACCAGGCACCCCATGAAGTCACTCACCTTACAATTTCTCCGACATCCCATTTTCCGAGATGTCCATCGCTTCACAAGGTTTCCTCGCATTGGAAGGTTCAACAACCAAGGCATATACCTCCCTCAAAACCATCATAATAGTGATAGGATGTTCATGGAAATTGATGTACACTATTGGGTACAGTTGTCCCAAAATGGCCCTGCTCCTGAAGTTCTTTACAATCATATTGTTGCATGTTCCAATTCCTTTTATTATTTCTACTAGAATTATTCAAGTCAATTTCAACCACCCAACCAACCATTTTCATGCTTTCCAGTACCAAGCACGTAATTCCCATTAGATTAAAAATAAATTAAAATAAATTCACATCATACCTCCTCAGTAGCTCATCAATAAGGTACACTTTCATTTCTGTTTACTTCCTGTCACAGCAACGCAAACTTATTTTTTGATCAAATAATCATGTATAAACATATCACATCTGGTTAGCTCAAAACGCAAGCATCATAATAAAAATCATAGATTAAATATAACCATCATAAACTAGAATCATAAATAACATGGAACCATCATAAACCAAAATCATAGATCACATGCATAATTAAAATTGAAATAAAATATTGATACCTATCCTTTAATCGATCCTTAGCTTCTACATGTATCCTTTTTCCTTTCTGTACACACACCATATCAGTTTGCACACCCAACAAACACCCTATGCATTTTCTTGAACCATGTACACATACATATAGTGTGAATCACACACATCCAACCACACATGGCATACATCACCATACAATACATTCACATATATGTGACATCAAAGAAAACTTTAAGGATGGATGTTTATCTTAAAGTTTAGCAACCTTGGCGAATCTTATTAGTCCCTAATATCCCAATTTTAAAACATTTGGTGATAATTTTGTAAAAAGTTTCAGATTTCAGATTATTTTATATTAGACAATATGTAATATTGCAGTTTTTAAGGCAAAATAATTGTATACTATAAAATTAGGGCGAATTCAATTTTTTTATAAAAAAAGGAGTTTAGCAAATCTCTTTTTTGGAAATAGCGTGGAATATTATCCCACCTGCGAATTTTAGCCCCTAAAATTTTCCCCGCCTAATATACAACACATACACCTACACCCGACATACAACTAAGCACATACACCCACATCTGGTGTACAACACAACACAATAGATACACATACACCTGGTGTCCAAAAAAATACATATATATACAGAAAGTACAATAAAATGAATAAATTTCTTACAATACCACAAATACATCATTTACATACACATTACCACACATACAAAAAACAACATGTAAAACATGCACACAATACCACATTTGCAAAACACAACATGTACGACATGCACAATACCACATGTACAACATGTAAAAAATAGCACATGTACAAAACAACACATGCACAATGTGTACACATCACCACATGTACACAACAACACCTTCACAATGTGTACGCAACATGACATGTACATAACACCGCATGCATGACATGTACACAACACTGCCTGTAGACAACGCCCCATGTACAACATGTACAGGACACCACATGAGCACATCACCACATGTATAATCATACACAGAACACCACATGTACATAGAACTATATGTACAACATGCACATTATGCCATATGTACACAACATCGGATATGCAACATGCAAAAAGAACCATATGCACACATCATCGCATATCTAACATGTGCACAACACCATATGTACATAGAACCGCATATCAAACATGCCCACAACATCATCTATACACAAAAATTAATAAACGACATGTACACAACACCATCTATACTTGGAATTACATAAATAACATGTACACAACACTGTCTGTACATAGCACTACATAAAAAACATGTACACAACACTGTATGTACACAACACTACATGCACACAACATCATAGGATCAAAATGTACACCATATATACAATAGTAGTACTGTACATCGAGATACCACACTGAGTATACTAAGAAAACATTCTTATAGTGTCTTTCCACCCTCCATGCTTCTCCCAACATGTCATATATCATACTTCTTTCATTCCATTGATGTACCTCAGCATAGCCTATCCATAACATAAGCATAGACATAATAGAAGAATATAGTATCAATTCATATCTACATGATGTTGACCCTTTAGATCTGTTAGGGTTACTATTCCCACTTGATTCCTCAAAAACTAAGAATGTCTTCATGTCATTCACCTGCATAAGAAATCATCCTCCACAAGAATGATTCCTCATGACCTTCTCAGACAATGACATACATACATATATACATATAAACATCAACATAAAACCATCATGATCCTTGACGATCATGTTAGACAATAACATACGTAAATACATATATGGATATATGGACACCATCATAATCATAACCATAACATAATTACCAGATATCATAAGGTTAAGGTTAAGATAAATCTCTTTATGAATGCACAACATTCACAACATTCAGAAAAATAATTGCCAACTTAGCTAGGGAATCTAACACCTACAATCCATTCAATTTACCTTACCTGGTTACCTGTCTCATGACTATCTTACCACCATCCATTTACACCAATGGACCTAACCAATTCAACTAGTTTTCATACCCTTACCTTTATTTTCCCTTATACATGCGCTGACTTTCATCCAAGTCTTAAATTACCTGTCGAGTACCATTGCTAGGTCCCTATAACACTAGTGTATCCCCTTATTTTTATTTTTAGTATAGCCCCCTTATTTTTATTTTTTTGCTCATGTAGTCCCCATATTGTTATTATTGTGCCCCATAGAATCCCCCTAATTTTATTGTTGTTCCCTTACATTGTTATTATTATGTCGACTAGGATTATATTGTGACCCATTGGACTCCTATATATAGAAATGAGGTTTTTTCATTTGTATCATCCAAGTATTTTTGACTTATGTAATGTAAATGAGGTTTCCCACTTGAAGAGGCTGATTTAAGTCATTGATCCCTCTTTTATTCTATTTTTTGAAGTGGTTTCATAACATTTGGTATCAACGCTTTGGATTCTAGGGTTTCGTTGTTGCAAATATGTCATCATGGAATCTTTTCTATAACTTGTTTTCTACGAATTTTGAGATGCTAAAAACACAACCCATTTGAGCCAAAATCTTGGGGAACTTTTTGTAAAAATTTTGGATTTTTGTTCTCTTTATCTTTTGGAGATATGATCTTAGGAAGTTAGGGTTTTTGTAGGCTCCATAATTTCATCTCAAAGAGGTTGCCTTGGGAAAATCGTCATAACTTTATCTCTAAGCATCATATTCAAATTATATAAAAATTGGATGCAATCAAACAAACTGTAGTTTCTTGTGTATTGATTCAAAGCCGAAAGTCAAAACAATGACATGTGGCACCTTGTACAAGTTCACTCTGCTAAACTAGTCCATAATTAGGTCATTGTGGGAGATAGGGCATAAATTTACCTTGAAGAATACAAATTAGGTTTGACCTATAACATTGGAAAGAAGATTTATATGGATACTATAGGACCGAAGATAAAATATTTTCAATCTAAAATTATGGAGATACATTAGTTTCATTATCGAACTCCTCAAAAGCAAGAAAAAAGGTGTGTATTTTTTTTTTTTAATTGCATAAGTCATGTTTGAAAAATCAGTTTGAGGTGATTCCAAGGGAATATTGAAGCATTTCTATCAGTATTGGTAACTATAATACCTCCTAAAGAGAATTATAGACCCATTAAGCCATCAAAAAATTCTAGTATGACACATGAAGAGGAAGATTTGCAGTATGATATATCAAAATTACGATACCAAGTGGAACAAATTTTGATCTCACCAAGAGAAACCAAAGATAAAATATATGGTTTAAAAGAGGAATTGTAGGCTAAGGTGGATGGTTTCAATGATGAAATGAAATATAATATGGATTAAAGCAGTGGAATATCACATCAAGAATCAACAAAAATTTATCCAACTCTTAAAGGATAACCTAACTTTGGTGCGAGATTGAATGAAACACAAGCAAATCAACATCACAATGAAAGAAGTTTTGATGTAGGTGACTGGGTATTTTTACGGCTACAACCATACAATCCAATGTCCCTCAAGAAAGCTAATATTTATAATAAATTATCGCTAAAGTATTATGGTCCTTAGAAGGTGCTATAAAATATTGGTACTATGGAATACAAATTGGAGCTTCCTGCATCTTCTCGAGTGCACCCAATTTTCCATGTTTCATGATTAAAGAAGGTTATAGGGGAAAAACTCGTAGTTGAAACAATATTTCCAGAACTTGATGAGGAAGGAAAAATACTGTTGGAACCTAAACGAGTCACAAAAACAAGAACTTGACAGCTACAAAATTGATCAATTTCAGAGTATCTCATCAGGTGGAAGAACTTACCAGCTGAAAATTTCACATGGGAGGATGATAGTTTTATACAGAGGCATCCATAAATAATCAAGCATTGAGGACAATACTTGTTTGAGGGAGAGAGGCATGTTAGGTCCCTATAATACTAGTGTATCCCTTTATTGTTATTGTTAGTATATCCCCCTTATCGTTATTTTTGTGCCCATGTAGTCCCCATATTGTTATCATTATGCCCCATGGAACCCATCTTTATTATTTTTGTGCCTTTAAATTTTTATTGTTATGCTGGCTAGAATTATATTGTAACCCATTGGACTCATATATATACAAAATGGGGTCTTTTTATTTATATCATCCAATAATTGTTCATTTATGTAATGTAAAGGAGGTTTCCCCCTTGAAGAGGTTGATTTCTAAGTCATTGATCTCTCTTTTATTCTATTTTATGAGATGGTTTCATATCAACCACACAACTCTCCCTAAGCTCCATCAACTTTCCTCCTTCCCCACCAATGAACAATATTGTCAAAACATCAAAGGAAAGAAAAAGAAACAAACAAGAAGAAAACAATGATACGACACCACAAAAAAAGAGGCATGACCATGCACAAGACATAAACAAAGCCACAATCAAGTGAAAAAAATCACAAAATACCAAAAGCACAAGGCTAGAAAGAAACACCATGAATAAATCTCCATGTTTCCCAAGGGAATCTCAACTCAAGCCTTCTTCAATATTTCATGGTTGTTTCTTTTCCATGAAATTCCCTGCATCATGGCACTATAAAAATATATTTTTTAGTGCATAAATAAACATAATATATCAGTTATATTACCTTGTTGTGCCAAGCATGTTTCATTGTAACTGAACACATTCATGCCATCTATCAAGGGATTCTAATTCCTTGTAAAATCCATATATAAATGAAAATGAATTGTTATACCTATCAAGTACATGTTCATTAATATAACATATATCCACATAATGTCAGAAGAAATCAAGGTTAAGAAGGCTTCCTGTATGCAAATCATTCATTCATTTGGAATTTCAGTTTCCAAACATAGCGAAAGGATTTCTCACTAAATTATTTGTATTTTACCTTTATCCTTGTTGCAATTGAATCTTATTATCTACTATCACATCACCCAACTATTAGTTATATATACAAACAAACAATTACCTTTTCATGCCAATACCAATCATGTTTCCTTGTGACTGCTCACAAATGTTATTCAAAAGCTCCAAGATCAAGATATCATGTATATTAATTTGAAATTATCATTTACCAAGAATGAAAACCATGTCATAATCAACAGTAAACTCATAGTCATTATACATAATGCTAAAACTATCACATACTTACATTCAAATACATATCAATTGTCTCAACACATATTCTGTTAGTACAACCATCTTAAAACAAGATCATTCCTTCAAGAAATCTTACATACACATACTCACATTATGTATTGAATCAAACAATCAAAAAACCTATAAATATACCATGTAAGATAAATAAAATATATTACATAATCAACCCCATGCTTCAATGTATCTCAGGGGAGGCTATCACATATGTACAAGTCCTACCATATTAGTAAAACACAATATCACAAATATATCAACTCATACTCGAATATAGTAGCCATAACCTTCTCCAAAATACAATATAGATTAAAAAAATACATATAACGTAAAGAAATTAAATGCAACGGCCATAATCATCATGCATATCACCACAATTCATATAACAAAAAGTTACTAACATGCATGGATATCTGATGCATGTGCATATGACTACAATGATAACTAGCATCTATCATACATGTAACCACAACTAGAATATAATGGAAAACATGTACATAACCATAATGACTATAACAATCATTAACCAACATAGCTGCATCCCCAACATAAAATCCTGTATGACGATCTACTCTTACCCCAAGGTCCAGTGTTGCAACCTTTCTCTAATAATATTCTTCTCCTACTCTATCTTAGCCAACCTATCAACATTATAACATACCAACAACATCATGATGAAAAAAGATACATAATAACCACCACAATGCATGGCTAACCTACCATGCATGCATAACCATAACCATGAAAATGCATGCATAACAACATGTAGACACCGACAAGCACAACAAATGCATATACAAGTCAAATGCATTCATGAAAAACACATCCCAACATCAACATCATCAACTTCTACATGTAACAATGACCACCACCATGCATACACAAGCACACATACAACCTTCATGCATGCATGATAGCCACATTCCTCCCATCTAGTCCAAGGGTTGAACCCTGATTTGATACCACTATGTGGTATCTTATATCAACCAAAAAGAAAAAAAACCATAAACTACCCAAAGAGAACGAAAATTTCTCTAATACGACTCTATGACCCCCTCCACCCACATCTACCCAAGCTAATTAGTCCACCAGAGTAAATATGTGACGAATAGTTACTATGACATTATTAAACCTCATATATCCCTTAAGGAATTGGAATCGACAAAAAAAACCTTACTGAACTTTCTCAGATGATACAGGACGCCCAAGGGCTAAACCACCTTTCGAGGTGCCCAAACCCAAAGTTAACTTGCATTTTCATTAATATGGAATACCAGTCACATAAACAAGGTGTAATGCATGTGACTATAGGCTTCCATTTGCATTCATAACCACTACAAGGGTACAACTGATTTTTTTCTCAGCCAGTTCAATGCCTGAGATAATAGAATTTGTACCATTTTTTCATGGTTAGACTCCAGGTCACTACCTAGAACTTGATGAAACTTTCAAAAACAATAAATGACATAAGATGAAGCTTCTAACACAAAACTTGATCAAGGACTTTGTCTAACCAAGCCTGACCATGACATATATTTCTCCAAACACATTATGAACATTTAATCTACATGCCATATAAAAATCTCATGAACATGCAATCTATAGGGCATATAAACACATATGAGCATAGGGACTTCATACTTATATGAGAATTTCCAAGAAGGATTGGTTTCCTCTCATAATAGTAGCATTACCATATTTTAGGTCTGTTAACACTGGAAAATCGTACAAGCAAAGACGAAATTATTTAATGTCAAGCATAAGGATTTACAGGGTTGAGAGAAATTAGAGAATCTGGAAAGTATTTAAAAATCTCTAAGATTTGAGGAAAAATAAAATTTGAGCAATTCAAAAATGATTTTGCACGTAAAAACCTTCGAGAAGAGTGCCTTTGCACACCTTTTAACCCAAAATGCGCGCAATACTAGGAGTGGCGGAAGTCACTTTCCGGGACCACAAAAAGGACACTCCAGGACAGTGATTTCACACTTGAAGCCACCTAAGGAAAACCACCAAAGCCTCCTTATACATCAAGGGAGAACACAATGGAATAATTATGGCACACAATGGAATCATCCCCCTCTCTTGTGTCACCATCAACAATGTACCAAGAGAGGGATGGAGGATTTGAATTCTCCTATATAAGGCCACCAAGAGATGAACAACTAGAGAGCACATTGTTATGTTGGCCAGAATTTCCGCAAGAAATACCAGCAGTGTGTGATCCAGAGCTGAGATAGAGAGGACTCAATTGTTGGCCATTCAATAAGTTCAATCCACCATAGTAGAGAGAGGGAGACTTTGCACTGAGGCAAGCTTGGAAGTAAAGACATCCTTGCATCGGGACTTAGAACCCAAGTTCTAATAGCCCCATGGAAAGTGGGTTAAATTTTCATGCTCATTTCCTACCAGCACTCAATAAGAGGGGATGTAAGAGCCACCATTTGGATTATTGTAGTTTTTTGACTCTATTCATAGCTTTAGTTTTATTTGTTTTAGTTTTAGTTTAATTTTTATGTTTGAATATGCATGCTATTTCTCTATCTAGTATGTTTATGTTCTAGCATGTTCCACTAACTTGCTTGACTCCACTTATTTTTCGACCTGTGACCAATAAATTAAGAGGGTAAACCACACCCCTTAAGTTGGTGTGATTTCGTATGTGCGTGCACCAAACACACTAACACAGGATTGGCGACTCGACTAACGTTTATTTCCAAGTTTATGTGGTTGTGCCTTTTTGCAAAGACCTTCGTCTATGCTGTGGAGTGGGGTTGAATTTCCCCCTTTTTCTCTTGCAGTCCCTAGTTCATCCCAAGTGAAAGACTGAAGTGGAACAACTCCCTTTTGCAAGAATTTGTGCACTTTTCACTCCCACATATGTGCCCAGGGCGCGTGTTCAGAGCTAACTTGCACACAGACATCGCGCCTGTTGCAACCTTTCACACACAAAAGATAGAATGGGAAATTTCTCCCATATTCCTATCTTTTCTTACTTATAAAGTGCCTGGCAAGCCATAATACATCTGCAAGTACTGGTTGAGGTACCCCACAGCTTTCTAAAGCTCACTCTTAGCTACCTCTTGTAGGCTTAGTGTTAGTTTTATTTCAAGTTGATTTTTACAAAGTTCACACACTTTAAGTAGGAGGGAAAATTAACTTGCATTCCGAAAAAAAATTATGTTTTGCAAATTTAGGTACCAAAACACCTAGATAAGTTTCCAAATTAAGTGGCCCAAGACCACGCATGCTTAGCTAGTTTCTTTTACTAGTGTAAAAATTCATTAGTTTAGTTCAATTTTTGCACTAGGATTTTGGGACCAGGATTGATTTTTCGATAGAGAAGAAAGTAATCTCTGTTGCCTTTGCACCCTTCGGTGATCCTAGCCAAGCATATGAATGCTCTCTATTAACAACTCACCATCTCCCTTTAGTTGATCACATAGATTAACTAGGAAAAATAGGAAACGGCCTATATCCGCACATGCTTTTCTTTTGAGCAAGGAACAATACAACATAGTTTAATAGGGGATTTTGAAAAGGATCATCGCATATCCACACGTGCAAACTATGTGCTTTTCCATTTTTTTCTCACACACATCCACACACTAAGCAAAGCAAAGACACCTAAAACTAACTTAACAAAACTCACTAAATTATCCCCACAGGGGCCACAAAATAATTCATAGTTTAAGTTAGGATCAAGGGGGTAGGCATCCAATAAGCTGCCTTGATCATTATTCATATTGAAATATAGAAGTTGGCTATTTAGGGAGATTTAAATCCACCTATCAGCCCATGGAAAGGAAAACCCGACCATGGAAGAGACCCATTTCAAAGGGGGTTAAGCTTAGCTGCAGTGCGTGCGGTATTAGTTGGGGCTACATGACCTGGCTAATACTCGATATTGTTAGGTGAATTACCAATAAGCGCAAGACTCAAACGCTCACATGAGACAATGGTACTTAGTGGCCAAATTTAGGGCATATTTTCCCTATAGGTGACGGTGCAAGCAAGCACTAGATCCTCTACCCTTACCGTAGAATATTTTCTTCGGCTGACTGGGGGCATCGCCAGCTCTTAGGGACATTGTGCCAGCACTTGCAAGATATATTCTCAAGGCCCAGTTACATTTTATTGTGTGAGGACGATTAGGTATTCTAGGATTTGAGTATCATACACAAACAAACAAAAACCACATTTTTTGATTGACTGATCACATAGGATTAAATTAAAGGAAAAAATAATTTTATTTTCGCTTTGTTCTATGTATGCGACCAGAATTTTTCTTTGATCATATACTCTATCCTCTCAAATATTTCCAAAACCGGACCTAGTCGAGACCAGAATGGAACCAACAGGACCTCGCCGATCTAGGCATCTTTTGGACCTACCCCCATTACCAGGAGGGGTTCCAAGTCTTTTTCGATTTAGGTGTCAAAGATGGAACAATGTGTTGGGCAGTGAAAGAGGTATGAAATTATTGTTTATTTACTCATTCTTTATCATAAATATACTCTTGTTTGCCTTGAAAAGGTAATCTATCATAGGAATTACAATAGAATTGGAAAGGTTTATGATTACTATGAAAAGATGACTAAAAACTAAGTTTTGATTGACAAATAAGAATTTGGAGAGGTGAACAGCTGTACCAAAGGCGTGGTTGAGAACAATCTAACTGCTTCTCAATCAGCATTGAATCATATCCAGCCAAAGGCAAGGAGATCTGAACAAATAGCCTAGAAAAGGTAGGGAACATCTCGGCCTCATTCAGCACAAACAAAACGATGACTAAACACAGTGGAGCAAATCCCTCAAGATATTTCGATCCTGAGGGATCGCTGTTTAAACTTATATTGTTCCTTGATTGGTCCGTCGAAGAATTGATATATAGAACCACGTCCTTTAGTGACGGGGGGGATGGATAGTTATTGTTATTGAGAATTGGTCGAAAGAATTTACATTTTCTCTATTATATTAACTCTCTGTTTGAGAGAAAACCTTTCTGTAAGACTTTATGTTGGTTTAATACAAAGCACGCGTTCTATTTACCTTCTGCGATTCTGAATTAGCCCAGCAGTATTTCACTAGCGCTAAGGGCCTGGCTCTGGTGGAATTACTTCGCTCTTTGTATTCTAATCTTTATTTACTATCGTGTGGAGTGCATTTAATGTTTGAATTGGTTTATTGTTGATCAGATCAAATACAGAGTCACTACTATTTCATTTCTTTACAATAAGCATAATTCGTTGTTCTATTACTTCGTTGTTATCATAAAAAGCTTTACCAACTCATATCTCATTTGAATTGTTGTTCCTTTAGTTAATCTGTTATAATTGATGATTGCGTGGTGAGAAGTTGTCGACAGAGTTGAAGCATAGAAATTTAGTGCTTTGAATATGTTAGAATTGTAATTGCTGTTCAATTCCCATTGCTGTTCCATTTCTGTTCGTTATAGTTACACGTTGTTGTTCCTTTTCAGATTGCGTTTTGTTTAAGTTGATTTCATTGAATTTTCTTTCGGTTTGATTGTTTTATGATCTCCAACTGTAGAGGATAGAGGCTTTAGCTTCCAAATTCCTAGATTGGTCATCTTGCATCGATTTCTAAGGGAAAGAGTTACTGCTACCACATCCTTGATCGATGTTCTGCAAAGATTGAAGTAGTTTAATCTTTCCATTCATGTCACTATAATTAGGTTTCTTTCCAAGCATTGGTTACTTTTGTTCTTGTTATTTTATACTACATCTTCATAGCATTGCTCTTAGACAATTGCAAGCCTCAGACAGAGTACACTCTTGGAATAAAAATATGCTCCCGGATTGATAATTAATGTGAGGTAATTAGATGTTCAAAAGATACCTTTTTATGACTCGACATTTTGGCGCCGTTGCCAGGGAGAGTGTATGCCATTTTAAAGGAGTAATGCACATCTGATTTTCTTCTGGTTGCGAAGAATTGGGTATTAAAGACGGAAGGTAAGAACCTGCACAATGGGAAAGAAACACACCTGCTCGCAGCCCGCTTTACAGCAGAAGTAGGTAAGCTTCTTTCTTTAGGTAGGAATGAAGGTTTGTTTCTTTGAATGAATAAATCAACTAAGCGAAACAAAATTCCTCCTAAAACTGAAAAACCTAAGGGACCGGTGACCCTTGGGTGCACAACCTTTATTGACGAAATCCTTAAAAGAATTGAATCTCAGCCATTAGTAGGATTTAAAAGAACTACTTCTAGACAGCCTACTAGTTCCCTTCAGGTTACAGAATCACCATCTGAAGCCTTTGCTAAGATACATAATCAAACAGAGGGAATTAAGCAAGATTCCCAAGAAATTGAGAATCCTTGCACATATTTCCTTCATGAAGGGAACGCTAGTAATCTCCAAGAAGGAGAAGGGGAAACAGGAGAAATCACAGAATTAAAGTCGCCTATTGAAACTGCCCAAACAATAAGCAGCCCATATAAGGGAAGTGATGTTCAACTTATTCAGAACCAAGGTCATGAATCACCTCAAACATTAGGACGACATGAAAATCTTATTATCCCAGATAAAGGGAGTGTTGTCAAAACCGTTCCTGCCCCTACTCGTCAACCTAGAAATTCCTTGGAAATCCCAGAGGGATATTGGCATATCTTCGATCAAATGGCCCAGAATCAGCAGTAGACCTCTACACTGCAATATCCTATAGTAGATACTGCAGTTAATGCACCCATGAAAGCTATTCCTCTTCAACATATTCCTACATTTCACGGCTTAACATCAGAGGACCCAGATGCATTTTTATTTGAGTTTGATGTGTTGTATAGAGGATACGATTACACCACCGATGCCCAAAAACTAAATCTATTCCCTTCTACATTAAAAATGGTAGCCCTAATATGGTTTATGGGATTAGGTGGGGGTGTCATAACTGATTGGGATCATATGAAAGCTACATTTTTAAAGAAATACCAAGATTATTGTAGGTCTCGGGAGTTAAAAGATGAGATATTCCAAATGACAGCAAAACCAAATGAGACCTTGGAAGAGTATGTGGAACGGTTTCAATATAATCTTCAGAGATCCCCTTATGCATCTCTACCCTTACCTGATAATGTTTTGAAAACTACATTAATTAGCGGAATGAAAGATCAATGGGTTGAAACATTGAACATTATGGGAAAAGGTGATATATATCAGGAAAATGATCCTAACATTATTGATTTGTGTATCAGGTGTTCGAGGGGCAATACGAGGTTGAAATCAACAGAACGTGATACGATCACAAGGGAAAATAAGACCTCTAATGAAGGTGTGACTCGTGCAGAGATTGGAAATATGTTGGAAGACTTTAAGACAGACTTTCTTGGGACTCTAACAACACAGTTTGATATTATGCAAGCCAAATAGAAACAGGTAGAAGCAGAGAAGAATTTGGCAATATTCTATCCCAGATGTAGAAAGAAGCACAACCACAAAGAATTCCCATTGGATGTGATTAAACTCTGCGCCATTTGCACGAAGGATCACCCTATAGAAGGATTTCCTTCGCTTCTTGGCCTAAAAGCAGTCTATAAGGAGGCAGAAGAAGAATCAAAAGTGGTATGTCTGCTTAATCAGCGCTGATAATGGCAACCACGACCATGAGGTATGCCAAATGATCCATTTTCTTTTCAACCTCCCCAATATAATGCTCAAAAATATAGTGGGATGTGGCAGAATCAACCATCTTTCCCTAATTGGTCACAACAACCATTTCCTCCCACACCTTGGCCAAATCAAACAGATCAAAATAATTGGCCTCGCTTTCCTTTCTATCCACCTTTCTGGCCTACACAATGGTCCCCTTCTACTTCTCAGAATCAGGCCTGGCAGTCAAACTCACAAAAACCTACAAATAAGCCAGTTGGATCAATTCCTCTCTCTCAACCTACACTGCCAGCTCCTTATACAAACCCCCATACCAATTTAATACCACAACTCCCAGCCCAACCCAACCCAAACCCAAACAATAGGCCAGTTCAGTCTGTTCAAATCATGGAACCCCCAGAAGTAGAAACTGAGCTAAGGGAGTGTAATGATCTTCAATTGAGGTTTGGGTGCATAGTTGAAACAGAGAGAAATAATGATGTCCACATTGAAGATCCGTTACCTGTAGAACAAACAATAAAAGGCGAGAAGGGAGTCCAACAACAGAACCAACAAAAAAATCAACAACAAGTAACAACTTCCTCTCCACCATTCCCAGAATGATTGATTATACCTCATCCATTAGAACAACCTAATTTTGATCTTCTGGGAGAATTAAAAATTATGTGTATAAAAATCCCTCTCCTCCAAGCTATTCAAGATATTCCTATATATGCAAAAACTATTAAGGAATTATGCATAAAGAAGCCAAAGAGGAGAACAAAAACAAATCCTACTGTCCAAATAGTCGGTACCTTATCTGAATTATTATCAGGAATAGAGACACCAATCAAATATGAAGACCAAGGAAATCCTATAGTGATAGTACATATCAATGGTCAATCATTTCCAAATTCCTTCATTGATTTGGGGGCAGCAATCAACATTTTAACCACCACCACCTGTCAAAAACTTGGCATTACATCACTAGAACCAACAACAACCTTGTTGGAATTGGCTGACCAATTAGTAGTCAAACCAGAAGGTATACTACAAGATGTAATGGTATCTATAGATTCCTGGGAATACCCTGCTGACTTCCTGGTTATCAATCCAAAGAATCGACTAGATGGACATCCGTTAATTCTAGGTAGACCTTGGTTGGCAACTGCTGATGCCTATATTGGATGCCCACAAGGAAACATGACAATTACAAGGGGAAATTATGTTAAGAATTTAGCCCTATATCCCCCAGCCCAGCCAAGTCTATCAATAATCACAACAAGAAAACCACCTGCATCATACCTTATGGAAAATATGAGATCACCTCTAACCATAGAAAATGCTCTTGATTTTACAGATCAAATAGAGGATGATATCATTAATAATTTTATTAATAAGTCACAAACCAGATCTCATTTTCAATGTCACATGATCAAAGCAGCATTCGATAATAAAGAAGAAGAATATCCTTTCAAAGATATTCATGATCAAACAATACCTACCACTTCCACGAGCAATAGCAAGGTTGTAGAAATTGAACTGGGAAAAACTCTAAATATTAATAAAAATCTCACTGCTGAACAAGAAGAGAAATTGGTCCAATTATTACAAAAATACAAAGCAGCTTTTGCATGGGATTACCCCAACATGAAAGGAATTGATCCTAAATTGTGTACTCACCACATTTACATTGAAAAAGATGCAAGACCCATTCACCAACCTCAAAGGAGACTAAATCCTCACCTTAAATATATTGTGAAAGAAGAATTACAAAAACTATTGGATGTTAATTTCATCTACCCAATATCTGATAGCAAGTGGGTCCCTCCACTAGTGGTAGTACCAAAAAAGAATGGGAAGTGGAGGATATGTGTATATTACCATGAACTTAATAAAGCAACACAGAAAGACCATTTTCCCCTTCCTTTCATTGACCAGGTATTAGACACATTGGCAGGAAAGAAATTCTTTTCTTTCCTTGATGGCTTCAGTGGGTACAATCAAATCCAGATTACCCCTGAAGATCAGGACAAAACTACTTTTACCTGTCCATGGGGGACATTTGCCTACCGAGTCCTACCTTTTGGCCTATGCAATGCCCCTACTACATTCTAAAGGGAAATTATCAGCATTTTTGCAGACCTAATAAATGAAAGCCTCGAAGTATATATGGATGATTTCACACCCTATGGGGATGACTTTGAGCCTGCATTAGAAAACCTAGAAAAAGTATTGCAAAGATGTATCGACACTAGGGTTTGCTTAAGCAACGAAAAGTGTCTCATGATGATGACCGAAGGAGTTATTTTAGGGAATTATATTTCAGCAGCTGGAATTCAAGTAGACCCGGCTAAAATTCAAATACTCTTGTTAATTCCTACGCCTACTACACAAATAGAGGTACGTAGATTTCTTGGATTTTCTGGTTACTATAGAAGATTTATAGAACATTATTCTCGAATAGCTGCACCTTTATATGCACTGAATGGACATTTTGATTTCACTTGGACAGATAAATGTGACATTGCCTTTAATGATCTGAAGAAGCTCGTTTCAACAGCCCCAGTGCTGAGGGGCCAAAATTGGAATTCGCCATTCCAAATCTCATCTGATGCCTCAGACACAGCAATTGGAGCATTACTTGGGCAGGAGGAAGACAAGAAGCCATATGCAATTTACTACATTAGCAAAAATATATCCCCTGCTGAATTAAACTATACTGTGACTGAGAAAGAATTTTTTGCTGTAGTTCATGCTATAAACAAATTTAGACATTACATAACTAGGCATCCTATAGTACTATATACTGATCACTCTGCCATTAAATTCTTAGCAAATAAACCTGTTACAAATGGAAGAGTGACAAGGTGGTTAATTTTACTGCAAGAATTCGACATCACAATCAGAGATCGACTTGGGAAAGAGAACCCTGTAGCTGACTTTCTGTCAAGAATGCGAAAGCCAACAGATATAGAAGCAGTTGAAGATCACTTTCCAGATGAACATATCTTCGCTGTTACTATCAAAACACCATGGTCTGCTGATATAGTGAACTATTTGGCAATAGGTAAATTACCTAAACATCTATCTCTTAATGAACGTAAGGAAATAATACATTGCAGTACCCGCTTCTCCTAGATTGGAGGCTACCTATTTCATACAGGTGAAAATATGCAAATAAGGAGATGCGTTAGGGAGGATAAGGTATTTGACATCTTGAAAGCATGCCATGATGGATAGTGTGGCGAACATTTTGCAAAATGTAGAACTACCCACAAAATTTTACGAACGGGCTACTATTGGCCTACTATCTTTAAAGATGCTAAAAAATTCGTACAGGACTGTGATAGCTGCCAGAGGGCAGGTCGACTTGGGTAGTATGATGAAATGCCTCTGAACCCCCAACTAGTGATTAAACCATTTGAATGTTGGGCCCTAGACTTCGTTGGTCCTATTAACCCCCCATCAAACCAAAAAACGTACATGCTAGTTGCAACCGAATATGTCACCAAATGGGTTGAGGCAGAAGCTCTTTCAAAAGCTACAAAAGACTCTGTAATAGAATTCCTTTTCCAAATTTTTGTGCACTATGGCTTCGCAAGGCATATAATTACAGATGGAGGACCACAGTTTGTAGGTAACAAATTAGCTGAAACATTGCAAAACTACCACGTTCAGCACAATATTACGACTCCATATCACCCACAGGCCAATGGCTAAGTAGAGAGCATGAACAAAGTAATCGAAGCTATATTAACAAAAAACGTTGCCTCTTATAGACGAGATTGGGCCTACAGATTTCCAAAAGCATTGTGGGCATATCGAACAACGTGGAGACCTACCACAGGATATTCACCATACCAATTGGTATTCAGAAAGGAACCCATATTTCCTATAGAGTTTGAGGTTCAAACATTAAGAACAGCTCAAAAGGTGGGTCTGGATTTTAATGAAGCCCAGGCTAAAAGATTGCAGCAAATCAATGAGCTGGATGAAATCAAACTCTCTGCTCTTCAGCACACAACATTAATTTAGCAACAGAGAGCCAAATGGCATGATGCCCATATCAAAGGAAAGATCTTCCACGAAGGAGACTGGGCACTCATATATGATTCCAGGTTCTAGGATTTCCCAGGAAAACTCTAGAAACGATGGCTCGGACCCTATGAAATACAGAAAGTGCACGATAATGGCACTGTTACATTAGTTACCATTGACGGATTTGGACATTCCTTTAAGGTAAATGGTCATCAAGTACGATTGTATCATAAAATGCTCACTCGAGAATCCTTCTACCAACAGTTTCGAGGATATTCTACAATGGAGATTCTTGCTGAAAGGGGGAAATCCTCCTCGACACCAGTTTGATAAATCACTTATTTTTAAATTTTTGTACATAATGCATTTTTCGTTTTTTCGCTTGTTTTTTTATGGAATTTGTTTTCAGACATTTGGTTTATATTAATTCTTTACTTTTTATCGTTTGTGTCATAAAATCTGATTTCTTTGAAAGAGGAAAAAATTCTGTTTATTTCATTTGTTTTGTTGTTCCTTTCCAAAGGAACAGCACTTTGTTGTTCCTTTTGAAAGGAATAGTAGTTTCGCAGAGTATTTTCTTGTTGTTCCTTTTGAAAGGAACAACAGTTTCGCAGATTGGTTTTGTTGTTCCTTTTAAAAGGAACAACACTTTTTGTGTGGATTTTTTTTTTAAGCCAGCATGTTGGATTTTGTATTACTTTTTTGAAGGAAAATATATCATTTACATACAATCATACAAATTAAAGCTTACTGTAATCAACAAATCAAAATAAATCGTCATCTTTTCACGAAAATTATCTAGTAATGATAAGAAAGAAAGAAAAAGGGGCATGATCAATAACATAACTTTGCTATCTTATTACCATTCAATTAATCCGATCGACTATCTTTATCATGATTGGTTCTTTCCCACATACTATAATTTTCTTTGATTTTTATCTATGGAATAAGAATAAGGGTATATTCCTTTCTATTGAGATGTTCAGACTTCTTCCACCATCCCTACTCTTAAGGAGTGTTGAGCCATCCCTTATGTTTAACTGAGGAAAAATGTTGTTTATAAATGAAAGAAAAAAGTATTTTTCCTTAATAATGATTTTGTAGATGGAGGATAGGGGGTCTCACCAAGAGCCAGCCTACCGTGATCATAAGGAAGGCAATGAAGTGGCATTCCCATTATGGCCACCAAACCAGGGAAATGGTCCAACAGACAAATTGAAAAATTAATAAGTCCTTGGAACAGGAGGTCTCATCACGAGCCGGCCTGCCCACCTTTCACTTCTTCCCAGTGAACGGCATTGTGGTTTATCTGGTCACCAAGCCAGCACAATGGCCTCTGTCATGATATTCAATAAAAAGCACTTCCTCAGCATACATAAAGGACAATGGTTCTGTGGGTAAGAAAGAAACTCTGTCAAGGTTATGGACACCTATGGGCAGCAGAGCTTTGCTGATGGTATTGGAGTCACACTTATACACATAAATAGTTATATTTAGCCCTTTTTCCTATATCTTTATTTAATGTCAAAAGAAAATATGAACCCCTTACCTTTACCTCTGAACCTATTACACATGAAAATAATTATAAGTCGATCATATTAATCCAAAGTGGTAAATAATGCAATTATACTTATGGTTATCATATGATGTCCCTTTTCCTTGTATTTGAATCATTACAAAATTATTTTATATTTATTAACGATTTATTACATGCATTGATTTTAGTATTTGCTGCAATTTGATTGAACGTATTATAATTACAGCCGCTTTTTACTGTTGTACTGTTGCTGTGCCACACAAGTTATTCTCAATTGATGGTCGAGGATGACCTTTCATTCATTCGGGGGGCGCGAATGTCTGCATGAAAATCAAACTCCAATATTTCCTCGAACCAAACCCCTGTATTTTAGAAAATAAGAAATTTTCAACGAACTGTGTTGTGTTGTTCCATTGTGATTACTGTATGTTGAGAAACTAACAGATCACAAAGATGGGAGGATGACCAATTCGTAGTGAACCTCAAGTGCTGATCATCTCTGATGCTGCACGAGAAATTTTGGAAAGACTGGGATGGACTACATATTTCATGAGAATGCAGCAACCCCATGAAGCAGTGGCCACCGAATTCTTACTGAACCTACAGGAGGGATCCTCCATGGTCAGAGGGAGGCAGATAGCTGTATCCAATGAAATAATTGAAGAAGTGTCTGGCATTCCCGTGCAAGGAACTATTTGGACTTGGAAGAAGATTAGGATTCAGGAAGCTATAAATTTTTTTCAAGATGACAGACAAACGTTAGTCATCAAAGGTAGAGGAGTCCAGCCAGCGTCACTAGGAGAGCCATGGACAGAGTTAGCCAAAATTGTGTAGGCTTACATAACGTGCGATGGGAGGAAGGATGTGGTAAGACCTCGCCACCTTAAGCTACTATCCGTATTAAAACATAAATGCACCATTAATTTTCCTGCATTTTTAAATTCTTTGTTGCATGATATTTCTCGTAGTATAAGAAAAGCCCAGCATGCAGATATGGTGGTCAGCCACCATTGTTTAATTCATTTAATAGTGAGTCATAAACTCGCCCAACAACAGACCATCTGGGAAGAATTAATATTTTCTATTGATGGAGGGTTGGCTCTACTAGCTCTAAAATGGAAAAGGATGGTCGGCTCAATTGTTGAGCTTTCTACTCATAGACAGTTCTGCCGATTGAAACGAATTAGAAGGATGATGGAAGAACTTCCGGGCAATAGCTAGCCCCTGGAATTGCAGAGCTCAGAGGAGGAACAACCTCCACAATTGGAGGGAGTAAGCCCTCGCACTACCGAGGAAGAGAAATTAGAGGAAGTAAGCCCTCAGACTGGTGAGGAAGAACAATTGGAAGGAGAAATTCGCTACTCAGACGGAGAAGAAATAAGCCGCCAATCCAGTAGTGAAAAATAACCCAGTGCAGAGGAAGAAGGAATCAAAGGAAATTCTGAAGAAGAAGAAGTTGAGGGAGAAATTCAGTATTCAGATGAAGATGAAGGAAGTTATCACACTAGTGCGGAAGTTGAGGACTATCATAGCAACAATAAGGATAAAACAGAGCTGCCCGAGAATCTTATCGTAAGTCCTTTATAGGAAGATCAATTGGCCTAGATTTTGGCCAATATGAGTGATTATGCACAGCTGCATAGCCCCTTGGACCTCAATATAGATATTAATCAACTTCCGGAATACTCTGCTATTGACAAAGAAACAACTAGAGAAAAACTGAATGAAACAGAAAAACCTAGCGAACCTAGGGTTGCTTCTCCAGAGGGATGTGAGCAGGAGAACGAAAAAACTAAATTTGAAAACCCCCAGGGGATTGTAGAGTTAACTGAGAATATGATTCCAAGAGAATTGAGCCAAGGGCACATAAATGTAGAAGAGGAGCCCCGAGGAGAAGAGAAAGAACAAAATTTTGCTGAAGACATGGCTGATATGGACCAAAATTCTGTTGAACAAATGAGTGTAGATAGAGGAACGACTGTTCCATTAAGAAAAAAGAAGAAAAAAATTGAGATTGAGAAGCTTCAAAAGGAGAAAATAAAGCTTCATAAATTAGTTGAATAGCTCAGGCAGACCATTAGGGTTCTGAAGATGAAATGAATGCCCAAGCAAGCCCCTAAGAGAAGGAGCATTGCTAGCAAAAGAAGCTCGAAAAAGAGAAGAGTAACCGCTGGTAGGAACCCCCAAGCTATAGAAGAAACCATACCTGAGCCTAACTATGAAGATGTGGAGCAACAAACAGTTGTTCCAACACAAGTTGTTCCAGAGGAACCGATTTTGAGTGAGAATAGGAAATCTAGTAGTCAACACACTTTCAGTGAGCCAACACTGCTCAAACTTCAGGAAGAATTGACACAGGCCCGATTAGAAAGGAAGAGATTGGAGGAAGATACTATTCCAAGAACAAGATATTAGGAATTGAAGCAACAAATGAAAATTATTCATGAAGCAGAAGCTGAAGCTCATGAAAAACGACGGAAAGAAGAGGTAAAGGCTGATAAGGTAATGAACCAACTAAAATTAGCCCACACTCAAATGGACACTCTCTGCTCCTTGTATACTGATGTCTTAGCCTATAGATGCCCAGCCAAAAAATATGCTATTTTTTTATTAGAAAGATATTTACAATTAAATATCAAGGCAGTTAGGGTAGCGAAATCCATAGAGCTAAAAACAATAGATGATTTGATATCATGCTGCAAACTTTATGGGATCAAAGTACAACACTTATTATGTGAGTTTTATTTGCATAATATAATACTTGAAAATGACTATGAATCAAACCCTAGCCCTTTTATTGGAGATGTTCAGTTTTAGGCATTCATTTCCTTTTCTGTGAACCAATTAAAATGGTTTAAAGCTTATAACGCTTTTCAAAGACAGGAAAATGGATTAGATCTATGGGTCAGAAGTGAACCTCAAAACCCACTTCAATTTTGGGCTAGACAGAAACGCTTGATGACAAGGGAAGGCGTTACACGAACTCTGGGGCCTGTCCATAAATTAGTCATTTTGAATGGAACAAATTATTTTTCATCTATTAGAAACCAAGCCTACATAGCAGCCAAAGTCCGGTGGAGAACCTCGAATCAAAATGTGCAAAATAGGGAACCATTTAATTATAGAAACTTTGGGCTAGCTGAAAACCGTCTCATTGCCTATAGCCATCTTGTTTTAAAAGAAGGACCATATTGGTTAGGATGTAGATTTCACAGCCCTATTGTATGGTACCCTGCTTCGGATTACAAATCTATTGATGAACTTCCTGAAGGACAGACAGAACATACTTTTGAGGAATTAGCTGCACACCATGGTTTTAGGCCTGTGGATGACAAACCTTATTCGAATTATTCTTTGACTGATCTCCATGTGAACTATAGTTTTCATGAAGGCATGAAAAATGAAAATGATTAAGCAGGGGGGTATGTTGGGCAGTGAAAGAGGTATGAAATTATTGTATATTTACTCATTCTTTATCATAAATAAAGAAAACACTCTTGTTCGATTTGTGGTGAGTATGAAAATTACACTCACCATTGTCCTGATCTCCCTGAGCTGAAGAAGTTATAGATTAATCGAGGACAAGGAGGATCTTCCTAGTAAACAATTGTGATTCAGGAACCTTTCCCTCATCAAGCGACGATTAGCACTCAACAACAAAATCCTGACGACTCTGGAAAATATAGCCACGAAATCTACATGAGTGGTGAAGAGATTTTTTTTCAAACACATAATCGCAATTACGAAATACCACGAGACACCAACGCGTCAAGGGCTACTACTTGTGCACCAACTGCACCTTTGACCATTTCAAAGATGCCTGTTGAACCATTGCCCAAGATGGCTAAAGGACCAAATGGGCGATTAGGAAACTACTCCAAAGCGGCCCATAATTATAGCATCATCAATGATCTTTCCCAATCTCCCATTTCTATGTGAGCTTTGGAAGTATTGCAATAATTCCCAAAACAACGGAAGGCCTTGCTTTTTGCGTTAGGTGCTATCGACCCTGCCGATACCCACCTAATGTCTTTTGATTTAGACAAAGCCACCCCTAGGATTCCTTCGATGGCTGCCTTTCAGATACCAGTGTCGGTCCAGAATATCACCATTCACCGATGTGTCATTGAAGAGGGTCAATCCACGTGGACCATGTCAAAAAAAATTTGGCAGAAGTTAGGGTCTCCAAAACTCAAACCATCAGTTATCATGCTTAGAGCATATAATGGCCGTCCTTCAACCCCCGTCGGTCTCTACCAAAACATCCCGGTCTTCTTAGCTGGAAAGATGGTCCATATAGACATTGAAGTCTTGGATGCTCACTTGGGCTATAATATACTCCTTGGTTAGAGTTATATGTACTCCATGTCAGCCACATCTTCCTCTATCTTCCACGTTATGATGTTCTGCCCCGAGGACCACATCATTACTCTCAACCAACTGATGGATAGCAAGAAACGACCCCTAAAAAATATCGATGTAATTATACCCTATGTAAATACATCCTTTGATACACTTTGACGGTAAAAGGATATGGCCCTAGCCAATTCAAACCATCATCCGTCCTAGGGTCATTCCTAGGAGATCCTCCTATTATCCCTGAGTCACCATCTGATGTCACAGGAGCTCCAATGTGCATGATGTCCACATTAAGCACCGAAGCTAGTTAGGACATGTACACAAGCAGTAATGACACCAATTCCTTGGGCACAACAACCTCTATATCCTATGCTGCTTCCCAAACCCCTTTCCTCTAGCCCCCAAACTGGCTTTGTCTCCTAGTAGGTTTTGGAAAAAATGGTGTTACCAAATATACCGTTTGCAATACCAGTTTGGTATCTCATTCCCCCTATGGGGACAGTAGCCACATACATCCCTACCACTATGTTAAAGCCCCTTAGTCCCAAGGAGGCCCAACCCATTCAAGAAATAATCGAAAACATCCCTACAAAGGAAGTTCCCATTGCAAAACTGATGATTACAGCTAGGAAAACCGAGAAGAGAGGAAAGAAGATGGACACCCCCATACAACAGGAATCACCAGTATGGGCCATATGCAACATAATAGGTCCCCTACCCATATCTGCCCAAAGATGAATGAATTAAAACTTCTCCTTGGATCTAAGGCAAACATTGTGACGCCCCATTCCAGTAAAAAGGAACCTGCCACCTAAGGTAAAGGCAAAGCATTGCCTACCAATCACGCATGTGTTATCTGCAGCAATTATGGGCACTATACCCATCATTACCTAGATATCCCGTGATATAAGGATGTTTTACATGCCATCAAGCGATCCTATCTAGAGGATCCCTCCACCCAGTATGCTAGAGACGAACCTCATATTATCTTGTACCTACAGGAGGAACGACGAGCACCAGAAAGACTCCCAATAATACCCCCTCCCATCATACACTACACATTGTGTGATGAATGTGGTCACTTCCTCAAAGAATGTTCATCCCTGGAACTCATCCACAGATGGTATCCCATAGAACGGGTCTAATACGTTGGATTACGAGCAACACAGTTCACATGTCCTTTATGCATCGATAATCACCTTCTAGAAATTATCACTATATCCCTCGATTTTAATTAGCCCTCACTATTTTCCACTCAGCCATAGTCCGCCTCTCCCAAGAATATGACATTGACTCGGAATCCATGAACAGCTCGATAACCCAAGAATATGTGATGAGAAGATGCATCTTACTTTTGTTAGCTCAGAAGCGACCAATTAGGGAACCCCTAGTTACCCCCAACTGCTCTCTATAGAGAAGACCAATATGCGCGTGATGAAAAAATCCCAACCATGTGGTTTCTATCTACCCTAATTTAGCTGTGTTACAACGCAGGTACCCTGCCAGATCACAAACTGAACATGAAGTGACCCCCATATCTAGGCTATTTTTCCTAGTATGTCAGGGTAATCACTATGGACAACGTTGTACTTATATCCCACGGGTCTGTCCCCTCATCGATATGATTCATACAATAGAGAATAAATAGGACAATAACATCAGGCGATTTATAAATTACATCACCCCTAGTCCAGCAACCCCACACCTACATGGGCGTGATGAGAAAACTAGGATGACACACCAACCAAGCATGACCCAGGCCAAGCCTAGGATAACATGCGGACTATGCAACCTGAACGACCACCGAGTCAATCAGTGCAAAGAACTAAAGCCCCTAGCAAGCAGTTTTTGCATAGCCTCTTCTCTGCCACAAAGACTTCTCTCTAACCAAGAGAAGATCATGCATTCATATTGCCAGATTTGTTCACACTTTCACCATACAATTAAATGTGCACATCTCCCCAAACTAAGAGTGTCAAGCACAACGTTAAGACTACACTCCCATAAAGAGTTAGACATACCAAAGCCAAAAAAACAGAAATGGAAGCAGAAGGCCACCTCTTCTACAATAGATCCTTTCCAAGCATCCACGTTGGGAACGACGAGAAGCATTTATTCCCATAAAATCTACTCAGTTGGGACGATGGTACCATGCACCATCTGCACTGGCCAAAACCATGTGCTAGAGGTATACCTGCTAATGGAAACATTCAGGCACCTTTTCAGCAGGCACAATTTCCACCCACAAGAAATTTACCATCGTAGCAGGGAACCCAACCTTGCGATTATGAAAAAACCCATTACAGAGATGCTTTCCCCATCGAACACCAATGACATGGTACAACACATACAATTTGTATCATCGCATATTAGAAATAGGATTGCAGCTGCCTCCACGTCCCAGGATTTCCACCTTATTCTTGTCGCAAAAGGTCAAGGTACCTTATGCTTTTGCATTGATTTCCGCAAAATCATGCATTTGTATGCCGCCATAGAACTCCTTGATGATACCCAGCCTCTAGAAAAATGTGTAGTACAACTAGAGTTCATTGATAAAAGTCAACGACAGTCACTGAAATACAATGAGGCCCATAGGAAAAGGGTAAGAACATCATTCGACCGCCACATCAACCCTCGTTCATTCATCGAGGGAGAACTAGTCCTCCACTATGATGTCGCAAAATAAGCCCCAGGGCCAGGAAAGTTAGAAACCTTGTGGAAAGGACCCTACATCATAAAAAAATGTATCCACTAGGGGGCATACATTTTGATGAAGGCGGATGGGACATGCCTCAACAACCCCGTCAACGGCCTTTACCTCAATAAATTCTACCCATAAGGGCCAAGATGGCCCTGCTCTAGAGTGAATGTACACCAACCTAACCACTTTAAATTTTTGACCAAAATACTTATTACGAAACACACTCAAAGTGTCGCCATGGATCACCAACCTTAAATTTACTTTAGATTTGTTGATGGAGCATTGAGATAGTCTGAAAGTTTAGCAGCAACTACCTAGTTCATCTATCACCCGGACCGATAACTACTCTACACAAACAGTGTGTGCATCGATTCAACAACAAACAATTAGGTAGAATGTGATGCCATCATTGGAGTTATGTGCGACGCCCTCCATCAGGGCATACACCATATACAGGTCTATCTTGATTCCCAGTTAGTAGTTTCACAGTTAAACCAAACATTTGAGACAAGATATTGACATCTATTTAGAAAATATTTACATGCAAAAATATTAAGCAAACAATTTGACTATATTACATTTACACATGTACCAAGGAGTCAAAACCAAACAACTGATCGCATAGGTAACAATATTATAAACTGGAATGCATCTCGAATAAACCATCATACATAAGAAACCAAGAACATATATATCCATCAGCATAACATCATCCATAAACAGAAACAGGGGGAAAAACATGTAGAGCCAAAAAAAATATCTCTCATATATATATCATAATGGTGTATATGTCTGAGTACAAAAAAATAGTGTTGCTGACCCAACAAACAACCCAAAGACACATAAAAAAATCATAAAAAATAGGGGAAGCATCCTCATAATGGGTGCTTTCCCCATGCACAAGTAAACTCTAGGGTAGTGCTTCCTCAAGAGGGGTACCTCGACCCACAACTACTCCCGGTACCACTGTTGGAGCTGCTGTAAAAACTGAGACTGCCACCCAACATAAAATCAGTCGATAGTCCCTCTCTCGGGCCATCACTTTCTCCAACCAGAACTCCTCGAGGTTATCCAAAAAAACTCTAGAAGCCATCCCCTAGTTCAACTGGTCCACTCTACCCTAGGCATCCTATAGAAATGAACCCCGAGAAATCAGCTCAGCATTGCAAGCCCCCATCACATCAGCACATTCCACCACTGCATCGACATGAGCTTGCTCGATCACAGCCTCGATAGTAGTCGAGCTATTGCCCTCTCCCAAAGGGCCAATACCACCACCAGGTCCACCACCATGAAGTTGTACAGCATCCCCTCCTGGTCCCCCACAATCACCCCAAGGTTTCCGAAGAGGACCGTTGCTGACCAATCGAGCCACGAGGCAACCTGCCTAATCAGGAAATCATCTCCAAGTTATGAAAAATGGTCAAAAATGAAAGTGATAAAAAATTATTGCAATCTAAACAACCAGAAAGGCCTCGTCGCTATGATTCTGGCACCATGAATGGTTCTAAAAAATGAGGCCGTATGCAGAAGTTATGAAGGTTTGAAAAGTCTAGTAAACTCCAAAAATGAGTTGACCAAGTTTGAATTTTCAAATTTTGAAAAATTATAAAAAGAATATTCCAAGGAATATTCCTCAAAATATTCCCCAGAATATTCCCTGTGGGAAAATAACAGTTTTACAAGTGGCAATTTGTGGTTTTATGTTTGGTTGAATTTTAGTTTTGTGGCCAATGGGAGACCACCACATTGTTGGGTATGTGTTATATTCTTTCCACGATTGGCCCCACGCGCTGTATGTTGCGTCGGGCATAGCTGGGGGGTCACAAGGGGCGAAGCAGTCCCCACCCATGTCATAGGCGGATCCGCCCATGGTTTTGTGCATGGTTTTGCACATGGTTTTGGGGTTCGATGGTTTTCGGCCCCTGGTATTTTGTAGATCCGGTCAAGGGAACTACGGTTATGTTCTAATCCAGGGTTAATGGATTAGGGTTTATGTATGCTTTGGCATGTATATATATGTGTTGTAACACTAAAAGGAATATAATGAAAAATCAAGCTGGTCGTCCCGATTTGGGATCCAGGGGAAAATCTCTGTGTTTATCTGTTTTATGTTTTATGCTCTTGCTATTGTTTATTTTCTGTTATAAGAATCATGTGTAGATATTTCTGTTCAGGGTTAATACCTACATTTGGTATCGGAGCTGTTTCGCCTTCAAGGGGACGCCTTTGTTGTTGAGGGTTTTTTGCTCGGGCCTGTGGTAGACCCTGTTCAGTGGGAGATCTGCGGGATCGATTCTTGCGGTGAAAGAAGATGGCGAGCGGTGGAAAGATAGAGATCGAGAAATTTAATGGTCAGAGTTTTGAGTTATGGAAGCTCAAGATGGAGGATCTGTTGGTGGATAAAGATCAGTGGATCGCGGTAGATCCAGGTACTAAACCAACGGCAATGTCAGATGAAGACTGGAAGAAACTGGATCGGAAGGCTAAGAGCACAATACTTGCGGTGAAAGAAGATGGCGAGCGGTGGAAAGATAGAGATCGAGAAATTTAATGGTCAGAGTTTTGAGTTGTGGAAACTCAAGATGGAGGATCTGCTGGTGGATAAAGATCAGTGGATCGCGGTAGATCCGGGTACTAAGCCAACGGGAATGTCAGATGAAGACTGGAAGAAGCTGGATCGGAAGGCTAAGAGCACAATACGGTTGTGTGTCTCAGATTCAGTATTGTTGAATGTATCTGGGGAAGCTACAGCGAAGAATTTGTGGGAAAAACTTGGGACTTTGTACCAATCTAAGTCTCTGGTGAATAAGTTGTTCCTGCGGAAAAAGCTGTATAAACTGAGGATGAAGGATGGAGACTCGGTGACAGAGCATCTGAACGCCTTCAATACTGTGGTAAGTCAGCTGTCGTCTGTTGATATTAAAATCTCAGATGAAGATAAGTGCATCAGTTTGTTGTGCTCTCTACCAGACTCGTGGGACAGTCTGGTTATTGCAATAGGTAGCAATACAACTACCTTGAATTTTGATGACATTGTCTCAGCCTTGCTGTCGGAGGAAATGAAACGGAGAAATATGGAGGGTCAGAATGGAGATGCCTTATCTGTATGAGGAAGGTCCCAGAACAGAAACAAGAATAAGGTTTCGAGTGGGAGATCTAAATCTAGAGGAAGATCTAAATCTCCTGGAAAGTTTGTAAAGGTGTGCTGGAAATGCGGAAAGGAAGGGCACTACAAAAAGGAATGCAGATCTAAAGCTCTTGAGAAAGGAAAGGGATCTGATGAAGGTCCTTCTGCAGAGGCAAAAACCACCTCGGATGAAGGTGGGGATGTGTATTTGGCTTCTTCTTCAAATACTCATGTAGATCATGAGTCATGGTTGATTGACTCAGGTGCATCCTTTCACTTCATTCCCCATAGGGAGTGGTTCTGCGAGTATGAGAAATATGATGGTGGTGATGTCTTCCTAGGGGATGATAGGAAGGCCGGAATCATTGGACGTGGAAAGGTCAAGCTGAAGCTGCAAGGTGGAAGGATTAGAACACTTCCTGGTGTTCTGCATATTCCTGCATTGGCCAGAAATCTGATTTCTGTAAGCAAGATGGATGATGCGGGTGTAAAAACAGTGTTCGAGAAAGATGCCTGCAAGATGGTTCGGGGAGCACTGGTATTAATGTGGGGAGTTCGAACTGGAACTCTGTACAAGCTACAAGGTAGCACTGTTATTGATGGGTGTAACAGTTCTATGGTTCCTGAAAGTGGGACGGAAAGTCTAGTTGTCTCTGGAGAAAAGACCATGCTATGGCATCAAAGGCTTGGACATATTGGAGAGAAGGGCCTTCGGATACTGCATAGAGATGGTATGGTAGAAGGTATGTCTAATTGTTCTCTGGATTTCGATTCTGTGAACATTGTGTATATGGGAAGAAGAATCGGGTGAGTTTTCCTTCTGGTGCTAAGAGGGCAAACAAGATATTAGAACTTGTGCACAGTGATGTGTTTGGGCCTGTGTCAGTTCCATCACTGGGAAAGTTTGTGTAATATGTTTCATTCATAGATGACTTCTCAAGGAATACATGGATATATTTCTTGAGGAAGAAATCTGAAGTCTTTAACAAATTTAAAGAATTTAAGGCTCTGGTGGAAAACCAGACAGAGAAGAAGATAAAGGCACTGAGGACAGATAATGGTGGGGAGTTCTGCAAGAAGGAATTTGAAGAGTTCTGTAAGAAGTGTGGCATAGCATGGCAGAAGACTACTCCATACACACCTCAGCAAAACGGAGTTGCAGAAAGAATGAACAGAACACTGATGGAAAAGGCAAGAAGCATGCTCAGTGGTACCGGGTTAGGATAAGAATTCTGGGCAGAGGCAGTGGAGACTGCATGTTACTTAGTTAACAGATCACCTTCATCAGCGTTGGAGGATAAGACCCCACATGAGGTATGGGCTGGTAAGAAACCCTCTCTTTCACATCTAAGGGTATTTGGATGTGATGCATATGTACATGTTCCAAAGGAGAAAAGGACCAAGTTGGATAATAAATCTGAAAGGTGCATCTTTATTGGGTATAAGGATGGTTTAAAGGGTTGCAAGCTTTGGAACCCAGAAACAAGGAAGGTTGTGTACAGCCGAGATGTGGTGTTTAGAGAAGTGAAAGATGTTGTTAAACATGAAGTCCTACCAAAGGAACCTGAGAAGATAGAGTTTGAGCTAAAGGAGGATGAATCCGACTCTACAACAGAAGAAGACTCAGAAGATGAAGAGCCACAAACTCCAGCTTTGAGAAGATCAGTTCGGGAAAGAAGGCAACCAGAAAGGTATAGTCCATCTGCTTTATGTTCAGGTTTTTCCTTAACTATAACTGATGATGAACCCAGAACTGTCAGGGAGGCAGTAGATTCAGAGGATGGAAAACTCTGGAAGGAGGCCATGGTTGATGAAATGGCATCCTTGCACAAAAATGATGCATGGGATCTGGTGGAGTTGCCGGCTGGAAGGAAGCCCATTGGGAGTAAATGGGTGTTTAAGAAGAAGATGAATGTAGAAGGCAAGGTGGAGAAATACAAAGCTCGGTTGGTAGCGAAAGGTTATTCCCAGGTGCCGGGAATTGATTTTGGTGATATTTTTTCTCCTGTTACCAAAGTTACTTCTATTAGATTACTTTTATCTGTTGCTGCTGCATTTGATTTTGAGATAGAACAGATGGATGTGAAGACAACATTTCTTCACGGGGATCTAGAAGAGGAGATCTACATGAAGCAACCCGAAGGCTTTATGGTGAAGGGTAAGAAAGAACTGGTGTGCAGGTTGAAGAAGTCTCTGTATGGGTTAAAACAGTCACCAAGGATGTGGTATCAGAAATTTGATACCTATATACGGGGACTTGGCTTCACCAGAAGCAAGGAGGATCACTGTGTTTATTTCAAATTAATTGGTGACCGTGTTATTTATTTGGTCTTGTATGTGGATGATATGTTATTGATTGGAAATGACAAAGAAATTATCCAAGATTTGAAGACCCAACTGTTCTCCAAATTCGACATGAAGGATCTGGGTGTTGCAAACTATACTTTGGGCATGGAAATTAAGAGAGATCGGGCAAAGAGGAAGCTCTGGTTAAACCAGAGGAAGTATGTCGAGACTATATTGCAGAGGTTCAATATGCAGGATAGTAAACCGGTGAAGGTTCCTATTCTTGTAGGTGTAAAGCTGTCTGCTGAACAGTGTCCCAAGACACAAGAAGAAGAGGAGTATATGTCCCGTGTTCCATATGCAAGTGCAGTGGGTAGCCTGATGTATCACCGTGATGCATGCCCCTCCAGACAGCATTTTATCTGGAGCGGGAGTATTGACGAGTTTATGTCAAACACGGAAGGAACGTGGACGTGATGAAGCGGGTTTCAAGATATTTACGTGGCACTAGTGATTATGGACTGTGCTACCAGGGAAGACCAGGATTGGAAAGAATGTTGGACATTCATGGTTTTTTTGATGCAGACTGGGCTGGAGATCTGGACCAAAGAAGATCTACAAGTGGGTATGTGTTTAGCCTATTTGGAGGTGCAGTCAGTTGGATGAGTAAAAGACAGTCTATAGTGGCTCTTTCAACTACGGAGGCAAAATACATAAGCGACTGTACCCAGCGAGGAGCTACGGTTGGTTTACAAAATTGTGTTCAAGTATGGGGTTGATGCAGCAAGCTATAAGGATAGACTGTGATAGCCAAAGTGCAATTTTCTTGGCTAAGAACCCTGCTTATCATTCAAAGACAAAGCACATTGATGTTCAATATCACTTTGTTAGAGATATAGTTGAGGCTAAAAGGGTGTTGCTGGTAAAGGTGGACACTTTGAAGAATGTTGCAGATGCATTGACGAAGTCTGTGAGCACTCAGAAGTTCTCTTGGTGTAGAGAAACAATGGGTGTTGAAGAATTGGGCCAATGACTAAGCTCTCCTATGGCCCCTTGTGGAAAGAAAACAACAAGTGGGAGAATGTTGGGTATGTGTTATATTCTTTCCACGACTATCCCCACGCGTTGTATGTTGCGTCGGGCGTAGCTGGGGGGTCACGAGGGGCGAAGCAGTCCCCACCGTCGGGGTCCGGGGCAGCGCCCCGACCAAAATTTGTTTTTTGTGCGGACCCACTCATAGGCGAATCCGCCCATGGTTTTGTGCATGGTTTTGCACATGGTTTTGGGGTTCGATGGTTTTCGGCCCCTGGTATTTTTGTAGATCCGGTCAAGGGAACTACGGTTATGTTCTAATCCGGGGTTAATGGATTGGGGTTTATGTATGCTCCGGCATGTATATATATGTGTTGTAACACTAAAAGGAATATAATGAAAAATCAAGCTGGTCGTCCCGATTTGGGATCCAGGGGAAAATCTCTGTGTTTATCTGTTTTATGTTTTATGCTCTTGCTATTGTTTATTTTTTGTTATAAGAATCATGTGTAGATATTTCTGTTTGTTGTATGTTGCGTCGGGCGTAGCTGGGGGGTCACGAGGGGCGAAGCAGTCCCCACCGTTGGGGTCCGAGGCAGCGCCCCGGCCAAAATTTGTTTTTTGTGCGGACCCAGTCATAGGCGGATCCGCCCATGGTTTTGTGCATGGTTTTGCACATGGTTTTGGGGTTCGATGGTTTTCGACCCCTGGTATTTTGTAGATCCGGTCAAGGGAACTACGGTTATGTTCTAATCCAGGGTTAATGGATTAGGGTTTATGTATGCTTTGGCATGTATATATATATGTGTTGTAACACTAAAAGGAATATAATGAAAAATCAAGCTGGTCGTCCCGATTTGGGATCCAGGGGAAAATCTCTGTGTTTATCTGTTTTATGTTTTATGCTCTTGCTATTGTTTATTTTTTGTTATAAGAATCATGTGTAGATATTTCTGTTTAGGGTTAATACCTACACACATGGCCAGGAGTTGTATTATAAAAATTATTACAGAAGCTAGGTGATTCAAAAACCTGAACTCTCATGCATAAAGCCAATGCCCAACCGACCCACCCATGGTGAATTTCTTAACCATAACAGGTTTGAGAACGTATTTGTTTGTTAAATTAACATCCAACGGAAAAAGAATTAGGGCTAGCCCCATCGGCGTTACCACACCACTTAAAACCATGGCTTCAGGCCTTAACGCCCAGCGGTTGGGAGATGGTTACACAAACCATGGCATGTATCCACATCCCAAATATTAAATGCAATTGTTTAATGCGCATCTTATCCACGCGGTCCCGTCGGTGGTTTTGGGTGGCGGTCACATGTGATCGCCCCATTTCACATTAAATGCCTCCTACTAATCATCTGCCAAATTTGGTGTGATCCATTATTTTTGGCGGGAATCACTAAAAAGGCGGAGTTAATTGGAGTTCCTCCAGTTTTGGAGGAGGTTTTCAAGAGATATTGGGAAAAATTTTGTTTTGGCCATAACTCCCTCATTATTGAACCAAATTAGGTGCAAAAATAGTCAATTTTTGGTGTTTTAAAAATTCTGAGCAGTTTGGCATAGGTTTCAGTTTGAACAGAGATCATATTTAGTAGTTTTAGCTTCGAGTAAGATCAAGGAGCCATCAGGGCCATCATGGAGAAGGCAGTGTATTGGGCTTTCTTTATCTATTTTATGTAAATGAATAGTCATCTCTGGCTAATTCATGCCTTCTGAAGCTGATTTTATGGAGATTTTTTCCTATTGAGGCTTATTTTCAACTGTACTTACATTTTGAGAAAATTAATACATGAGGGACATGCCATTCGGAGTTGGACCAGCAGATGTAGCCCAAGAGGGGTGAACTAATTCAAAAATTTACTGAGTAATATGCTTTGTGAAGTTTATTTCTTTGTTCTTTAATGTTGTACAATTGATAAACAGTTAAAATACATAATCAGTCCTCACACATAAATCTATTTAACAAAGCCAAAACTATTTGTTTAACGTGCAAATTGAGGAGAACCTTATGCACACATTATTATTATTGTTTGGATACTTAGCACAACATAACTAATACAATCCATTCAGATCAGGTTGGTATCAGAGCTAGAGTTCTACTCACTATATTGTTCTTGTGCAAATTTTGTTTAACAGTTTGCAAGGTTTTTGATGCTTACTAGGCTAAAGCTTAAGAGAGGAGAAGGTGAATTGGCAAGGACTTACAGTAATCCTCAACCAAGAAGGGAAACAGTGCTAGTATCTCCACCTTCAATTTCACCTCCAAGAGAAGCAGAAGAAGCCATAAGAATGTCTTGAAGGGAAGGATAAACCCATGAAGAAGTTGATCCCAAGGAGGAAGAAAGGGTGTTTATAAAAGCATTCCTTGATTTGACAGAAATGGTGAGAGTCCTTTATCAAGAAAGGAATGAAAGACTTGAAGGAGAAGGATCCAAACTTCCCAAGGAAGGAGAAGGATCATTAGGGGGCCATAATGATGAGGATAAATCCAAGAAGGGTAATGGAGGAAATGGAGACAGTGGAAAGTCGCCATTATCACCCTCATCTTCATATTCATCGTCGTCTACCTCTACATCATATTCAGAACATCATACTCACAAAGTCAAGAACATGGGTAAAAGTCCTTTTCTTAAACTTGATGTTAAGTTTGAATTGCCAAAGTTTGATGGTGAAGTAAATGCAGAAAAGCTAGATAATTGGATTAGGCAATTAGAGGTCTATTTTAGAATTCAAAATTTTCATGATGACGAAACCAAAATTCAGCTAGCTTCATTGAGAAGGGAAGGTGAGACTCTTGTTTGGTGGGAAGCCAAGACAAGGGAGGAGATCAAAAAATATGGTAAGATTATCTTATCATGGTATGATTTCATTTCTGCAATAAAACAATAGTTTTATACATTATCGCACATGTATAAAGACATAATGGATTGGCAAAATTTCAAACAGTTGAAATGAAAAAATGTTCAAGTTTATACTCAATAATTTAGAAGAAGAGCTCTTTTACTAGGAATTGATTTTCATAGCCAAGAAAATTTACTCAAGTATATAGGAGGTTTGCATACTTACCTAAGGCATACCATTCTCATGTTTAACCCTACAAGCTTAGATGAGGTTTATGTTCAAGCCACACATTTAGAAGCAAGGGGTAAAAAAAAAATTGATGGGAATGAGGAAAGTGAGTTTAAAGGCAACGGGAGAAAAAAGAGAAATGCAAATTCTAGGAAAAAAAAGGGAAAATTTCTCTACAAACACTGTTCTAAAACAAGCCATGATGGGGACCATTGTTGGAAACTTTATCTAAAGATGAAACCAGAAAGTTTTAAAACCAAAGATAAAGCCAAGGAAAAAGGCAAGACAATTGAAATAGCTGAACAAGACTTAGGATCTGAATAAGGAGATGAAACAAAAATCATAACTATAAAACTAAAGAACTTGAAGGGAAAAGAGAATGAAACTAAACCCAGTTCTAGTATTTCTAACTATCACATAGAAGCTCCAAGACTAGAGAAGCGAATTGAACTGCTTCATGTGAGGAACATTTCAAAACATACCAAGGTTGACACACTATTTGACAGTGGGTCCCAAGAAAACCTTATTTCTGAAGACTTATTCAAGAAACTAAATATTGAAACCATTCCACATCCGAAACCATATCCTCTTGCTTGGATTTGTAAGGATGCAAATTTACAGGTTTCAAAGAAGTGCATGTTGCGCTTTGCTATGAAAACAGATTTTATTGACATGGTTGAATTAGATGTTGTTCTGCTTGATATTATAGGTGTGGTGTTGGGCAGCCCTTACTTGTATGACAGGAAAGCTATCTTCCATCTCCATGAGAACAAGTACCATTTATTCAAGGATGGCAAGGAGTATATTGTGAGAGCACATCACAAAAAACTAGAATCTTCTTTAGTGAATGTTGGGCAGATGAAAAGGCTTGTCAATGCAAGTCAAAATTTTACTTTATTGATGATTAAACAAAAATAAGTTGTACATAATCCTTTTCATGTTTATGCTGACGTAAATAATTAGTTGTTTCAGTCTGAAAGCAGGTTTTCTTTGAAAGAAGATGACAAGAAGTTGCAGCAATTGTCTTTGGTGTTGATCAGTGCAGAAAACAAAGTGTTAGTGCAAGAAGGTGCAAATATCTAAGAGAGGGCAAATCATCCAAGCAGAGAGGGCACAAAGTTTAGCAATGATCATTGCTAGTTTCAGAATGGCATAGTACTATGGCGAGGAAACTTGGTCCAGAATTGACCCAATTACAAGGCTTATTCAACAAAAAATTTCCATAAGGACAGGATGCAAGGTGAATGTAATTTTCAGTTTCCTTTGAAGGTAGACCAATGTAGGAACATTATGTTTACTGCAAATTTAAGTTGTTGTTATGCAAGTTTCAAAAATTTGCAAGATGACAAGGTCAAATTTAGCAACAGTTGGTCAACATATTCAAGGAAGAATTTCTCGTTTTATGAGAAGCTCCAATTAATGAAATCACAAAATTTTAGTGGATTAAGATTGGAAGAGTGGAGATTGAGTCTCCTCATCTTCACGTTCAGTAGTCAAGAGATATTTTGGGGTCCAAAATCTTCCCAGTGGGGAGGTGTGATCAGGAGATCATGTCCATGTTATGAAAAATGCTCAAAACTAAAATTTCTTAGAAATGGTTGCAATATAAACGACTGGAAAGGTCTCGTTGTTGCGATTCTAGTGCCATGAATAGTTCTAAAAAATGAGGTCATATGCCAAAGCTATGAAGGTTTTAAAAGTCCAGTAAAATCCAAAAATGAGTTGACCAAGTTTGAATTTTCAAATTTTGAAAAATTAAAAAAAATATTCCAAGGAATATTCATCGAAATATTCTCTGGAAGATTCCCTATGGGCGAATAACAGTTTGACAAGTGGCAATTCATGGTTTTATGTTTGGTTGACTTTTGGTTTTTTGGCCAATGGGAGGCTACCATGTGGCCAGGAGCTGTGTTATGAAAATTATTACAAAGGCCAGGGGATTCGAAAACCCGACCTCTCATGCACAAAGCCAACGCCTGACCGGCCCACCCATGGTGAATTTCTTAACTATAATAGGTTTGAGAATGTATTTGTTTGTTAAATTAACATCCGATGGAAAAAGGATTGGGGCTAGCCCCATTAGCGTGACCAAAATTCTTAAAACCATGGATTAAGGCCTTAACGCTCAGTGGTTGGGAGACGGTTACACAAACCATGGCATGTGGCCATGTCCCAAATATTAAATGTGATTGTTTAATGCGCGGCTTATCCACGTAGTTCTGCCAGCGATGTGGGCGGTAGTCACATGTGACCACCCCATTTCATATCTAATGCCTCTTACTAACCGTCGACCAACTTTGGGGCATTCCATTATTTTCTGCGGGAATCACTAAAAAGGTGGAGCTAGTTGGAGTTCCTCTAGTTTCGAAGGAGGTTTTCCAGGGATATTGGGAAAAAAATTGTTTTGGCCATAACTCCCTCATTATTGAACCAAATTGGGTGCAAAAATAGTCAATTTTAGGTATTTTCAACATTCTGAGAAGTTTGGCATAGGTGTTAGGTCAAACAGCGGTCATCTTCAGTAATTTTAGTTTCAAGGAAGATCAAGGAGCCACTAGGGCCATCATGGAGAAGGTAGTGTATTGGGCTTTATTTATCTATTTTATGTAAATGAATAGTCATATTTGGCTAATTCATACCTTCTGAAGCTGATTTTACAAATATTTTTTCCTATTTAGGCTTATTTTCACTTTTACTTACATTTTGAGCAAATTAATACACAAAGGAAATGCCATTGGGAGCTGGACCAGTAGATGTAGCCGAGGAGGGGTGAACTGCTTTAACAATTTGCTGATTAACATGCTTTGTGAAGCTTATTTCTCTATTCTTTGCTACTGTAAAATTGATAAACAGTTAAAATAATTAATCAATCCTCACACAGAAATCTGTTGAACAAAGCCATAACTATTTGTTTAACCTGCAAATTAAGGAGAACCTTATGCACACATTATTATTACTGTTTGGATACTTCAGCACCAACATATACAAGAGTAACGAAAACTATGTCAGTGTCACCATCAAAACACATACACACATATATACTCAAATAAATACAGAAAAAATAGAAAACATTCATGTTGGCCCCCAAGCATAAACAAGAGGGAGGCCTATCTTTGGATCCCCCTGGAAGTCCATCCCTGCATATGGGAATGGCAGAACCATCTAGGGCTCACCTCGAACCGAGCCTCCATCATGGCGTTCTAGTAATTCCCCACCATACCCCTGCCCCATCGTGGCATCATTGGAGCCCACCCCCTCATACGAGGCTCCCATGGCCCCCCAGGAGGCACCGCTACGACTGGTCTTAATATCACTACCCTCTCATACATAATGCTACATATAATGCTCGCATATGAAAATAAATTTCATCCATTGCAGACCTTGTTAAGCTGCATCACCATCTCGTCATAGCAGAAACGGGAAAAATAAAAGAAATTCCTAGACCTCAATTGATGCAAGACTCCAACCTGTGGGCCGAATGCCCGATGTGGAGTCGACGACCATGCAAGTTGCACAATCAATGCTAGAGCACACTGCTTGGTCAAATATGTCACTAGACAATGTTGAGGCACCCCTCCGTAAGAGGTGCCCCACCACAATGACATGCTCGGAACCTCTCCAAATCCACCCTCCAAAAAGGGAGTGGATATCGTAGCACCTCACCATGAGGCAATAACCCATTCAAAAACTATACATCTATCTTAGGATGGATAGCCAAGTTAGTCCCATGCAACACAAACATATTGCACCTCCTGTGCCAATGTTGGATCAAGTAGCGAAGCAATCGATCTTGCAACCGAAGAAGTTCGTTCTCCGCGAAATTCAGGAACCCCCATTGCTCCAGCTGACAGTGCACCCTAGAATTAGCATCCAATGCAGTACGGACATCGGGCCAATCCCACTCCCTCCACAACAACTTGTCATCCAAAAACAAACCCATCAGCAATATAAAATATCAAAAAATAGGAAAAAATTCAAAAAAAAAAATCCTCGGCCTTTTGCGCGCCTGTCCCTCAGACATGTGCTCTCAAGGAGCACTTGTATTTCTCACAGGCATGCCAAAAGAGGGTAAAAGTGTGCTTAAAGTGCGTGAAACCCCCAAAAATGTGCATAGAGGGCGTGCCCTTGCCCTGATCGCCCACACAATCTAGGGTAAAAAATTACTCATAATCCGTACAAACCAATTTTGTACGGATCCTGACACACTGAGACTAAAAAAATTAAAGTGCAAGACGTCATGGAGGTTACCTAGGCATGATATAACTAATCCCTAGTGCTTAGGCTGACCGTAATGGCAAGAACTACTCCGTAGAAGCCTCTGGCCTCTCAAAAACTTAACAAGTACAAATGAATTAAATTTGGGCCATATTCACCTATATATCGCCTTTTTCAAAAAATTTGGAGTACCATAACGAGATATCATAAGGTCCATTCTATGAATCGAAGGCATCACTGTGATCAACACTCCATATTGAATAGAGGTGATGCCACACATTTGCACTCCTAGAAAGATAATTTTTCAATTCTGGCAGGTATGCCCTCTCTCATCTTCTTTTCTAAAGTTCATGACTTTCAATAATATTTTATAAAGAAGATGCTTTCACTTTAGGTAGTTTTTTTTGTAGGAAAAACTCACAAACCATTCACAGCTCCATCCACTGAACGTTCCAGAGCAGGTATCATTCTACCCCCAGCATGATAGAGTCCCAGAAAACTCTACATATCCTGACATCATTTCTCCATCAAAAATCACCCATAGGTCCACATATCCGACCGTTTTTATCATCACCTCACCCTACGCATGATAAACATCCTCATTCGTTGGTAGAGCCTCCTCCCCATGGCGCTTATCACCCATATTAGACCATATATCACAACAAAAGTGACGACATGGCCATACCACTTTAGTCTGGGAAGCACCTCATGCCCATCCATCCACCATGCCTAAGGTCAATTTTTACCATACAAGCTAATACCCCTTTCCTAGATGGTCCGGTTGTACATGAAAATCAAAGGTGCACTACCACACCTCACATTTGGCCCACCATACTTCCACCAGCATAATCCCATCTACAATACTTTGTCATCCACTTCATCAACCACACACATGAGACCAACCAATGGCTCCCCCACCATATCAAAACACCTTCCTCATGTCATCAGTGAGCGAACACTTTCATGTTTTGGGGCACCCGTCTTTGTGTTTTGTACAAACCAAACCCAATTATTTTATTCTTTTGGTAAGTGTACAAATACCACAAATGGTGCACTACGTTCCCCACCCACTCATTCATTTTTTCTACCATGGCAGTATTCCCTAAACACCCTTGGTCGGAGTATCATACCCCCACGCACAAGCCACCAAAAAATTTATAGCCAGTTTATACCCACTCTAGAAGTCTTACCGACTCCAGGTATTTCCCCATCAAAAATAGTTATAACTACTGCGAAGATGCTTATTATACTCCAACCTTGGGCCACTGAATCTGCATCATCAGTTTTCAGTCACCCCTCACCACCATTCCTATGTTAAATCCATCACATCCAGGTCCCCAACCCTTCATATCAACGACCCCTTGTTCAGTTGTGGCTTCATTTTTGTCGACTTCAACAACTATTTTCCAAAAAGGAAGTGGTACCTTGGATCACCCCTCGCTGCATAAAAGCGGCATCCTCGAGTGGCACTATGGGAGACATCATTGCCCACATATGTCATCGATCCTACTAACATTCAACTACAATAAAAGCTTTCATGTCAAGATGGTATCGTACCTTACAACCATTGCACTTTGATCAAATTTGTCAAAGATCTATGCCTACATAAGCGTCTCTTTCAGCAATGCTAACACGGGAAGGTCCCAACCAACACCTACGCGTACAATGTGCAGCTATATTCCATACCAATTTCATGCATATGGGTACCATATTCCACCTATCTTCAAAGAAAAAACGCCCTTGAGGGTGTTAACAGTCATCGTCATCAACCAAAAAATCACTACCATATTAGCAACACAGACAAAAAATGTATCTGTAAAATAGATTTGTTTAACTAGCCACATCATTATGAGCATGGGACATGCCTACCTCATAGAAAATTTTTATATATTGTATTATATTTTCTTACAGGGGTCCCATAGGACATGGTGATTCTTCGAACTGATGCAGGGTGTCTCTAATTCTGATCTTCACGTCGGTCCCTCTCTCTATGCATAGTATATAGAAAAGAAACTATAATATATTTCAGCTATACAGCTCTTCCTAGACCTCACACATTAGGGGCAACTGTTAACACTGGAAAATCATACAAGCAAAGATGACGTTATTTAAATTCAAGCAGAAGGATTTACAGGTATGAGAGACATTAGAGAATCTAGAAAGTATTTAAAAATATCTAAGGTCTGAGGAAAAATCAAATTTCATCAAGTCATAAATGATTTTGTGCACAAAAAACTTCGAGAAGAGCGTATTTGCACGCCTTTTGACCTGAAATGCGTGCAATACTGGGAGTGGCGGAAGTCACTTTACGGGACCACAAAAATCACACTCCAAGACAGTGATGTCATACTTGAAGCCACCTAAGGATATCCACCAAAGCCTCCTTAGACATCAAGGCAGCACACAATGGAATAATTATGGCACACAATGGAATCATCCCCCTCTCTTGGGTCACCATCCACAATGTACCTAGAGAGGGAAGGAGGATTTGAGTTCTCCTATATAAGGCCACCAAGAGATGAACAACTGAAGAGCACATTGTTATGTTGGCCATAATTTCCCCAAGCAATACCAGCAGTGTGTGATCCAGAGCTGATATAGAGGGGACTCAATTTTTGGCCATTCAACAAGTTCAGTCCACCATAGTAGAGAGAGGAAGACTTTGCACCAAGGCAAGCTTGGAAGTAAAGAAATCCTTGCATCGAGACTTAAAACCAAAGTTCTAAGGGCCCCTTGGCAAGTGGGTTAAATTTTAATCATCATTTCCTACTAGCACTCAATAAGAGGGGCCGTAAGCGCCACCATTTGTATTATTGTAGTTGTCTGAATCTATTCTGAGCTTTTGTTTTATTTGTTTTAGTTTTAGCTTAATTTTTATGTTTGAATACACGCTATTTCTCTATCTAGTATGTTTATGTTCTAGCATGTTCCACTAACTTGCTTGACTCCACTTCTTTTTATACGTGTGACCAATAACTTAAGAGGGTAAACCAAACCCCTTAATTTGGTGTGATTTCATACATGCATGCACCAAACACGCTAACACAAGGTCATACATTTATTAACATATCATTTTTTAATCAAAACATGATGAGAGCCATAACATGAGTCTGTCATAAAACCATGCTTATAACCAACATATAGCCAACATATTAACAATGATAGAATAAACAATAAAAGCACACAATAACCATCACATTTACTCATCAAATAAAAGAGGAAAAGAGCTCTTATTAACATATGAAAAATCTAACCAAGTCATGGAATTCCATATACCTCTTGACCATAAATTGGGCTAAACCAAATCTTTATTTTATCCAATCATCCACGTGCCATATTCCAAGCATGAATGTGGGACTCATAAAAAAACCAACCAGGGTTTCGTAAGGCTTTACCACAATCCACCAAAGTATTCCTAGTCCGAAGACCTCATCTATACAACTAGGCTTTACCACAATCTCGCCAGGGGATTCCTATGCCTATGGAGCCTCGTATATGCCCATTTTTCCATTGCATAGTACCACTATCCATAACCTAAATTCCTACATTCTTAACTCATTCTGTACCATAATTCCACAACTTGCTGCAAATACATATCATACACCTCGTGGTTAATTATCATTATTTTTCCTGAATTTTCAATGATTAGAGATGATTTAATCATGATTTACTAATGATGGTTTTTCTAAGTTAATTTTTCGTAGGGTTCCATTACCAAAATTCTTCATAAGCCAATTAAACTAGTTTTTTTCAGGTTGAGTATGAAATAAATTCATGTAGGTGAAAATATCAAATTTGTGATTAAATGGAGAAGAATATTGAGGTTCTGACATGCGAGTTTTTTTCAGAGTACCCTCATTCACGTAACCCAGAAACCGTTTGGAAAAATTCAACATTATGAAGAAGTTATGAACAGGGAAATTTTAAGTACACAATAAGTGCCTGCATAAGTACAAATTTTTGAATGACTCAGGTGAGGCCGGGTTCGGTCTAAACATGTCTCAATGATTCGGGTTCAGTTTTTAATGGCTTTGGGTCCACGTGGAGGAAAACGACTTTAATGGGTTTTGTTTGTGCTAAAATAAGGGAATTAGTTCCTCCAACTATACCATGATAAGGATGAACCCAACCATCATCCATTTAAAGACTCTCCAGAATATTGCATATGATTTATTTGTTGTTTTTTTAAGTTTTGGTTATTATTTGTTTCCATCAGCTCCACCTTATAAAATCTAATGTTCTACATAGAGAATGAGTGAAATAATAGGAGCATCAACAATAGGAGAACCGTGATGTAATTATGTTTACGCTGGAAGCTTTGTTGTATTTGCTCTCAACCATCAATACATAAGTTTGACTCATCATTTAAATCCTCTGTGAGTATTATGGTTTTTTTTTAAGTTTTTAAGCTTCATTGAATTAATTTAACTTGCTCCAGGAGTGGCAAGGGACCAGAACACTTGGAAACAAGTTTTGCAACCAATGTAGATCCTAGGATTGCGTTGGATTGTTATTTAGCAGTGTGATTACTCTGATTTCTAAGTTATCATTTATCTTTTGTACTTAAACCCGCACTCCGTTCTATAGATATGAGTTGAAGGAATAGATCTCACTCCCTGGTTAGTATAGATTAACAAAGGTTTAATTGCGTAATGACCCTTAGTACATCACTAGTTTCCTTTATGTTATTGCATAACACAAAATAATTTGTGAAGCATTCTTAATTAAAATTTGTGAAAGGATTCATGATGATACTCAAGATCTAAAAATAAACTGAGTTTATGCATTGTCTATTCCAAATTCCTACAGAATTATGATGATATGAAAAATATGCAGAGGTATCTAATTTTGAACTTGTTGATTCTAAACCGAACATGGTTAGAGGAGTATTGAATTATAACTGAAACACAATGTGCATTAAAGATAGGATTTCTGAGTTTGTCAGATAGCATAGGTTTTCTGAATTTTCCATGATAGAATTAAGTCCAGAATGGAGATTGAATTCTTGTGTTAAGCACAACTAGTGTGAAAGTAAATAGAGATTGTGTATTTCATTTATAATATGGAATTTTTTGATTTTATGTGTCGTGGGACCTAGTCCCAACAATTATATTTTATTTGATTGGAATTTTCTTGTTTCTTTAGAATAAGAGACAATAAGATTGAAGGCTTATAGAAATCATAGTTTTCTAAGTTCAATCGTTTCAAAGATTGGATTTATGAGTTAGGTACAAAATACAGTTAGTTTAAATAGAATTACATTAATTTTTATTCTTGTTGATTTCTCATGTCCCGGGAATTAGATTAGTTACAATTTTGTTTGAATTGTTTATTGCCTTATCTTAACATCGTTTGAAGTGATTGAAATTTAGTTTCCTTTTGATTTAATTTCAATTGATGTTAAGTAGATATTATCATTGATTTGAGTGAGAGTAGATAATAAAATGAATTTTTTTTTAGTTGTAGATTTCAATTCAATTTGTTTCGAAGTACTGAATTAGAGTTCCTAAGTTATGATAAATTATGTATTATTTCATGAGTTTATTTGAACAATTATTAGTAATTTTTGCATAGTAATTAATATTATGACTAATTTTGTGACTCATTTTATATACAAAATCATTGAAACATTTATACAATATCTTATATCACCTATGATTGATGAGTTACATTTTCTATATTTTAACTTTTGAGTGGCTTGAAGATTAGTTGTTTGTTTTCTTTACTATTTTATCAGATTTAAATTGGTCAGGTAATGATACAAATAGGGTAGTTATTAAGGTTCAGATAGAATAAGGATTTAGTTTCATTGGAAATAGTTTGAACAATGATTCTGTACTTAAACAATAAATTTATTTTCTCACTCTAGTTTAGGTTATATGCTCTGACCATGTTTTACCTCTGCTTGTGCCTATAAGTATTACGACCCCAGATTGATAATATAATGTTGGAATTATAACTCATATAATTTCCCCAACATTTTTGGCATCGTTTCCAAGGAGGTGCTAAAGGGATTAGAGCGTAGTTTCTTTCACAAGTTTTTGGTGTGAGCTAAGTTGTAGGGAAATTAGAGGGCGGAGATGACTATAGAGGTGAGTGAAGAAGAAAAAATTTGATTTGGTTTGGGGTATCTCCAAAATCTAGTTTTCCATGAAAATGAGGAGTTCAAGTTTGGTGAGTTTTATTTAGTTTTAATTCATTTAGATTAAATTTTCAATCTCTTTAAAGACAACATTTTTTTGGGGTTCTATAAGAACCCCTAGGTACTAAGACATCTTGAGAGATAATGATCATCAACCAGCCGGAGAAATTCAAAGAACTATTGAGAAGATTGAATAATGTCCCTTGATTCACTTTCTCAAATCCTAGCATTAGCTAGGGTATCAGCCTCTCAAGAAGAGTTCATCCTGACCGCATTCAAGAAATTATCTCTCTCCACAACCAGAAAAGGATTTGGATGTATCCCTTGATTCCTCTTTCCTATATATTAAGGAGATAAATGAGTTATGTACAAAATATTATTGGGATCATCCATCTGAACCTGAGATCAAAGAACTTTCACCATGTCTAGCAACAAGCCTATGCATTCCAGAGACCAATTATCCAATTTTTCCTCGCATGATCGAGGAGGAATTTCAGAGTGGTAAAAAAAATAAATGGGCCAATAGCACCAGGATTAGATCGATCATTAGTTTGAGATCACAATCCAAACAAAGTACCACTCTCATCTTCAAATACTCTTTGTATCACATCTTTCAAAACTACTGGTTTTTCATGCTCATGTACATTCTAAAGTTTATATGTAAAATTGGGGCATGAATATATCTTTATACCTGATTTTCACATGGATTCATTGGAAGTTATATTTCACTTGAAGAAGGACATATTTGCTCCAGTATAGTAGGAACTTTAGTATTGTAATAAATAAATTAATTAAAATAGTAAAGAAAAAAATAAGTCCTTTTGTGAAAACCAGCTTGTCTGATGCAACTGGGCAGGGAATTTGCTTGAACAATAGGTAACTGGTAGGAAATGTTCCCAATAAAGTTTGAAATTTTTTATGAGTTCTTAAAATCATGTATCTTTCAAGTCATTATGTTTTTACTCGATTTGGTTGATGTGGTATTCCTTAAGGCTCACCTGCTAACAAGCCTTGTCCCATTAACATCAACACATTATCTAGGATCAACGTTAGGGCTAGATAAGGTACCTGGGAGCCTGCATACCCTAATGGTAGGTATTCTTGTCATCTACTAAGGAAATACATCAACTTTTCTTGGTGTATGAATTCTGCAGTCCATTCGACTTCGACAAATCCATTCATGGCTAGTAGAATGTACCTAGTGCCTTGATTCCAATTAACATCAGAGGTGGGATATCTCGTATTGGTTAACGACATCCTCAATGTTTGGTAATCAAATTATTATTGTTTATGTTTGACATTGACTCTATTTATTTACATATGAAATATTTCACATGGATTTGTAGCGGTTTAAGACTATATGGTTCTGAGACCTCAACACATATTTGCAACAATTTACATTTTTGTTTCAACATTTCCATTGTCATTTGTAGTAGCTGTTACCTTTCCTCAGTTGTTTCGAGACATACAAATCCTCAGGCATGGGAGATAAGGGCACCTTTATTTCATTCTTCATACTTTCAGTTCATCCTCCAACCTTCTTCAGCAGATCAGATCAACAGTCACATAAGCTCCAACCATTCCATCCTCCACTTGATTTTGCAGTGTTGGGGTCCTGTGATTTGGAAGATTGGCATACCAAGTGACAAGGAAACATAAAAAATAGTCTTTAGAGCTCTAGGACCTAGCCTTCCTAGTCTCAGAGAGGGATCTCTCAATTGTTTGCAAAGATATGACTTGTTTGCTTGTAAAAGGTTTATTTTAGGCTAGTTATTAAGCATACGTTTGTTTGATTGTTTGGTGGGACATGATGATCTAGGCAGCATAGATAGAAAAGGGAAATCTCTAAGTCATTGGGAAATGGAGTCAAGTGGAAGATGTAATAAGTTTGTAGATGAATCAAGGATATCAAAGGGAAAATCTAACTTGGCTAGTGGATCTACAAGGTCTTTCAGGTGAAATGAAATGGACATCAAAGGTTTAGAATGAAAAGCAGAACTAAGGGCAATTAATAATCCTTAATTATATGTACTTCTCGACAAAGGGACTTAAAACATTATCTGAACATGAAGAGGCATTCCATAGATAGGTATAACCATAAATTCTAGAAACCACACTTCAGCAAATAATAATTTCAAGAAAAAATTTTCAAATGAAATCTAGGAGTTGAGGAATGCTCTATTTCATCCAAATATTTCACCTTCAAGGATAAGAAAACATTCAAGATTCACAAATAACTACATTCATAGAAGAGGTAACTCCTAGACATCATTGATTATAGCTATAAAGACCTTCAAAACAATTATTTAAGCAAGAACAAAGAGTATGATCAAAACAGACCTCTTTGGTAGACTGTAAACAATGGTACTTTAACGGGAGACTTCAGAAACAATTTTCAAGTGGCAGCAAATAAGCAGGGAAAACCATAAATCATTCTTAAGACCAATTGTTTGAACTATTTAGGAAATAAAAAAGCATAAGGGTTCAAGAGAGAAATTCAGAATTCTATAAAATGTCTCAACAGAGGAAAACATAAAACAGTGGAGAGTAAGCAAGTCTAAGGTGCTTCTACGAGACATTTCTTAGCCTAAACTTTTTACTCTACTGTAGTAAGAAATGATGAAACAGAATGGAAAACAGGAAAAAAAATTAACGGATTGAGAATACTTCACCAACAACCAAGCTTAGGGATCCAATGACAGAGCTTTCTCCATCAACAAACATATCAAAACATCCACAGGTTCCAGAACATCAATTTTCTTTCAACTTTAGTAGAACTATGTATTACTTCAAAGAGTCATAAAATTCCCCTCATACAATGAGTTTGAATGCAGTATTTATGTTGCAAATGATGAGGTGGAACTGATTCTAGGGTTCAAAATGTTATTAATTACAGAGTATATGCATTTCTAGCCTTGAAAACCATGCAAGGCATAAGGCAGAAATAGGTGTAACTACTTCTTTGTTTTAATAACTTTGTCTTAGCTTCTGAGAGGTAGATAGGAGAAAATATTGACTTTTAAGGCTCTATCCTATCTTTACAATAACTTCCTTGACAATTTAAAATATCTTCTATCTATGAAATAACTACCAATTTGTCTCTGTAGGTAGAAAGTAGGCTACAAGTGGCCTTTAGATATTCTGAGTGAGTAATTGCTCTTTGTTGATGTTTTCGAGGCTATTCTTAGACTAAGATTTCTTAATTTTACCATTAAACTGTGCTTTAAGGCGTAATTCTTCTTTTGGCCTTCATAATTTATCATGTTGTCTTTGATACCTTTCGGATTCCTCTAAACTTTTGTTCGTATGTCTTTAACTGCGTTTCCATCCTTTAACTTTATTTAATCCTTCAATCTCTGTTTTTCTTCCTTTGATCTTCAATGTATAGGTGTCTTCATTCAAAGCTGGAGGGTTTCGTTAATTTAACCAATGATCATAAGGCATTGGTTTAAACATTAAATGACAACCTTGAGTCTCCCATCTCTTCATTTCTTTGGCCTCTGGATCATCATCCTCATCCCTTTGCCATTGATATTTGGCTGTGGGAGGGCCTGCAGATTAAGGCTACCATTAAGAACTTACACACTAAACAAAAAATGTCATAAAACCTGCGTAATTTGGATAAAATTCTTGCAGAGGAGATGGTGAGGGCGGAGGAGCTATGCAGAGGAGAGGTTTTGGAGGTGGAACCAGAAGAAAAATTGGAAAATTTTGATTTATGGCACAAAAAGAGGAAGGGTGGTTTTACAGAAACCGGCGGTGGTTTTCGTGTGGGCAGAAGGTGGTAAGCGGTTTAGGCCTATACGAACGTGATTCCATTCAATGTTTTCCATGCATCCCGGGAAAAACTGCCCATTTTGCATAGAAATGGGGCGTTAAACCCCTGCACCAAAATGGACGCGATATTGATTTTGCACTGTTGGATCTGAGCAGACCAGATCAATGGTGCGGGTTTGCTCCTGATGGGAAAACCCATCGAGCGGAGATAATAGTGGAGGACAGGTGTCGGAGGGGGATTGGATGATGGTGGAATAGTGGGTGGTGGGACTGGTGATGGTGTAAGCTTTTTTTTCGAGAGAGAATTTTTCACCGGGTGGGATTAGAACTATGGGATCAATGGTTGCCATTGGATTGATAAGTTCAACGGTCGAGATAGGTTTGCGGGGTGAATGAAAAAGGTTGTTGTTGGGAAGATGGAGGGTGAGAGGGGAGAACGTTCACCGTTAGATCCAGATGATCAATGGTTGAGATTTGATTTCAGAGGGAAAGTAAGGGTGCAGGTAATTTATAGGAGAAGGGGGCTTCGATAAATGGTGGAGGAAAGGTCCCATGGGGAAAAGCAGGACCGGGAGCTAGGGTAAAAAGTGCTAGGGGCTTAGCGCCTGGTTACGGGTATTGGGTCACATGAGAAAGGGGCTGGGGGGCTTAAGCCTGTAGGGGCTTGAGGCCTATTTGTATGAAAAGTCAAAAAATAGGCCAAAAAAGTGGGTTTTTTAGCTTCTTTTGGTGTTCCAATAAGTATAAGAAGGAGGATTAAACCATTATAAAGGGTTTTTAATGTTTTAAAGGGGTTTTTAGAGGAAATGAAGGATCAATGAAGGGAATATGGGCTTTTTAGAGGGAAAAAGACTGACAAAGAATAGGAATAGGAGTGATAAGATGAGGGGATGAAATATAGGTAAAAAATGGTGGGGATAGTCTGAAACAAGCTTCCCTTTGAGACAGAAGGGTGATCCTTTAGAAGGCATAGATGAAGATTTTGGTGAACTGATAGACTTAGGATGATGAAGGCAATGAGATTTCTAGAACTCACAATGTTTCTACGAACACTGTTTCTAGAAATCTGAGATTTTCAACTTAGTCATCTTTGGATAAGATCAAAATTATTGATGACTAAGAGTGGCTCCACTTGGGGAGGGCAGCTTTCCTTTCAAGGTGTCTAAAACCTCAGAAAATAAATCTTTGAGTTTCAACAGACCAGTTCCTTATCCATTGGACAGATTTCTTCTTTTTACTTGTTGATCTTTCTTTGAAAAAGACAACTTTTTGACAATCTGTAATATATAGTCTTTTCACACAGTCCTTCTACCTACCCATTTCTACTTGCCCTAACATTTTTTCTTCCTCTTTGAGTGCATTTGAACTAGAAAACTATTTGACATTTTATTTTTGAAAACAGAAATAAACTATCTAATCCTATCCTTATTTCTTCCAAGAGTCCAGATTAAACTGTTGAACTCTTTATTTCTCTACCTAACTATCTATCTGTCAAGATTAGGCTGTTTGACAGATCTTATTCTCTATTTCTAAGACAGGAAATTTAAACATAGTCAAATCAGTATTAGACAGTCTGATATGCTATGGAGGCTATGGAATTTATGTACAAGCTGCACATAGAGTTTATTTGTAGAAAATTAAAAACAAAACTGTGAAGGCTTAAGATCTTAAAATTATGAATATCCTTCTTCCCTTTTTTAGCTATGATTTTGATCTTTTTGAGAGCTATTTTCCTTTTCCTTTCTTGGTTCAGATTTTGAGTTTATTTGAACCATTTCTTCTTTTATCCTAATCTATTCTACTGATAATTCAAGTCTAAAATAATCTTATCAATCAGCTTTCTACTAACTTATCAACATAAAGTTAAAGTATGTTCAACCATGATTAGGCTAGATCACTGAACAATATATCATTTTTTAATCAGTAGTGGCACTTAGACTTGCTCACTTTCAGAAAATTCTCTTTTCTGGGTATGGGTTTGTACCTCTTTTGAATCTGCCCTCTTTTCCTTCTCTTTTCTTTTATTGTTTTTGTACTTTTCATGATTTCTTTTCAAATGGATTATGTACGATGAATAAAAAATTTGAAGCTAAGACTCTTGACAGAAGTAGTGCTTGAGCATCCTGCCATTGACAGGACCTCCAAACATATTTTATCCATTCAACTCTTGCAGAAAGAATGCATTATGACCCTTTATAGAATGAATTATGTAGGGCCCTTTCTAGAGATTCTCAAATTTTCCATGTTTTCCCTTTTCTTCCCTTCTAGAATCCCATTTTAGAACTATATTTCCTACTTGGAAATCATTTTCTTTAGTCCTTTTGTCAAATAAATTCTTGATGCCTTATTGGACTGTTTGTGTTCTCTTATATACTTCCTCTCTAGACTGATGTAAATGAATGGTCTAATTTATCCTTCTCTGCATATCATTTTCCTCAGATTATACTTCTTGGAGGAGTTTTATGACAGGAACTCCTAAAGATGTTGGGAAGACTACATCCATGCCATACACCAGCTGATAGGGGGACATATTTATTGACTTCTTAGTGGTTAATCTATCAACCCATAAAGCATGAATAAATTTACTATGCCATGATTTCTGATTTTGTCCCAACAATTTTTTGATAATATTGACAAGGCTTTTGTTGGAGGATTCAGCTAATCCATTTCCTTGGGGATAGTGGGAAATAGAATGACCCAATGTGATATGATATTTATAGTAGAAGTCAACCATTCTTTTAGACTTGAAGGCAGCAGCATTGTATATGATAATTTTTCTAGGACAACCAAACCTGGATAGTATGTTGGCTTCAAGGAACTTGATAATGTCAGAGTCAGTAGCATTCCTAGAAGGTATGGATTCTATCCACTTGGCGAAATAATCAGTGGCAGTGAGGATCCACTTATGTTGGGTTGAAGAAGATGGGTGGATTTCCCCAATGAATTCCAAGCCCCATTGTTGAAAGGGAGCCTAAACACTGATGGGATGTAAGGGTAAAGGTAGGAGTTTTCTCTTGCCATAAAAAATTTGACACTTATGGCAAGACATGACAAGCTTCTGAGTATCTGGGAAAAGGGTGGGCCAATAGTAACCAGATTTGAGGATTTTATTTGCTGTAGTCTTCCAGTGAAGATGTCCTCCACACTCTCCCTCATGCAGTTCATGTATGATTTTTCCTGCAACAATCTCAGGCAAACATTTCAGCAATATACAAACAATATTTTTCCGATATAAAACCCCATCTAATATGCAACAATTTAAAGCCTTCTGTTTAAAAAATATAGCTTTAGTTTTAGACAAAGAAGGAGGGGTATTCAAATAAAGTAGCACATATATGATATCAGCATACCAAGGTGAATTCACAAAGGTTTATTCAATAAATGGAGTTGTTAATTCTTCTGTTTCTTCTAAAATATCAACCATATTCATATCAAGTGCTTGGAAGTTTGACTTAGCCATGAGTTTTTCTAATCCCTGCCCTTTGATTAGTTTGGTGGGCCTGATTTCTAAGTCATATTATAGAATAATGGCAATCCATTTTCCTTATTTACCATCAGGGTCTTGGCTTAGAATGTCCTTGAAAATAGTATGTGGGACAAAAGCAATGATGTGAGAATGCAAAATTTAGACTCTAAAGTCTTTCAATGCTTTTACCAAGGCTAAGGCTTGTTTCTCCATGATGTTATATTTGAGTGGAGCATCTCTTAAGGCCCTACTAAAAAAGGATATTTGTTGTTCTTGCCCCATAGTGTTCTTTTGTAGTAATACTATAGCTATTGTATGTTCAGATGCAAAAGAAAAATGTAGAAATCTTTGGTGAAATCAGGATTTATAAGAACTGGTGTTTGAGTAAGGGCTTGTTTCACTAGTTCAAATGACTGTTTCGCTTGTATTGTCCACTTAACACATATTTCTTTCTTAAGCATGTTTGTAATATTTCTTAATAGCTCAGCAAGGTTGGGGATGAACCTTCTTAAAAAAATTATCTTCCCAATGAAATATTGCAATTCTTTGAGGTTTCTAGGATGGCTAATTTTCAATATGCCATCAATCCTTTTAGGGTCTACCTTGATTCCCTCTTCAAAAATTATGTGGCCAAGAATTTTTCCTTCTTGGAGACCAAAGAGTGCCTTTTGGGATTCAAAGACAAGCCATATTTCCTATATTTCTTAGAATCTTTTCTTAAATGAATCAAGTGTTCTTCATCTGTTTTAGAGAAAATAGTAATGTCATCAAGGTAGATGATTATAAAATAGTCTATTTCTTCTGAGAAGGCTATATCCATGGCCCTTTGGAAGGTAGCCCCTGCATTCAAACCAAATGGAATTTTTACATACATGAATGTACCCCAAGGTGTAGTAAAAGTAGTTTTATGTTGGTCACTTGGTAGTACTAACACTTGATTGTAACATGAGAACCCATCCAACAATGATATTCTTTTAGACGCCACCACCCTTTGAAGTATGTGATCCATTTTTGGCAAGGGGTAATTTTCCTTTAGGGAGGCTCTGTTTAGGTTTCTAAAATCAATGCATAGCTTGATTCCCCAGTCTTTTTCCTAAAAAATACTAAGTTAGAAACCCATTCTGAATATCTAAGGGGAACTATGATCCCAGCATCATACATTTTCCTAATCTTTTTCTCAACTAAGGGTAATAAAACATGGTTTATCCTTCTGAGTTTTTGTTTGAAAGGTTTCTGATTTTCATTAAGAGGAATTTTGTGTTGAATGATGCTGGTATCATATGATTTCATATCCTTGTATCCCCATGCAAACACATCTCTAAATTCTTTGATGTTTGATATGAGCTAGGAGAGTGCTGGATAGCTTGATCATTTTGGTTTCTGCTAGGCTGCCTATGTTATGTTCTTCTATGTTTGTTTCTATAGGCTCCATTCTTGGTTCTTTGGCTACATCATTGAAATCAAAAAGCTGCTCTAATGGTGCAAGACCTCTTGGAATTGTATCATTTTTACATTGTAAAACTTCTAGGTCTTTTTGGTCTGTATTATCAACTATTTCTGTTTTAAAAAGATGTTCAAATTGGTTTATATCAGAAGAAAATGACAGCTCTGTTTTAGGGATTTGTTCTTCATTTAGACAGTTTTCCTCATGGATTGAAGTAAATGTTGGTCGCAAAGTCATTTTTCAATTGCAGAAAATCATCTATGTGTTTGTCTCTTTCAAAGACTTGCCAATAATCTTCATTGTCACTTATTGCAGGTCTATTTTTTACCTTTATTTTAAATTGTTCATTTATCTATGGTATTTGGAAATTACTAGTAGCAAAGGAAAGTTCATTTGCTAGATGATTTTGAGCTCTTGGGATGAAAATGAGTTCATATTTTTCAAAGGTTTTTAGGAGATCAAGGGAAACATTTCTATATTCTCTGAGTTTTGGATTTTTAGCTGAATACTCCCCTTTAATTTGTCTAATGATTAGCTCAGAATATCCTTGGACTAATATTTTCTTAGCTCCTAAATCTTTGAGAAAATGTAGGCCAAGGAGGAGGGCTTCATATTCAAAAATGTTATTGGTACATGGAAAATCTAGTTTATAAGAGTGTCCTTGGTTTGTATTGTGTATCCATACACCAGCTCTGGAAATTGTTTTGCTACAAGAGCCATCAAAGCTTAGTTCCCACAGTGTTTCTGTCTCATTTTCATTTCCTTTCTGCTGTTGAAGAGTGTTAAATTTTGAACTGTTTTGTGCTTGAATTGAGGACAGATTTGACTGTTCTAGTAGACTAAATGCTTCTTTGTTTTCCTTTTCTTGTTGGCTGATTTCATCTTCATTATATAAGATAAAGGAATCCAAATATGAATGAATGGATTAAACAACAGTATTGTTCGGTCTATCTATGTTACTCACCATGTATTTCATATGGGACTCCCTGTATAGTCTTTTGGTTTGATTAAACACTGGGATGGTGGCATAGGACATGTCCATTTGAAGGCTCCCCTAAAGTTTGGCTCCCCATGATCTGGATAAAAGCATGCCATATTTTGGGGAAATGTCAGCTACTACTATGTCCATAACCAGAACTTTAGCAGGATTCTGTGCCAAATTGACACATAAATCTTTGATTAGGCCTAAGCATTTGACCCTGCTTGAATCAAAGGAATACAGGTCTTTATATGGTTTAGTAATTTCCAAGCCTAGGATTTCCATTACTACTTTGGGCATAAGATTGTGAGAAGAACCTGAGTCTAGCATGACATTGTGCAAGATTTTGTTATGTATATTCAGGCTAACATAAAAGGGAGGGACAACCCCTTCTTGGTATCATCCTTCAACTTCGGGACCAAATAATAATTCTGGTTTATCATTTGTCAAGTTTAAAGTATCAGTGTCACTGCCTATATTAAAAGCTTTCAAAACTTGAATTTTATATACATCCTGAGATACTAGTTAAGCTAAGGGTATGGTGATTTTGATCTTGGAAATTTCCCCTTCAAGGCTGAAAGGAACTATTGTTCTTGACATATTTACATCTGTTTTGTCATTTACAACTCTTTCAGCAATTATGATTTGCTGAACTTTATTTGGACTATTATTTGGGACAGATTTGTTAGGGCCACTAGCAGAAGTAATAGGGCACCTTTGTTCAACACTTTGCTGACTATTTTTTTCTTTATTTAGATCATCTTTCTTGGCCATAGTGTTGGTGTTACTTGTTGTCTTCTTAGGCTGATTTTCTAAATTTTTTCTAACAGCACTACCAGTGTTTTTGTCATTAGAAATCTCTGGATTCCATTTTCTCCTAAGATTATATTGTTTGTGTACCTCCATGATTTCATTTTCAAACCCCAATCTGTAATCTTCAGAATCCTCATGGTTGTTTTCACTTTGTTCTGAGGAGAAGAATCCTAGTTCTTCTTCAGTGAGAAAAACATCTGTCTCACTATCAGATGTTATCAGGTTTACATGATTTTCTTCCAACTTTTCAATTTCCCTTTCCTCTTCTTGATCTACATAATTTTGTTGGAAGGGAGGTCTAATTTTTTGGTCATTATCTCTTTGCCTATATTGATTAGGGTCTCTTCTGAAATTTGGGTTTCTATTTCTGTTTTGCGAGTTTTTTTTATTCTCTCTAGGAGGCACTCTATCATTCAGATTTATCTTTTCAAGCATTCTCTCCATTTCCTTCACTGAGTTATCAATTTTAGTATCTGATGATGAGGTTGATGCCATTGTATCATCCCTATATGTAACTCTTTTCTCTGCTTTTAACCTAGCTCTTTTCTCAATCAGATTTGTTTCTACACTTAAGGCTCCCCTCTACATATCTTCTAAAGTCAAGGGATCTCTTTCTCTTAGCTAGTAGGCCATTTTAGGATCAAATCCCTCTAGAACATTAGCCAAAGCTAAGCCTAATGGAGGTTTCATGTCTGGGGGAAGTGCATTATAAACGCCATTGAATCTAGTGGAATAATCTTGGACACTTTCCCCAATGTTTCTTTTGAGTTTGGTATATTCTGAAAGTATTTGGAGAGGGTTCTTCCAAATTTCCCATTTTTTTATGAATGTTTGATATAAATAAGGGAGATCATTTATGCTATTAGGAGTTAAACCCTTAAACCATTTCTTGGCTTCTCCTCCTAAACTTTGGGAAAATATTCTCATCTTAATGGTCTCTTCTTCTATTTCCATGTAATCAAAAGCATCATTAATTTTATCGACATGCTGTTGGGTAGTAGTAGGTTCATTTCCAGTGAAATGGGGAATTTTGGATTGGTAATCATTGGGTAAGGGAACCAAAGGTTGTGGTAACACTAGTGGATCATACTAGGCTGCCATGATAGGAAATAATGGGGGATTTACAAGAGGTAGATTTACAAGAGGGAAAGTGGGCTGAGTTGGAGTGCTTTGAACAATGTATGTGTGTACAGGAGTGGAAGAAACACTTGGGCCAACAAATTGATGATGATCAGATTTGTTATGGAAGGAGCTGAAATGATGGAGAAGCTGAGAGTCAAGTGGAGTAGAAGGTGAAGGTTCTTTGCTAAAGCTCTGTTGCAAATCTGTGGTTTCAAATTCAGGTTGGTTTAAATCACTTTGAGACTTATTTCTGAATAGGTTCTTTGTGTCATGTAAGTCAAAGTGAGGATCTTTCAATACTGTGAGATTTTCAGGGACAAGTCTTGTTCTTGGGATGGTCCTATCAATAGTTAGTTTTCAAGATCTAGAAGTTTGCCACAAAATCCTTTCTCTATTATCAACTATGGTAGGAGGATTAGGATCTAGATGGGATCTAGTATTGACCCTATGTGAAGCCAGATTTTAGTTTCCAAAAATTAGAGAGGGTGAGGTTTTTAGGACTTTTTCCTCTCTCAGTGATTTCTATAATAGGGGAATATGTTTCTAAAACTTCCTCGGGGTTGGTTAACACAATCCTAAGGAAATATGGAGATCTAGAGAAGTAATAGGCCTACTAGGGCTAGTGTAGTCGCCAGGTGGAAATTTTTAGCTTTTTTGAAGGTAAAATGTTTTATGGTCCACCACCAATGGTTTATTTGAAAACCAATCTGAAATGTTTTGGTTTTTTCTGAGTTTTTATATGGTTTTATGGCATGTAAGTGTGTTCTATACCTGATTCAACACTTAGCTAAGGTGGTGAAACAAACAGAGTCTACTCTATGGCTTATTAGCTGATTTATTCAAGGTTTGATAAGGGTCCATTATAATCCTAAGGGTTTCTTAGATTTCCACTGATTCTGACAAGTCCTGTCATAATTACCATTATGCTAGTAGTGCTTGAAGAAAGCTATAGTTCACTTGAATGAATACTGAGTGTCTTGTTTAAAAAATTTTACTCAAAAAGGTTCCACCGCGATCGCCATAATGTTGGGGTCCTGTGATTGGCATATTGGCATACCAAGTGACAAGGCAACATCAAAACCAGTCTTTAGAGCTCTAGGACCTAGCCTTCCTAGTCTCAGAGAGGGATCTCTCAATTTTTTGCAAAGATATGACTTTTTTTCTTGTAAAAGGTTGATTTTAGGCTAGCTATTAAGCATGAGTTTGTTTGATTGTTTGGTGGGACATGATGATCTAGGTAGCATAGATACAAAAGGGAAATCTCTAAGTCATTGGGAAATGGAGTCAAGTGGAAGCTGTAATAAGTTTGTAGATGAATCAAGGATATCAAAGGGAAAATTTAACTTGGCTAATGGATCTAGAAGGTCTTTCAGGTGAAATGAAATTGACATCAAAGGTTTAGAATGAAAAGCAGAAATAAGGGCAATTAAGAATCCTTAATTATATGTACTTCTCAACAAAGGGACTTAAAACATTATCTAAACATGAAGAGGCATTCCATAGATAGCGCTAACCATAAATTCTAGAAACCACACTTCAGCAAATAATAATTTCAAGACAAAATTTTCAAATGAGATTTAGGAGTCGAGGAACGCTCTATTTGATCCAAATATTTCACCTTCAAGGATAAGAAAACATTCAAGATTCACAAATAACTACATTCATAGAAGAGGGAACTCCTAGACATATTTGATTACAGCTATAAAGACCTTCAAAACAATTATTTAAGAAATAATAAAGGGTATGATCAAAATAGACCTCTTTGGCAGACTATAAACAATGGTACTTTAAAGGGAGACTTCAGAAACAGTTTTCAAGTGGCAGCAAGTAAACAGGGAAAACCATAAATTATTCTTAAGACCAACTATTTGAACTATTTCTGAAATAAACAAGCATAAGGGTTCAAGAGAGAAATTAATAATTCTCTAGAATATCTCAGCAGAGGAAAAAATAAAACAGTGGAGAGTAAAGAGGTCTAAGGTGCTTCTAGGAGACATTTCTTAGCCTAAAATTTTTCCTCTACTGTAGTAAGAAAAGATGAAACAGAATGGAAAACATGAATAAAAATTAACGAATTGAGAATACTTCACCAATAGCCAAGCTCAGAGATCCAATGACAGAGCTTTCTCCATCAACAAACAGATCAAAACATCCACAGGTTCCATAACATCAATTTTCTTTCAACTTTAGTAGAACTATGTATTACTTCAAAGAGTCATCAAATTCCCCTCATACAATGAGTTGGAATGCAATATTTATGCTTCAAATGAGGTGGAACTAATTCTAGGGTTAAAAATGTTATTAATTACATGTTAAATGCATTTCTAGCCTTGAAAACCACGCAAGGCATAAGACAGAAATATGTGCAACTACTTCTCTATTTTAGTAACTCTGTCTTAACTTCTGAGAGGTAGATAGGAGAAAATATTGAATTTTAAGGCTCTATCCTATATTTACAGTAACTGCCTTGACAGTTTAAAATATCTTCTATCTATGCAATAACTGCCAATTTGTCTCTGTAGGTAGAAAGTAGGCTACAAGTGGCCTTTAGATATTCTGAGTGAGTAACTTCTCTTTGTTGATATTTTCGAGGCTGTTCTTAGCCTAAGATTTCTTAATTTTACCATTAAACTGTTCTTTAAGGCTTAATTCTGCTTTTGACCTTCATAATTTATCATGTTGTCTTTGATATCTTATGGATTCCTTTAAAATTTTGTTCGTCTCTCTTTAACTGCATTTCCATCCTTTAAATTTATTTAATCCTTTAATATCTGTTTTTCTTCCTTTGATCTTCAATGTACAGGTGTCTTCATTCAAAGCTGAAGGGTTTCGTTAATTTAACCAATGATCATGAGGCATTAGTTTAAACATTAAATGACAACCGTGAGTCTCCCATATCTTCATTGCTTTGGCCTCTGGATCGTCATCCTTGGCCCTTTTCAATTGATATTTGGCTGTGGGAGGGCCTCTAGATTAAGACTACCATTAAGAACCTGCACACTAAACAAAAAATCTCATAAAAACTGCGTAATTTGGATAAACTGCTTGCAGAGGTGATGGTGAGGGAGGAGGAGCTATGCAGAGGAAGGTGAGAATGCAGAGGAGAGGTTCCAGAGGTGGAGCCAAGAGAAATAGCAGAGAATTTGGATTTATGGTGCGAAAAGAGGAAGGGTGGTTTTGTGGAAACTGGTGGTGGTTTTCACGTGGCCGGAAGGTGGTAAGTGGTTTCGGCCCATATGAACGCGATTCCATTCAATGTTTTCCACGCGTCCTAGAAAAAACTGCCCATTTCATGTAGAAATGGGGCGTTAAACCCCTACACCAAAATGGACACGATATTGATTCTACACCGTTGGATCTAAGCAGACTAGATCAATGGTGCATGTTTTCTCCTGATGGGAAAACCAATCAGGCGGGGATAATAGTGGAGGATAGGTGTCGGAGGGGGATTGGATGATGGTGGAATATTGGGCAATGGGACCAGTGATGGCATAAGTTTTTTTGTCGGGAGCAAATTTTTCACTAGGCAGGGTTAGAACTATGGGATCAATGGTGGCCATTGGATTGATAAGTTCAACGGTCGAGATAGGTTTGCGAGGTGAATGAAAAAGGTTGCGGTTGGGAAGATGGAGGGTGATAGGGGAGAACGGTTGTCGTTAGATCCAGATTATCAATATTTGAGATTTGATTTCAGAGGGAAATTAAGGGTCGGGGCCTATTTTTATGAAAAGTCGGAAAAAAGGCCAAAAAAGTGGGTTTTTTAGCCTTTTTTGGTGTTCCGATGAGTATAAAAAGGAGGTTTAAACGATTATAAAGGGGTTTTAATGGTTTAAAAGGGTTTTTAGAGGAAATGAAGGATCAATGAAGGGAATATGGGCTTTTTAGAGGGAAAAGGACTAATAAAGAATAGGAATATCAGTGATAAGATGAGGGGATGAAATATAGGTAAAAAATGGTGGGGATAGTCTGAAACATGCATCCCTTTGAGACATAAGGGTGATCCTTTAGAAGGCATAGATGAATATTCTGGTGAAATGATAGACTTAGGATGATGAAGGCAATGAGATTTCTATAACTCACAATTTTTCTACAAACACTGTTTCTAGAAATCTAAGATTTTCAACTTAGTCATCTTTGGATAAGATCAAAATTATTGATGACTAACATGCAGCACCAAGCAGATCAACAACTAAGGTAAAACTTGAGGTAAATTTGGCTTAAGATTCTGTAATTCATTAGAATGTTTAGGAAAAATAATGATTCCCCCTTCTCATTCCATGAATTTTAACTTTTCATAAAAAATAATCCTTCTCATATCCTTCCATTCATTACTCATAATAAAATGACTTAGACTTTGTTTACAAGACCATGTTAAAAGGAAAATCCTTATGGTGCATTAATAAAGGTAGGATCTATAGTGTCTTATCCTTCCATGAAAACAGGAATTAGGATGAACTCATTAATTGCATGAAATGATAAAGGAAACCACCCATAAACATTGGAATTGCAATTCCAGTGTATGCAAACACCTATTCACATACTTACCATCTCCATCATCACCTCATTTCATCCATCCCTATATTGTCCTAAATTTATATTGCTCAATAAATTAGTGTAATATATTATATGTGAGGAGTGTTTCTCCACAGGAACCAACACCTCGAAGTATTCAAGCAGTGCTGCTTCACAAGAATCAACACCTCCAAATATTCAAGAAATGTTGTTCCACAAAGAACCAACATCTACAAAATGTTAAGAATTTGTCAATGAGCAAGTGATTTATTCTCATGAGGACATACAAATCCTTAGGCACGGTGGTATGTTGAGCCTCGTATATGCCCATTTTTCTATTGCATAGTACCACTATCCATAACCTAAATTCATACATTCTTAGCTCATTTTGTATCATAATTCCACAACTTGCCGCCAATACATATCCTACGCCTCATGGTTAATTATCATTATTTACTGAATTTTCAATGATTAGAGATGATTTAGTCATGATTTACTAATGATTATTTTTCTAAGTTCATTTGTTGCAAGGTTCCATTGCCAAAATTCTTCACAATCCAATTAAACTAGTTGTTGCAGGTTGACTACGAAATAAATTTTGGTCGGTGAAAATATCCCATTTTTTTTATCAAATGGAGAAGAATATTAAGATTCTGACACATGGGTTTTTTTTAGAGCACCCTATTTCAGGTAACCCAGAAACTATTAGGCAAAATTTAGTGTTATGAGGAATTTATGATCAGGGTAATTTTAAATACATAATAAGTGACTGCATAAGTAGATAATCGTTGAACAACTCAAGTCGGGTCAGGTTCAGTCTGAACGGGTCTGAATGATTTAGGTTTATTTTTGAATGATTATGGGTCCACTTGGATGAAGACGACTTTGATGAGTTTTCTTTGTGCTATAAGAAGGGAATTAGTTCCTCCAACTATGCCATGATTAGGATGAACCCAACCATCATCGATTTGAAGACTCTTGAGAAGATTGCAAATGATTTATTTGTTTTTTTAATGTTTGGTTATTTTTTTTCCATCAGCTACACCTTATAAAATCTAATGCTCTACATGCACGCTGGTGGTGGTAGAGCAGGAGGGCCATAATAGGAGCAACAACAGTAGGAGAATTGTGATGTAATTTTGTTTATGATGGAAGCTTCGTTGTATTTTCTCTTAACCATTAATACATAAGTTTGATTCATAATTAAAATCCTTTCTGAGTATTATGGTTTTGTTTTAAGTTTTTAAGCTTCATTTAATTAATTTAACTTGCTCTAGGAGTGGCAAGGGCCCACCACACCAAGAAAGAAGTTTTGCAACTAGTGTAGATCTTAGGACTGTGTTTGATTGTTATTTAACAATGTAATTACTTAGATTTTTGAATTGTTATTTCTATTTTGTACTTAAACCTGCACTCTGTTCTATATATCTAAGTTGAAGGAATAAATATCGCTCCTCGGTTTGTATAGATCAAAAAAATTTTCGTTGGGTAATGATCCTTAGTATATCACTAGTTTCCTTTATGTGATTGCATAATGTAGAAGCACTTGTGAAGCATTTTTAATTCAAAACTATGCAAGGATTGATTTTGATATCCGAGATCTCAAAATGAATTGAGTTTATGCTATGTCCATTCCCAAGTCCTATAGAATTATGACCATATGAAAAATACACAAAGGTGTTTAATTTTGAACTTGTTGATTCTAAAATGAACACGGTGAGAGGAGTATTGAATTAGAACTGAAACACAGTGTGCATTAAACATAGGATTTCTGATTTTTTCATGATAGCATAGGTTTTCTGAGTTTGTCATGATAGCATTAATTCCAAAATGGATATTGAATTATTTTGTTAAACACAACTAGTGTGAATGGAAATAGAGGTTGTTTATTTCAGTTATAAGATGGAATTTTTGATTTTATGTGTCCTAGGACCTAGGCCCAACAATTAGATTTTATTTGATTGGAATTTTCTTGTTTCTTTAGCATAATATACAATAATATTGAAGGTTGATAGAAAGCAGAGTTTTCTAAGTTTAATTGCTTGAAATATTGGATTTCTGAGTTAGATAAAGTATATAGTTAGTTTAAATAGAATTACATTTCATTTTTATGTTTGCTGATTTCTCATGTCCGTGGAATTAGATTAGTTAAAATTTTGTTTGAATTTTTTAATGCCTTAGCTTGACATTGTTTAAAGTGATTGAAAGTTATTTTTCTTTTGAATTAATTTCAATTTATTTTAAGTAGATCTTATCATTGATTTGAGCGAGAGTAGATAATAAAATGACTTGTTTTGAGTAGTAGATTTCAATTCAAGTTGTTTTTAAGTACTGAATCAAAGTGCCTAATTTACGATAAAGTATGTCTTAGGTAATGAGTTTGTTTGATTGATGATTAGTTCTATTTGCATAGTAATTAATAGTATGACTAATGTTGTGACTAACTTTATATGCACAATAGTTGAAACATTTATGCAATAACTTATATCACCTATGATTGATGGGTTACATTCTCTATATTTTAAATTTTGAGTGGCTTGAAGATTAGTAGTTTTTTTCTTTACTATTAAGTGAGTTTTTAATTAGTAATATTATGATCCAAATACGATAATGATGAGGGTTCAAATATAATGAGGATTTATCTTCATTAGAAATAGTTTGAACAATGGTTTTGTACTTAAAAAATAAATTCATTTTCTCACTCTAGTTAAGGTTAGATGCTCTGATCCTGCATTACAAGCACTTGTGACTCTAAGTCTTATGACCCCGGATTGATAATTTAACATTGAAATTATATCTCATATAATTTCCCCAAAATTTCCAAAACGAGAAACACAAACTATTAGGATTTACCGCAATCCCACCATATATCGTCCAGGGATCACTAAGCATATATAAGCATGGATGCCTAAGGATCTCTCCACCTAAACCATGAGGAATTTTTCCATCTCCAATGTATAGGATTTACTGTATATCCCTCCATTCACCATTCAAATATTCCAAGGCCGACTAAGATGCCACCTTATAGGATTTACCATATATCCCACCATTCACTGGTCAAGGATTCATAGACCTAATGAGGGCATACACCTCTAGGCTTTACCGTATATCCCAAAATCACCGATAGATGATTCCTAGGCCCAACGAGGTATACAAATTTTTTCTTTACCACAATCCCACCTTCACCAATCCAGGGATTCCCATGCCTTGTATTCTTCTCCCGAGACCACCCCACTCAGTTTCAAAACCATCTGATACTACAACTCAACCTACTAAAAGAGAACCTCGTCACACCATGGCTATCCAAAAATGGAAAGGAAACGTTGAAAATCATTGTCAGACCTGGAAAAAACCATGCTAATGACAAAAATAGAACTAGAAACAACCATGCATATACCATGCATGCCAAATGTAGCAAGGAAATCATACATGAAACTCGATACCTGCAAGTAATCTCACTATAGCCACTTGATCATGCTCTTCCTTGTTTTATATTTTATTCCTTTTGCCTTCTTTGTCCTTCCTTTGATTTCCTTTATCCAATGTTACAGTGCTCCAAGAATACACTAATTGTGCAAGAGTATGAGAGAGACAAAATAGAGAGAGATAGCTCAAAACTGAACTGAAAAAAATTGTGTACTTCTCCTTAGAAGCCTTTTTATCAATGAGGCCTCTAATTTCTTAATTTTCCATTATTTTACTTCAATTTACTCCTCACATGCAACGTGTGACCTTTCACCTTACTTTTCTCCTAATTTCCATTATTTTCATAAATAAAATGACAATTAATTCCTCCTTCCTTTCCAAATCCTTTACCATTTCCTTTGCTAATTACCCCTAGCCATAATGGATGAAATGACCACCTGTTAGGATGTTTTTGCAGACATTCAGCTTCGAATAGGTGTCCCATGACCTTGGTATTATTTTTCCTTTATTAACAATATTACATGGATTTTTAACCCAAGGTTGTTACAGTTTACTCTTATTGCCTTAACTTTTATCACTTCAATTTTGATTCACTTTTAGTACTCTTGATCAATACTAGTACCAATTTTCTTCCTATGATATACCTTTAATTTATTTATCTTGTTTAAATAAGACTCTATGAGTTGTGTTATTCTCTTCTCAACCTGAGCTTTGAAGGACTTGGCTAATACTGTGCTTTAATTTCTAATCATGATTTCCTCTTGGATTCAAAAGACTTCCTTTGATGTTCCAATTATTTTTTTAGTGATTTTACTATCTGATTTAAGTATTCCACATTTAAGGAAAGTATTTGAATTGTATCTTTGTTGGTGGTCAGGAGGAGTTCCTAGAACTGAGGGTCTATCGACAATGGCTTGTTGATTTTTTTCCCCAATAGTTCTCCAGAAGATCCTTTGTTTGAGGCTTTATAATACAATGAATTCTTCACCACTAATCATAATAATTCTCATATTTTGTACACTTCAAATAATTTCCTTTCTAGATTTTTTGTAATAATAATCACCTAATTTGATGACTTCATTATCAATATCCATATGGTGATCTAAAGGAGGTAGAGTACTTGTTTTTTTTGAAATCAGAGGGATAAATGAGATCGAACATTGAGATATTATAGGACCCTATACCAGAGTAGCTATTGAAAACTATATTTGTTGGGCTTTTAACTATTGGGGAGGCACCAGAGAATGTCAATCATATTTTATTTCATATGTGTTTTTACCCCACACAATTGTAGATTAAGGAATAGAGTAGAGACTATAAACCAGGAACTGCAAACGATAAAGGAGTCAGCTAAGGTGAAGGTTGTGCCTTTGCAGTAGGACTAAGTGGCCAGGGACAAGCCATAGTTTTGTGTTGCAGGCCTATTAGAGGCTATTTTTTTTTAAATTTACAATATAGAGGAAGGCACAAGGAAAGAAGTTACAACAAAAAGGAGTAGCACATGCAACTTAACATAATGTCAGCTAAACATGTATGTGTTCAAGGAAGATAAAGGTAGTTACAATATTAATGAATATGGTGGATATGGGGAGGATCATTATAATGAAAGCCATGAAAGATACTTGTAGGAAGAGGAAAATTGGCAAAGTGGAGGAGAGGTCATTAGAATATGTTCTGAGAAAATATTCCCAATAATTTAGAACACATGGGATAGTCAGAGAAGGTTTTTCAGTAAATATGATGGAAGTTAAAATAACATGGATAACTAGCCAATCGAGACGAGGATAAGAGGCATGATGACAAAGGAACCATTGAGGGACCATAGGAAAACCTAATTTCTCTAGTTCAGGTTTGGTTAGCCAATTTTAGAATGAAAAATGTGATGGGGATTTGGATGATTGTCGTCATAGTTTTTCTCAACATTGGGTTGCTATGTATCAGTTGCTTTCCATAATTCGTTCAATCTAGCAAAAACTTCTCCCTATACCGACAGTTTTCATGGGAATAGGGGTGGAAAGAAAACAAGCGATTCAAAAACTAAGGTTTAGCTGCAACTAGGGTTTTGTGAAACTCCTCAAAACTTTTAATAGATAGTCTTAATTCATTTATTTAATTTATTATAATAATTTTTTTATTTTTTTATTTAACATTTTTTTGTAAGTCGAGGTTATGAAAAACAAGTACATAGATGTCGTCCAAAAAAAGGTGGTCTCACCCCAGCTGGGTTTGTTGACCAAAATGTTCACCATATGATAAAAACACAAAAGTTTCACTAAGGGAAATTTCCATAAACGATTGGGGCACAGGCACCAGAACATAGCTAAAACAAAAAATACACCATAAATCATACTAATTACCAGATGTAATAGATGCAAGGTTGTCCAGGGCCATTCCAGGAGGTGGTGGAGGGTGGAAGTTTCATTGATCGTTCACTTCGTAGTGTGCCTTCCATGTCTCCATTTTTTTGACTTTATCTGAGAGGTGATTATGTCCTCTCCATACCACAACCAGTCGCTCCCTGAGTTGGCTTTGAAAATAATGCAACCACTCCAGTGTGGCCATATACACCACGTGAAACTCTCTCAGGATTCATTCAACAACATCCAACCTATCCATCAAACTGATAATGAGGTCCCAAAAATTCTCCAAGAAGTAGCGATGGAGACTTTCCCCCCTTAATCTTCAAGAGCAACTAGCCCACGCTTCGCTCTGCTGCCACGGATATTACTTCCTCGAAGGCTCTGACACTGACCATGCACCCCTTCTCCATAGATCCTCGCACGCTCTCCACCTCTACGCGATCCTCCCCCATGGCACACGTGAAACCTACCGCCACCTTGGCCTCCTCTCAAACCTGCAGCACCATGTCATGCGCACCCCATTGTTTTGCTTCCATGGCTAGGTGAGACAATTATTAGAGCCTGAGGAGACGTCCCCACTGAAACATTAAGGGAGGAGGAGTTAAAATTATGCATGGGTGGCTTTATAGTTTCCAACGAAGGTGGAACACCGTGAAAAAAACCCAAGTAGAGACCCCTCCCTACTACTGAGAACTCCCTCCAAATTGAAATTTCAAGAAATAAAACACAACTAAATCTGCAACCTTCCAGGCAACTGCCGAGAATGGAGCACCCCCAAGAGAGACTAGGGTTTTCCAAGCAGGGCTGGGACGCAGAAGGTGCACACCAGCTGAATTCGATGAACATGAGCCATAAACAAGCCCTTCGGACTACCTCCCTCTAGTGCACTGTAATATCATGAATATGAATGGGTTTCCACTGCCATGAGCATAGTAGCCAGTCCAGAAATCACCACCACCTGAGGAAGCAGAGGTAGGACTAGTTACCACCAGGTGGCAGGGTTTTAGTCTTCCACACCGAGACTTTCTGAGTGCCCCAGAAAGGACAAGTTCTTAGATAATTGAACCAACCATACTTATGAACCCTGTCAAAATTCCCTTTGATCAACCATAATTCACTTCCCAAAAACAACAATTTCAGTAGCCTCCCTCGCCTTCTCGACAACCAACCAGTCTTTTATCTCTAGAATGGGCACATAGGAAGATATAAATTCCTAGACCGTACATCGCTTTAAGGTTTAAAGTTCTACCACACTTAAATGCTACCTCATTGTTAGACCTCACATGCTCCAAGTCCATTATGGTAGTACCACTCTCGTCGCATATTAATGTGTGAAGGGACCGAGAGGCCCTTCCCCCCACCGAAACCACTTATGATCATTCGTGTCACTCCTCCACCACGTGTTTCCAACTACACACCCCATTGGGGAATTATTTAGCATAATAAAAAGAGCGTATATGTAATTACAAAAATTCCCTTATAAATTTATAAAATATAATTAACTAATAAAATATTTAATTAATTTTTATATTTTTATGAAGAAATTGAATTATAATGCTTCAAGAATGGTTTCTTGAAAATTTATTTATAATATTTAATGAAATAAATATATTTTGAATATTTAAGAATATGAAGTCAAAATAGATTTTCAAAAAAATTTATTATCTATAATTATAATTTAGAAAAAGACAAAAATCATTAAATATCATCTATATTGTTAGATCTAAGAATTTTGTGATAAATAATTAGATAAATGTCTTTCAGATTAATCACATCATTAGGATTTGGTCGACGTTTCGAACCATCTAATGTGGTTCATCCTCAGGACAAGGTGAAGAAGGAAATCAATCTCAAGTGAATAAATAGTAAGGATGTGCCATTGCCCATTAATATATGTTCAAACTAGCCATTATAAAACTAGTCATTAATTAGTTAATTAGTTGAAAATTTGAAAAAGTTTTATAAATATTATTTATTATTTTAAAATATTATATAGAGGGGGGGAAGGGGTAACAAATAATATAATGATATTTATTAAACTATAAAATTAATAAGGGGAAGGGGTAAATACTAGTGTAGGGAATAAAAATGAGGGGTTAATGAATGATATATAAAAAGGAAATAAGGTGGAGGGGTAAATAATAGTATAGGGGATAATATTAAAATATTGAATTTATTAAGAAAAATTAATAAAAAATGGGTTTAATTAATAATATAGCATTATAATAAGGAGATGTGGGGTGGGGGGTTATGAATAATAAAGAATAATATAGAATAAATCTAATAATTCTAAAGAGTGGAAAGGGGGGAGAAAAATATCGACAAATATATATATGTGTGTGTGTGTGTGTGTGTGTGTGTTAATAAGAGTTAAGAATCAAAAGAACCAGGGATAATATCTAGTAAGAGGAAGATGCATAACAACATAAACCAAATACAAAAGGAGGAGGAAAAAAAACAAAAACAAAGGGAAGAAAATAAAAGACAAAGGAAAACAACCCACGAGGGATGAATCACCTTGAGAGGTCTAGAGTCCAACTCTTACTTAATTTCCACCCATCATCTCTGTTGATATTTTTGGGATGTCTCTCAATTTCAATAGCCTCCCTTAGCTTTCTATGATGGAAGTGATCCACCCTAGCAATGACTTTGGAGCCTTCAATGCAAACATGGTGACATGTTTTCCCAGCATGCTCCGCAAGGGAAAAAGTGTGGGAGCGACTATGCCTAATGTCTGCAACATGCTCAAGAATTCTCTGTCTAATGGATCGATCAGTTTCCCCAAAATAGGGAGTACCGCAAGAGCAAGGTACTAAATAAACACCTTTGACGTCCTTGGGGTCTATAGGGCCCTTAACCGATCCAAGAGAATTCGTGATCGTATGGATAGGTCGAAAATAAGAGGTGGCAATATTTATCTTAAGGACATGGAAAATTCTATTCGAGGTCCCTTGGATAAATGGAAGATTCACCTTACAAGCGATAGGATCCAACCGAGAAGATTTGTCTCTTAATCCTTTAAAGGTTTTTTGAAAGGCCTTTAGACCTTGAGATATGCTATAACCGTTATCCTCCAACACATCCAGAAGATGGGATTTCTTAGATTCTAGATGGCTATCATTAGAAATCCTAAGAAGCCTGGTAGCCAAAGTGCAGAGAACACAAAATTTCTAAGCAGGGAAATGATGAGAGTCAGCATGAAGATACTTCTCAGTGTGAGTCTTCTTGCGAAAAACTTGGTGAGAGATAGAACCATCCTCCCTTCTAGAGAGAAGAATACACAAGAAGGGAATGCATCCATCTACCTCAACTTCCATTGTGAATTTGATGTAATCAGATTGGGAATTCAGGTGATTAAGAAACAAATCTAATTTCTCATGACCATGGGGCGAAATGACACAGGTATCATCCATGAACCTATTCCACTTTTTTGGTCGAAATTGAGCTGAGGCCAAAGCCTTCATTTCAAAAACGTCCATAAATAAGTTAGCAATAATAGGGGAAAGAGGGGAACCCATGGCCACACAACAGATTTACTCATAGAATTCACCTTGGAAACTGGAAAAAAATCGAGGTGAGGCACAAGCCAACCAACTTAGCAGTGTCCTCATCCGAGAATCGCTTAATGACATTAATAGCTTTTGGGATGTGGATTTTGGTGAATAAGGAGACAACATCGAAACTAACTAATAAATCCCTAGGATCTAGCTTGATGTCTTTCCATTCCATGATGAAAGAAGCAGAGTCCTTCACAAAAGAATTAGTAAGCCCCACCAGGGGTTTAAGCTTATGGGCTAGGAATTTAGCCATATGATAAGAGGGACCACCTATTGTATTAACAATACGTCTTAAAGGGACCCCAAGTTTATGAATCTTCGAAAGGCCATAAATCCTAGGGGGAGGGGATTACTTTCAATAAGCTTCCTCGAGATGGATCACACTTAATGGCGAGGGAAATCTCCTTAGAAATAGATTTAAGGGGATTCTTCTTAAGCTTAAAATAGCTATCACTAAGGGAAATATGGTCCACCATCTTGCTGACATACTCAGACCTATCCATAATAAAAATAGCACCACCCTTATCAGCCTTAAGGATGACAATGTCAAGGTTGCTTTTAAGGGATTTAAGGGCAAGAAAATTAGGCTTGCTCAAATTACTTCTCAGAGGCTTTTCCTTTCTAATAATAATGGGGGAATATTGCCTCATAGTTTCCTTAATAATATCGTGGAGATCCTTGATTCCATATTCTATGTTGCAGATAATGTCATCCACGGGGATCTTCCTAGGGGTCATGGAAAAATTAACCCCTTTATTGTTAATTTTGGGGTAATGGTTTTTCATAAGAAAGAATGGAAATTCAAACATAATAATCTTTATAATAAGATTAGTATAGATTCATTATAACTATCAATTTAGAAATTATTTGGAGGGATTAAATATTTTGAAGTTTAAAACATTTTTTAGATTGTAAAAGTTGAAAAGAGGTTTACACCTGAGACATTAGATTCCGCTCATTTCTTGATAAAGTAATGATTAATATGGATCTATATTGGTTATGTATTACACACTATGTATAAATTTTCATTAAACATATAAGTGAATTTAACTCCATGAAAATTTTCTTAGACACTTGCATAGACTACAGAACCAACAAATCATTGATGGATTTTCATTTACTAATATATATAATTAATTTCCCTATATAATATAAAAATAGTTTGTTTTTAATCATTTATAATATATACATAGTTCACATTAAAATATCTATTTAAGATGGTGGTTGAAATACTTTATTTATTAACAATGTTGTCTATATTAAAAAGCTTATTTTGTTATTAATATTTTTTACTTTTAATTACTTTATCTTTATATATATATATATTAGAAAGCTTATTTTGTTATTAATATATATATTTTTTATTTAATTTATATATATATTTTTATTTGTTGGGTAATGTGAGTCCATGCCTAAGTTGTGGCTAAATCTACAAATACCTTATCTAGACCACACTAGCCCTTGCAATGGATGGATGGATTCCTTTTAACATAACACCCACCCTATCACCTTTATCTTTTTTTTAACTTTCATATAAAATTATGTTATTTAATATGCACATAAAAATGTTTTATTTATGGTTGAAAGTGAGAGTAAAATATTTTTACCACATCTTCCTCATATTGGGTTGTCTTATTAATGACAACCAATTTAGCATAATGAGAGTGAGATAATATTGTATAATGCTTTCAATTAAAACTAACTAAATATGTATATTGATTTTTGTTTATGATTATAGTGAACCTTGTTTTTCATTTAAGGTTTATTAAAGTTAAAAATAAAATAAAATGTTTTATAAATTAAAAATAAATTTTAAAAAAATTTGAATTTAAATTTCTATTTTTTCATTAATTTATATAAATGTCAACCATAGTCAAACATACTTAACATGTCTTAATGTATAAATTAATTTATAATTAAGACATTATAAAAATGTTGATTAATATATTATTAATGTCTCATTATTATATTAAAATATTACTAATCCAATTTAAATGTTATGACCATCTGCTATGCTTTAAATTCACTATGTTTTAAATAAGTCACCTACAAATAGACCATGATACTCGGTAAGCATGATTCACCATGATAATCATGTTGACTATTTTTTACTATGATATCCATATTTACTATAATTGACCATATCAACAATAAGTAAGCATGATTAACATATATTAATATATACATTAATTTATAATCAACATGTTGATTATTATATTATTAATATGTGGTTAATATTGTATTAAAATATTATTAATATGTGGTTAATATTGTATTAAAATATTATTAATATTATTTCAATGTTATAATAATATTTTATATATATCATAGTTAAACAATATTAATATATTAAATACAATATATTTATTATCTTAAAATCAATAGATCAATATATTTTAATTAATTAATATCATTATTAATTACTTAAATTATTATAATTTGATTATTGTTATTAATTAATATTTTATTTTAATGAATTAATATTAACATATTTCAATTATTTTAAAATATCAAAATATTTTAAAATATATATAAATATTTTAATTAATATTAATTATGTACTAAATTATTATATTAATTATGTATTAATATTTTAATATATTAATTTTGAACTAAGATTTTAATTAATATATTTTAATTAGTTATTTAGTTTAATTAATATCAATATTAATTAATTAAATTATTATCATTTGATTATTGTTAATATTAATTAATAACATTTTAATGAATATGAAAAAATATGTAATAATATACATCACATTCTAATATTTGTGAAAATATAAAGTCAATAGATGATAAACTAGTTAATAACTTGATTGTGATATATAGGAAATAACTATGTAGTGTACATTTTTTTTTTTGGGTAGAAGTTTCGGGTCTGAACCCAAACACATCTACTTGACAAAGATAATAAGATATGAGATATTAAATTAATATCTTCATAATTAAATATATACTCAATAATGACAATTCAGTACTTTTCAATAATAGGTTAATGATTTGACTTTGATTGTTAGGTTCCACCAATATCAACTTTACGTGCATAGACGAGTTATAAATGAAATAAGCTTCTAACTCTTATAATTTTATAAGGCCTCGTGTCTCGTAAACATTGTATCAAAGCGTGTGAATGGAGAAACAAGTTGGAATTCAAAGTCAATAAAAAATAACTAAACAATGGACCTAAATCTCCTAATCGGGTAATAATATCAAGTTTGTAGGTCACCATCCCATGACTCGCTCCTAAAATTTACAATTTTTAAAGAAACAAAACGTTGAATACAAAGACAAAAGGTTCATAGAGTCGGGTTTGTTTTTATTTGATAAACATGATTATGTAAATTCATGTACAAGTTTGTAACCCATGACAAATATTTTCAAGCCAAAGAATTCACATTTTGGTAATGTTTCCAATCCACTTTTAAAAGTGAGAGCTAATTTTATATAAATTAGGTTAAAATCTAATAATATCAATGTAATTTTGAGATTTTGTTTTTCAGCATACCACTTGAAAAGCTTGAATTATCTAAAGAGATGTTACCTAACCTCGTTAGAGCTAATTTTATACAAACTAGGTTAAAATATAATAACGTCAATGTAATTTTGAGATTCTTTTTTTAGCATACCACTTGAAAATCTTGAATAATCTAAACAGTTGTTACCTAACCTCGTTATAGATTCACCTCATAATTATTTAAACAGATGTTACTTTAATTTGGTTATAAATTCAGCGAATCAGAATTAATTTGGTTATAAACTCGGCGAATAAAGAACCTTTGGACAGTAAGTTTTTAATTTTATTCAATTTAATATATAATGATACGATTTAATATTTTTTTTAATTTATTAAAAATAAAAAAATATAATTTGAAATTTTTTTATAAAAATATTTAAATTTTTTATCATTTATATTGTAATTAATTGTATATATATTTATTATCAGTTATTGTAAATAATTGTATATATATTTATTACTGATTGGTAGGTGACCATTTCCTTACTACACAATTTTATAGTTTTAACATTCACTTGTATTAAACAAATTATAAACTTCAAAGAATTGATACTAATTTTCATTCTTCAATTGTCATCATTAAACAAAACAAAATAAATGAGGGGTTAAATTTACCTAATTGTATTTGTTTATATATAATTTTAATTGGTTATTATTTTTACTTTAAATTAGTGATCAAATACTTTTTGCATAAAAAAACTCATACTAAAGAACAATGATGAATATTACAATTCTTAATAATGAATTGTAAAAATTGAAATTAATAATTTTTAAAATTAAAGTAGGTTAACTAGGTTAAATAAATATTTAATATCATTTCCAAATACATAATCTCCAAATACATTATAATGAAATATGACTAAACTTCATGATACAAAATTTATAAATTTTTATTAAAATCATATATAAAAACAAAAAAAATCCATTTACCCATATAATATTTAAATTAAAAAAAAAAACATACAACTTCTTCAACTTCTTCTAAATTAAAAAGACTTTTTACTGACCCAAACAACAAAAAGAAAACAAACAAATCCTAATAATTATAAAAACTATAAATAAATTTCCTATAACTCACCAAAACAATGTTCTCAATAAAAAAAAATTGTAACCACTTCTTTCACTAAAATAACTATTCATAATAAACGGTGACATCAATGATCATAAGATACAATGCACATGACACGAGATCTAACATATATTTAACCTGGAATCACAAGAAGACTTAATCATATAATAAAAGTTAACAAGAGTGTTATTAACCAACAAGTCCCTGCCTACGTGGGAAGTGTAATTTTTCCATTTTTTTAAGGTGGTTTAAGACTCATATTGGTATTCCCGATGTTTTTCTTTTGTCAATCCTATGATATTCTTATAACAGGATTTGACAGTTATAATCTTGTTGTGTGGTCCCTCGTAACCCTCAATTTTATTGGAAAATGCCAACATGGACTTTCTCGAAATCATTACTATATGGGCCAGTTAAACAAGATTGGAAAATACTAGCATGAGAAGGTATGGTCTGGTTAAAGAAGATTGGAATATACTAATATGGACTTTCATGAAGCCATTATTGAATGGGCTAGTTAAAAAAGAGTTATATAAGCAAGTCATAGTCATGGATTTCACAGGCGTGGTAGAGAAAAACTTATCATAATTTTTTATTTTTATGAAAGAAAATATAGTTTTTAGGGGTTTAGATAATCATAAATTTCTATTTTTATCTAAGAAAATAGTTTTTTTTGGTTTAGATATATGGTTTTGTGCAAATAGGCTAAAGCATAGTTAAAATGGATAACAGTCTTAGACTTTATTTAGTCTCCACAATAAATTCCATTGTTTCCAGTGATTCTCTTCGCTTTAGCTCAACAATGCACGGTTGTTGGATGCAAGTGTCATCTAGGCTACCTACCAATACACCAACAGGGATCTAGGTACCATCTAGGCCACCTGCCAAGGTACCAACCCAAAAAACATCTAGGTATCATCTGGGCTACATGCCAAGATACTAATATGGATCTAGGTACCATCTATGCCAATTTCCATTGTACCAACCCTAACAGGGATCTAGGTATCATCTAGGCTACCTGCCAAGATACCAACCCTAACATATCTTGGTACCATCAAGGCCATCTGCTAAGGTACCAATATAGATCTTAGAAAAACCTTATTATGTACATGTAGGAGAGTGAAATTATTCATCATCTTCTCGATTCCAACTACTTTTTGTGCCACAAGTTGAGTTGGTGTCTTGGCATGATCAAGTGCTAAAAAATATGCTCAAAAATGAAATTTGTTGAAATGGTGCGGAACCTAAATGGTCATGTAGATCTCACCATTTTGAATCCGACGCAACTCATTTCGCACAAAATCGACACTGTATGTTCTTGGAAACGAATTTTGTTCATTTTCCCAAAGAGGCAAATTTTTCAAAAATGACAGTTCACAGGGAAAAATTTTGGGCCAGTTGCAGGCTTCCACGTGGCCACTTTTGGTTGGTCGAAAGGAAATTTTTCTTTCCCTACCACAGCTTCACACGGGGCAGGCCCTAAACTCCGCCCTAAACTTTTCATGGGAACTAGGGGCGTGGAGGAGGTGGAGAGGGTCCTGCTCGAATTTTTTTATTAAAAAAAATAAATCACCACTGATTTTTTATTTAAAAAAATAATTCAGCCAATATATAATCGTTTAAAATTTGTATATATGGCATTATTAGGCATTTTATCTGTCCGACAATTTCACTTGAAAATTCATAAATTTATTTTTCGGTTAACTGAAATCATGAATAATTTGTAGGACTGTTCCAGATTTTGGGGAATTTGTGATGTGATTAGCCACAAAGCTAGGGAGGATGATAAATTCTTTAGTTTTTGACCAATTTTGGAGCAAAAAAAGGCTAGATAGGTATTTTTGATAGGTTTGGAGCTGATGGAATAGGTTTTAATGCCATTTGAGCACTATAAATGTATGTAATCACCATTTTGAGCATAATGATATAGGGACAAGCCATTGGAAGTTGGACCAAGGAGACGTAGCCTAGGATGGGTGAACTCCTTCATCACTTGCTATGTTGTGGTTATTTTTATGGTGCACTTTTCTGTTGTTTCTGCCTTTTCACAATTTTAAATTCAAGCTTTATGTGTTTAAAAATTTAACATAAAGGCTCATAAAACTCAGTTTTAACACTTTCAATTTACAAACCCTCAAGAAAATTTTAATTAACATCTCATACAAATCATGACAGGTAGCCTAGATGACAATTGGATCCTTGTTGATTTTTTGTCTTGGAAGGTAGCCTAGATGACACCTGGATCCTTATTGAGTTGGTACCTTGGCAGGTAGCCTAGATGACACATGGATCCCTTGATGTGTTGATACCTTAGTAGTTAGCTTAGATGGTATCAAGATATCTGACATTGTATATGTTGATTTCTGATACTCTTTGTTGGCTTGAGGGGTCCTGACCCAGGTTCGGAGGTGAAAATTTTCCAACAAACCCCTATACTACTGTCCTTTTCGGCAGTGACCTGCTTGTGCAGGTCAAAGTCTCACCCGAAGCAGTATGGGTGTGTGCTGGAACCAGGTTTCCGCACCCTTAGAGAGGATAGGTAAGCCAAACAGAGCTGCATCCAATTTTATAATGATCAAATCACCTATCTCAGAACTAGATCTATAGATCTCCCTCACATCCATGTGCGCAAGGTCAACTATACTTACTGTGCTTCAAAAAATCATATACTTCTAAAATAGTAGTGCAGTATTACATAAAATATAACAGAACAAACCCAGATGCCATAAAAACACTTACACAATATTTTCGCAGCTTAACACAGAATATGCATAATACATGAGCTATCAAAGATTCGCATAAACAGTACACATGGATTCAGTTACTCAAAAAACCTTTCTCATTCATTAATCCTTCAGTTCCTTCTTACAATACCCAAACCTGACCTGTGCGCACAGCAGCAAGGTCTGCACACAGTAGGAATCAGGATGTCCATGCACAGAGCCAGCAGGAGTCCTTTCCCCAAAAACCCAAACAGATCTACTAAGCCACAATTCGCATCAAGATCTCATCATCTTCTTGCCTTACAATTCAAAATGTCTTTCTATTTATAATCCTCTAGCCTAATCCTTCCTATGGTCCGCAAACCATGGTTTGTGGACTTGAGGTCTACCCTTTGACTCGTTACAATGCTATTGGGACTTTAACCTACCCCAAAACCCCTGCACTAGACTAACTATACTAAAAAATATACAAAATCGGACCAGTTTCGCAGCTTGTAGGAGATCCTGTTCCAACAGTCCCCCAACACAATCTTGTGACTCATCCTCAGTCACTGTGGTGGTGCAGTCTTTACCTATGCACGTAGGGTATTGATGGATGCGATCAGTGGTGGTAACACTTCTTGACTCTAGGCAGCAACACTCTATGCAATATCTACAAGCTTCTGGAAGGTTGGTCCTTCAGTTGCCATGGTGACACTCTCCAGTGTCTGAGATAGTCGCTTGATCGCACCATCTATATCCTGCGAAATTTGGAGGGCTGTGGTGGCCCAAGGCTTCAGACGTTCCGAAATGATGTGCTTTTTGCACTGGAGTTCCTCAATCTCGTCTTAGAGATCATTGCTAATCTTTAAACGTGTCAAGCGCTATGTAGGCACCAAGGTGGGCAGTGTAGCTATGACCTGCTCGAAAGCTTCTTCCTTATTCTGTAAGTCTTGATTGATTTCACGGAGGACAGGATCATTCTGGACCATATTCCAGAGTTGCATGGCTAATTCTAGCAACTGGGTGCCTTGAGAAATCTACCCCGAAATAATGTTCATTGCTTCGGTTACTAGTGTAGTGCACTGGGCTCATACTTCCGGGGGCGTTTCGGCTTGCAATTTGGCCTGTAAGTCAGAGATTTGTTGTTCTAGCTGCATCTTGATGACATGCATTTCCATCCTAGATGATTTTAGTGCTGCAACCAATTTTTCCACTTTAGCCTGAGGCGTGGCTGTGGCCAGGATCTTGTTTGTAGCCTCTGTGCAGAGCTGGTGGATCACTGTTTCGAGCTCCGCCTGCTGTGAAATGGTGAGGGGCAAGTATGCAGCTTGTTGCATGATGGTCTGCTTGGTTATACCAAGATGTTGGTGTACTTTCTGGTCACGATGATTAATCTCCTGGAATACAGCGTTGTGGAGGCCTTGTAAGGCTTAGTTGGGTAGCTTAGCCAAGTCTAGTTGGATCCCTATTCCTGCTTGGATCTGAGTTCCTATTAGGGAAGCGCTAGGTATAGAACAGAGATGGCTTTCGTCCGTGGTTAGCGTTGTACTGCTAGTTACCGAAGGAGTTTGTGCCTGGTCGATGCTGGTCTGCAGCGTATCTATTTTTAACTGAAGGGTGCAGAGCTCAGCCTAGATGGCTTCGAACGCAACCTTCTGCTATTTTTCTATGGCTACCCACTTATCTTCTGTAGCCATCGTAACTATGTCCGCGATTTGCTCGAGGTCACCATCAGTCAGGGTGACCGTTGCATAATATTGCTCATGGTGGGCAGGCTGTTTCTTTCGGGGTCCTGGTGCAGGCTCACCCGACTGCTTCGTACCGTGGGGTTGGGGGGGGTATCCTTGTCATAACCTACTAGAGTCTCGGCTATGGCGTCTTTGGCAGATTTTTGTGGCGGCTGTGTATCCTTTTTCGTGGCTACGTCTGAGTCCTTCTGGCTGGGCTCCATGGGTTCCCCACGGGTGGCTGTGAAGCCTATTTTCCAGGCAAGGGGCCATAGCGTGATCATCAGGTCAATTGGATCCTTGTTGATTTTTTGTCTTGGAATGTAGCCTAGATGACACCTGGATCCTTATTGAGTTGGTACCTTGGCAGGTAGCCTAGATGACACATGGATCCCTTGATGTGTTGATACCTTAGTAGTTAGCTTAGATGGTATCAAGATATCTGACATTGTATATGCTGATTTCTGATACTCTTTGTTGGCTTGAGGGGTCCTGACCCAGGTTCAGAGGTGAAAATTTTCCAACAAACCCCTATACTACTCACCTTTTCGGCAGTGACTTGCTTGTGCAGGTCAAAGTCTCACCCGAAGCAGTATGGGTGTGTGCTGGAACCAGGTTTCCGCACCCTTAGAGAGGATAGGTAAGCCAAACAGAGCTGCATCCAATTTTATAATGATCAAATCACCTATCTCAGAACTAGATCTATAGATCTCCCTCACATCCATGTGTGCAAGGTCAACTATACTTACTGTGCTTCAAAAAATCATATACTTCTAAAATAGTAGTGCAGTATTACATAAAATATAACAGAAAAAACCCAGATGCCATAAAAACACTTACACAATATTTTCGCAGCTTAACACAGAATATGCATAATACATGAGCTATCAAAGATTCACATAAACAGTACACATGGATTCAGTTACTCAAAAAACCTTTCTCATTCATTAATCCTTCAGTTCCTTCTTACAATACCCAAACCTGACCTATGCGCACAACAGCAAGGTCTGCACACAGTAGGAATCGGGATGTCCACGCACACAGCCAGCAGGAGTCCTTTCCCCAAAAACCCAAACAGATCTACTAAGCCATAATTCACATCAAGATCTCATCATCTTCTTGCCTTACAATTCAAAATGTCTTTCTATTTATAATCCTCTAGCCTAATCCTTGCTATGGCCTACAAACCGTGGTTTGCGTACTTGAGGTCAACCCTTTGACTCGTTACAATGTTATTGGGGCTTTAACCTACCCCAAAACCCCTGCACTAGACTAACTATACTAAAAATTATACAAAATCGGACCAGTTTCGCAGCTTGTAGGAGATCCTGTTCCAACAGTCCCCCAACACAATCTTGTGACTCATCCCGAGTCACTGTGGTGGTGCAGTCTTTACCTATGCACGTAGGGTATTGATGGATGCGATCAGTGGTGGTAACACTTCTTGACTCTAGGCAGCAATAGTCTATGCAATATCTATAAGCTTCTGGGAGGTTGGTCCTTCAGTTGCCATGGTGACACTCTCCAGTGTCTAAGATAGTCGCTTGATCGCACCATCTACATCCTGCGAAATTTGGAGGGCTGTGGTGGCCCAAGGCTTCAGACATTCCGAAATGATCTGCTTTTTGTGCTGGAGTTCCTCAATCTCGTCTTGGAGATCATTGCTAATCTTCAAACGTGTCAAGCGCTATGTAGGCACCAAGGTGGGCAGTGTGGCTGTGACCTGCTCGAAAGCTTCTTACTTCTTCTGTAAGTCTTGATTGATTTCATGGAGGACAGGATCATTCTGGACCATAGTCCAGAGTTGCATGGCTGATTCTAGAAACTGGGTGCCTTGAGAAATCTACCCCGAAATAATGTTCATTGCTTCGGTTACTAGTGTAGCGCACTGGGTTCATACTTCCAGGGGCGTTTCAGCTTGCAATTTGGCCTGTAAGTCAGAGATTTGTTGTTCTAGCTGCATCTTGACGACATGCATTTCCATCCTAGATGATTTTAGTGCCACAACAAATTTTTCCACTTTAGCCTAAGGCGTGGCTGCGGCCGGGATCTTGTTTGTAGCCTCTGTACAGAGCTGGTGGATCACTGTTTCAAGCTCCGCCTGCTGTGAAATGGCGAGGAGCAAGTATGCAGCTTGTTGCGTGATGGTCTGCTTGGCTATACCAATATGTTGGTGTACTTTCTGGTCACGATGATTAATCTCCTGGAATACAGCGTTGTGGAGGCCTTGTAAGGCTTAGTTGGGCAGCTTAGCCAAGTCTAGTTGGATCCCTATTCCTGCTTGGATCTGAGTTCCTATTAGGGAAGCGCTAGGTATAGAATAGAGATGGCCTTCATCTGTGGCTAGCATTGTACTGCTAGTTACCGAAGGAGTCTGTGCCTGGTCGATGCTGGTCTGAAGCGTATCTATTTTTAACTGAAGGGTGCGGAGCTCAACCTAGATGGTTTCGAACGCAGCCTCCTACTATTTTTCTATGGCTACCCACTTATCTTCTGTAGCCATCATAACTGTGTCCGCGATTTTCTCGAGGTCACCATCAGTCAGGGTGACCGTTTCATAATATTCCTCGTGCTGGGCAGGCTGTTTCTTTCGGGGTCCTGGTGCAGGCTCACCCGACCGCTTCGTACCATGGGGTTGGGGGGGTATCCTTGTCATAACCTACTAGAGTCTTGGCTATGGCGTCTTTGGCAGTGGTTTGTGGCGGCTGTGTATCCTTTTTCGTGGCTACGTCTGAGTCCCTCTGGCTTGGCTCCATGGGCTCCCCACGGGTGGCTGTGAAGCCTATTTTCCAGGCAAGGGGCCATAGCGTGATCATCAGGTCAATTTCCTCATTTGCTACCATATACGGAAGTGCCATCCATGTATTATTTTGGAGGTTGTGGATCTGAATATGGTGCATGGTAACTTGGAATGCTGCAACACTTTTGTATTTTTCATATACCATTGGGGATAGTCGGGGTTGGGAATTCATGGTTACTGCCACGCTGCTCTGGAAGAGGACCCAAAAAAATTTTTTATCCTCGACGTGCTGCACATCCTTAGAGTCCCATAGATGAGCATACCGAGCTCCTTCACACATTCCTAGGGGGAGCTCGGGGAGAACTGACTCCTCAGGGGTGTCCCAGGCGACCAGTGCTATAAGGAGTAATAACCATGAATAGCAGAAGGGCATCCCCTGCTCCTGAGATTCGTAGACATTAGCCAGAAATTCATTGCATAAATATTGAGCACAACTGAAGGAGACTCCCTTCGCACATTGGCCGGCTAACCGAATAACATAGGTGGGGACGGTCGCAGCCTGAAACTTCATCATTAGCTTGCAAGCTAAGATCCTAGTACCCATCTGTGTAGCAGGATCATTGATAGTCTGGATCACAAAGCCTCGCTTATTTCTACTCACCTTGTAGGTCTTCCACACAAACTTAGCGATATCTTCTTCGTACTTTTTTCCCACCTGCTACAGAGGGTGCGACCCTTGCATAGGAAGGCTTGTAACCCTGTGGATCAACGCAGCATCAATAGGGACTCTGTCCCAAATCCATAAGTAGCCATCGTGAATTAAGGCGAGCAAGTGCCGAGCCAACTGATCTGTGACATTTTAATGGCCAAAATGGGGCATCCAGAGCAGATTCAAGAGTTCAGACCTAGCCAAGCCACATACCCAGCGCCGAGGCACCACCATGACTCCATAATTTGCATGTATCGTATTGAAGTACAATGCGAGGGAAAACTCAGGGAGGGTTTCAGAGTCCACCAAGTCATGATCATAAAACTTGACCTCATGGAGTTTTCCACAAGGATCACTGAGGACAGGGACTTCTCCCTGGGTTAGGGGGTTTGCAGATACGTGACCAAGCCATCCAAGTTCTTTGGCGTTCACGTGGATAGTCTACGTGGGCGAACGAAGGGAGGTAACCAATTCATCAGATCGGCGGGCATAGCACCTTCCTGCACATCTTGATCCAGAGGTGATACCAGCGAGGACCTGGCATGCCTCAAAGAAGTCCTAGGCTTCCTGGTAGCCCATCTTGTAGCTTTTGGGGCTTTTCTTGAGCCTTGTGCTTTCTCTTTCCCTTTCCTTGTGACTGGGGTAAAGGGAAATTCTTCCAGTTTAGACTCAACTTCCATTATTTCCTCAACATCAGGCCTTGTCGAGGCTGAAATTTCGGCAGGGTTAGTGGTCGTCATCCTTGCACAAAAAATGAATCCCAGCCTTGGGTGACTACTATCAGACGGGGCAGGGTGACCAGAAATTGGGGGGATAGTGTAGATATAGGAAATCTGATTGCTCAAGTTCTTCCAAGAGAGGAATGATGAGTGAAAGCTATGCAAGTGAGACGGAACCTCTGGCAACGGTAAAGTAAACTTTCTCTAAGATGTATCCCCTAAGAAATGGTTAAAAATCCCCAAAATTTGCTTTATTAAATGCCTCGAAGCCGCTTCTTTTAACGGTAACTTTTTCTTTTCACCAATTGTCACTGTTCCAATGGCTAGTTTTCGCAACCCTTATGTGCTTGGCCTATCTGCTACGTTAGGTTCAATCATTGGCATTCTCTATGCATCCTCCCCCAACACAGGCTTGCTTCCTAGGTAACTTATGACCAAATACAAAGTTTCCTGACATTTGTTATCCCAAGAGAACCTTACCTTCCATGTAAGTGAGGTTTTAAGAGAATTTATAGTCAAAGCATATTTCCGAACGAACCTCCTGTAATAACTTGCATGGCCAAGGATTAAACAAAACTATTTTTTTGTTGTAGGGGTTACCGGATAGATGACAGCTCTTCTTTCAGTACCTATAGCCAGTGGAGGTTACATTTTAATGCTACTTGTCTGTGGCCGAATCAGTTTGGTGCCCATGCACGGCCCTGAATCAGAAGTGGCTTGTGGGTCAACCTGTCCTTCTTTTGGGGATAGGCCATAGTAGTCAATTATTCCTAGCTCCTTTGGTTCCCACATGGGTATTTTAGTACCCGATTCGTCAGAGTAAGGTGGGTCTCTTACCTTTGAGGAAATGCAGCGCAAGTATTTTGTGACCCGAAGACAGCACAGCGCAGAGACATTATGTAACTGACTCTGCCAATTATCTATCTCCTCATTGGAATCAGAGAAGCATTCATTATCCTCTTTCCAGCAAAGTACTTCATCTACTATTGGTTTGACCGCGTCCCGCGTAGTTAATTTATAGATGGTCCACATCTTCATCCTTAGGTATTGGTTCTGTGTAGCATTCACCTTCCGCAGGGTCTAATGGTACTATCACTCTTGTTTCATTATGTTCAAACACCATGCTTCTCTTTTTTAAGTTAATGATACTGCCCATGTTGATGGCCCAATCCAATCCTAATAGTGAAGGGTAGGGATCTGCATCTTCTATGATATGAATGAATTCAAAGTCAGCCCGTACCTTGACCCCTGTGATATCTACCACAATCCCTGATAGCCTCCCTAAAGGTACGATCTTCTGTTGATTAGCCATGAGTAGCTAGATAGTATACCATTCCAACTTTGCTTTGCCCATTCGTTTCCAAGTCTGTTTAGGTAATACATTTGCATCCAATCTTAGATCCAAAATAACCCGGTTGATCTCGTAATCATCGATCTATGCCATTAGTCACATCTCCCTCGTAGTGCGCTTCTTGTATTTGTATAGTTTGTGCACATCCCTAATATCTGGGGACATGGTAGGGCATGTTGCACAACTATCTATTAATTCCTGAACATTTTGCACAACTTTTGGGTTGCGCAATAACTTCATACATGCCTGCAAGAAAGGTTTAACCTCCTCATCTACCTTAAGGTTCATAGGGAGTAGGGACATAGGTGCCTCTATCCTGATAAAGTCCTAGCGAGCTATTATAAATGTTTCTCTTTCTTTGTCTAGGTCTAGTCCTTCTTGTTTTCTAAATGCCTTGGGGTTTAGAGGTTCATTTTCAACCGTCTCCCTAGTTCCTCTAGTAGCCAATCCACTGTGCGTAACAACAGTTACACTCAGATCCTTATCTTGTAGCTCAGCCTTAACCCTCTGCATATTCTGCGTGGGTGGTAGTTGCTTCTCCAAATTTTTTCTATTAATACTGGATAGTCTTCCAGTGTATGGTCCAAATGTCTGCAATACTTGCAGGACTATCTTATAGGGTTCGGAAAATCCCTCGCAAAGTGCCTTGTGTCTCGACAGTTGTAGCAGATCAGTTGCCCCCACCCCCGACCCGCGCTTCCACCTCGGCCTCCTCCCCTGCTTCTCGAGGGGGAGCCTCTTATGCTTGCGAGGGTTTTAGGTGATGCAGGGTATGACTGTACCCTATATAAGCTCCCCTGATCTATCATCAGATCATAGGTTTGATAGTTCTTCTCATCATGCCTTACTAATCGACAGAACTAGCACCATTTTTGCTTCCGCTCTGGGACGTATGCGGCCAAATGGGGGTAGTGGTTTGTATCATGTAGCCCTGCTATGTGGCAATCCTCACACCATTAATGCAAGTTCACTTGGGCCTAGTTGTAGTGGGCTGGATCCTCCACTTGATCCAGGGTGCATCGGACTAGGTTATCCTTTTTGCAGGTACTCTACTAGCAGCGAGCACATATCCTTCGTATGTCCTGATACTCGACATCATATGCACCATAGATCTGTGCTAGCTTCCCTCCCTCATTCCTTTCGTAGGTCCTAAATCTCCATGTGAATTTTCCTGAGCTGTGCCTGAATTTTCTGTACTCCTACCGAAGTATCTTCTCTAGGCGTAACTTCTAGTTTCATAGCGACTTCCAAAGCTTTGTCTTATGATTCGAAATTCTGGTACCCCATAGGTATGCGCAGGTGAGGTAGAAGCATAGCGATGAACCACTCCTTATGCTGTCTGTCGTCATACTTAAATTCTCCTTCTCTGATAGCTTTCTTTAGGCACTGATCATCTTCCCATACAGACTCAGTCCTTCCTTGCTTGAAATATTTCACGTCTGCTATGATCTGCGAATAGGACTTAGGCTTTCAGAATTGTTGTTTCAGAGCATCCTTAATATCTTGAATAAAGGCACTTCTGTTTTGAGATATGTATCGTATATACTAGTCCGAAGCTCTTCGTTTGAAAGCGAGGGATAACTGCACCCTCTTCAGAGTATCACTTGCCACATTTTGCATAGTCCATACCGAGTCTGCAACAAACCAAAATTGGTACAAGTCCTCATCTCCCGCACCTTTGAAGGTGGGTAAATTCAAGTGTGCCGCCATATCTTCTTCTTTCGTACCCACTATGCTTTTCATCTCAGCCTTTCAATAATTTTCTTGGCATTACCTGACCCCCTTCTCAAAATGCTCCCGGTCCCAGAAACGGAACCATTTGTTGACTCGAGGGGTCCTTACCCAGGTTCGGAGGTGAAGGTTTGCCAACAAACCCCGATACAACTGGCCCTTTTGGCAGTGACCTACTTGCGTATGTCAAAGTCTTACCCGAAGCAGTATGGGTGGGTGGTGGAGCCAAGATTCTGCACCCTGGGAGAGGATAGGTAAGACAAGAAGAGCTGTGTCCGTCTTTATAATGACCAGATCACCTATCTCAGAACTGGATCTATAGATCTCCTTCACATCCACGTGTGCAAGGTCACCTATACTTACTGTGCTTCAACAAATCATATACTTCTAAAACAATAGTGCAGTATTACATAAAATATAACATAATAGACCCAGATGCCATAAAAACACTTACACAGTACTTTCGCAGCTTAACACAGAATATGCATAATACAGTAGCTATCAAAGATTCACATAAATAGTACACATGAATTCAGTTACTCAAACAATCTTTCCCATTCATTAATCCTTTAGTTCCTTCTTACAATACCCAAACCTGCACACACACCAGTAGGGTTCACACACAGCAGGACTCGGGATCTCCGCGGACACAGCCAGCAGGAGTCCTTTCCTCAAAAACCCAAACAGATCTACTAAACCACAATTCGCATCAAGGTCTCATCATCTTCTTGCCTTACAATTCAAAATGTCTTTCTATTTATAATCCTCTAGCCTAATCCTTCCGATGGTCCGCAAACCGTGGTTTGCAAACTTGAGGTCTACCCTTTGACCCATTACAATGCTTTTGGGGCTTTAACCTACCCCAAAACCCTTGCACTAGACTAACTATGCTAAAAAATATACAAAATCGGACCAGTTTCGCAGCTTGTAGGAGACCCTGTTCCAACACTCTTCTTAGAATATTTCAACTTCAGGTCATCCTTGTACCATTTATACAATTATGAATACCTCCCTAGTTAAGAGGGAGTGTTGAGAAATGTAACTATGCTCGATATTCATAATTACTCTTGTATCATTATATATTTATTCTAAAAATGAAAGAGAGGAAAAATAAAATATATTGAAGCATGGGTTTCATGCTCCTTTTATTTGTCAACTAGGTCAAAGCATGTTCTTCATGTTTATAGGTCTCATTGATTCATTTGAGTCTTTTTAATATGTATAACACCATTATAGGTACATTGAATCAAGAAAGAAATATTAAATTTTATTTCAAAGTGTCATTTTTGGACTCCAAAGAAAAAGTTGGCCATACCAATGAATTCGGCCTAGGAGAGGCCTATTCGACCACACAAAATTGGTATATATTGGGAGACAATTCGATCTAATAAGTCACCAATTGAATCAAGTTTGATATGTACCTAAAAAATAAAGAAAATAAAGTGTGAAGGTAAGGAATCAGAGATAAAACCCAAGCGAAGAAGGAGAGACACGAATATGAACCACTTATGGGGTTTCTAGTGTAATTTCAGGACCAGAAAATATAGGACGAGTTGAAAGCCATATCAAGAGGTTTGAAACCTTGTCAAGTTGTAGAAATAATGAAATTTAGCCTTCGTTGACTTGAGTAGACTTGACTCTTTTAAAAAAGAAATTTTGGAGGGATGACCTAGTGCTTGGTGGAAGTCTTGGATTTTTTCTTGGGTCTTGGTTGTCTCATTTTGATTTGGTCCTACAAGAAGAAGAAGATTTTGATTTGGTTTTCCCTAGGAAAGGGGTCTTTTGCTGGCTGAGAGCCTACATAGTATCTTCTATTTTTCTTCTAATATTCATGTTTTTTTGATAGTTTCTTGATGAAAATAATACAGAAGACGATAATATAATTAAAAATAATCACTAGCTATTATCAAAATAAGAAAATATTTCTACATTTTGACTTTCTAACACATAAGGCTATGAGGTGTATGTAAGGAGTTGGTGTCATCCGACTGGAGACATATTTAGGAGAAGATTTCTCCTATAGGGGTCTCCAAAAGATTTGGGTAACACTCATCACAAATGGTAATTGTATTGAGAAGGAAAGGTTATTGGCGCACATGTCTTCATTTTGGGCTCTTAATAAGTTGATCATTTAGGTCAAATTTCCTATCCCAGTTATTAATGACCTCCTCGATGAAATTCATGGAGACAAGTTTTCCACTACACTTGACCATTGTTCTATCTAATACCAAATCAATATAAAAGAGGTATACATCCCTAAGATTATATTTTGTACAGATGGAGGTCATTATGAGTTTCTAGTGATGCTTTTTGGCCTTTGTAATTCTCCATCTACCTTCCAGAGCCTCATGAACAATATTGTATGTTGGTTCCTACACAATATTGTGCTAGAATTCTTCGATGATATTCTAATCTGCAGCAAAACATGGGAATACCACATGGATCATGTTTATAGAGCATTTCAACTCCTATATGATCACCCATTATTGAAAAACACTTCTAATGCATTTTTGGGATTTCCATAGGTTGAATAATCGATCACATTATAAGTTATAAGGGAGTGTGATTTGATTTCTAGGAAGTCATAGCGATGAAAAATAAGTACCATCTCAAAACCTTGAAGTGCTTGTATGGATTCTTAGGAATTACAAGTTACTATAAGAAGTTTATGAAAAATTATGGAAATTTTATTGCTTCCTTAACCTCACTACTAGTAAATAATTTCTTTGTTTCGAATGAGGCCACTAAAGTGTCCTTATCAAATTTAAGGAATGCACTACGCATGACTATAGTATTAGCCATGGAAAAATTTACCAATACTTTTGTCTTGGAATGTGATACCTCATGCATAGGTCTTCGATTGATATTGATGTAAGAAGGGAACCCTTTGGAATTCATTGATAAGAAATTATGTTACCACAATATGGGTAAATACACATATGAGAAAGAGATGATGGCCATCCTACATAAAATAGAGACCGAATGTTCATACCTCATAGGGTGACACTTCTAGATTAGGAATAGTCATCATAGTTTGAAGTAATTTCTAAAACAAAGGTCATCCTCATAAGATAAACATAAATTAAGGATCAATAATCTACTAGGGTATGATTATGATATTATCCATAACAAGGGTAAAAACATGTGCTAATTGGATGCCCTATATTGGTAATTTAAGGAGGATGGATCATTCTCTACCTTATCTTTACCTATTCTAAATTGGGTTGACGAAGCTCATAAATAATTATAAAATTACACTAACATTAAACTCATCCATAGGCTTAAATAATATCTCAAATCTCTTAATGTGTATAAATTGTAGGTAGATAAACTTCAATATGAAAAGAACATTGTTATAGTAAATAAATATTCCTTGGCATAAATAATCTTAGAGGAGATTCATCATCACCTGTATTAGGTCACCATGGATTTCAAAAAACATATGAACAAACTAGGCACTCATTCTTTTGGGAGTGCATGAGAATTTACATCTAATATTTTGTGGAAACCTATGTTACATGTCAAAGAAAAAAAGGGAAAACAGTTTAGATACCAAGGGCATTGCAACTGCTAATGATCGAAACACACACATGGGATGACATTGCAATTGAATTTATAGTGGGATTTATGAGGGAATGAAAAAAATTCATGATCATGGTGGTAGTCAACCATCTTTCCAAATATGCCAAATTTTCTACGAAACCACATCCATTTACCCCATTATTAGTTTTGTTGTACCTCAAGAAATAGTCCCTTGGTTGTGGTAAGGAATTGGTGCTTGAGACATTTATCAATGTTATGTCACATAAATATTGGTCTTTGTTTAAACACATCCAAATATTCATCATTAAACCCTAAAAAATCAAATACAACGAGTGTCCCACAGTGCTATTATCTGTTGATATAGAATGAAATGATCAGAAGAACATGAAAGGAAGAAACCCAAACTGATATGCTGTTTTACAGGATCTATCACCTCAAAATTTAGAAGAATTATAAGAAAATGAACAGTTAAAATGAAGGAGTTCCTATTAAGGGTTTTAACTCTTATTTACACACGTTAAAAAAGACCTGCAACTTCATTACTTCATTTTATTCAGAGACAGAAAACACACCATGTAAACTGGAAGACACATCAATATGAACAAATGCCAGAAGCTTGTTTTACATTCATTTATAATTTGAAATCTGAGTACCAAAATTGCTGCCTGGAGGTCCAAAACTCGGAACCTATAATGAGATTTTTTTTCCCTTTTATTCTCCCTTCTCAACCTAACTAATTAACTGTTAAAAAAAAATCAGCTGAATAACTGAGTTTCTAATATTCTAACAGTTACAAAATTATTTCCCTATTTGAAATAAACTAGATTTTAATGAACCACAACCCTTTACAAATGTGGTTAAACAAACTCATGGGTACCTTTCTATTTTTCTTAATAAGAGAAATTAAACAAAAGTCTTCAAAGTTTTACATTTTTCATATGATACTAATGCTGATGTGGACAATACATATGTTTAGGTCTCGTACTTTATATTTATGATATAAAAAATTAATGGTTTTTCCAAAACCCAAAACCACCTACGGGACCACCTCTTATTAGTTTATGGAAATGATGAAGGTGGTGTCGTAATGAATATCAGTCATTGATCAGCAAACATTGGTTTAGATAAAACCACTCTATGGGGGCATTACATCTCATAAGTTCCATGCAACTTGTGCTTCCACATTACCGTTGGATCTGGGCCGAAAGATCCAAATATCAAATTTCTATGAGATATGGTAGAACTTTGACCTGTTTGTTTCTCTTCTTTTTCACGCAGAATCTCATTGAGCTTTGAGATTTCATGAACTCAAATTACAATATAAACTGCACTAAGTTTTATTTAAATATCATTTAAATGCCAAGTGATCATCTGAGAAGGAAAATTTCATCATGCAAATCGAATTCTCATAGAATGAATCAAACCTAGTTTTGTAGGACGTTTCTGGAAAACTTGTCTTTGAATAACTGATAAAATATCTTAAACCGCTTTGAATTTTTGAAAAATTTCCTCGTTGAAGTCAATTGGGCATATTCTGCAAAAAACCCATGTTCCGGATTTTTTAAATTTTTCTCCATTTTCCCAGAATAAGAAATCGAAATTCACAGTCCTGAGAGTATGTTCGTTTTCTAAATTTCGACTTTTTATTTGCATCGATATGCTTTCTCAACTTTTAAACGCATGTGAAAATATGATCTGCCACAGATAAAATGTGATTAAGGATAGATTTTAAGGCTTTCTCTATAAAATTTACATGATGTAAGTGCAAATAATTTGAATTAGCGCAACCTTTAGCTATTACTAGCAATCCAACATCATTAACAAACTTAGAATTCAGGGTTAATTTTCCAAGAGAGTGACAACGAAATCCAACATCTTCCATAGTTTTATTAGTTATCCTTACACATGCTGCAATGGCAAGCCCTTTCAGTGTCTTTTCACAACCAATTTCTATTGCTATCATACCTCTGTCTTTCAAACCCTCACAAAACTGAAGATTCCAATTGTCAAGTTGTTTGCATTATTCTCCTACAGCTGTAAGACCTTGATCACTTATATAACAACCCTGTAAATCTAAGGCCTTCAAAAACCTACAATGTTGAACCACTGATGCTAGGCATAAACTTGTGACTACAGGGCATCATATTAAACTCAGCTTTTCCAATCTTTGACAACCCCCTCCGAGAACATTAAGACCAAGGTTTGACAGATTACGAGATTCCAATTCAGCTTATTCTCTTCCATTTTCTCTATAGAGTGATTTCTTCTGAGTGTTGGCCTTGAAGATGAACTTCTAGAAATAGTAGTTTATGCATAATCTTAGTCCAGTTCCAAGGTGGAAACCTAAATTCTTCTTTAGGTACACTCGGCATCCTTTCATCCATGTGAATACAACATGAATCATTAAAACACAAGACTAGCAGGCCTATGCATCCATCGAGACTGTCTGAGGTCCCTATTTAAATAGTGTGTCTACTTGCACTTTCTAGCTGATACCATCTCTTTAGACAAGAGCACAAGAATCCCTATCTGACTTTTTCCATCTAAATGTCTCAACAACCTTGAATTTTGTTAGACCCTCTCTTGAATTTTAGGTGAGTCGAATTAGGCTACAACATTTGGCTCCAATTGGGGACAACACTTTGGTAGGAAATTGTTGAAAACTTGTAGATTAGTAGCCTTTGTTGGGCATGGAGTCAAGTCAAACTGAATCTTCTCCCAATCCAAAATATTTGAAAATTTCAAATTTCTCTGAAACCTCTCGCTTCCAAGATCTTTATTCTTAAACTGAAAATGCTAAACTAGAAATACTACAACTAGGAATGCTCAACTCCTGAGCTTATTTATGTACAAATCCTATATATATATATGCATGACTGAACATAATCAAGTGAAGTCAACCATCCAATGGCACCAACCTAACATCTGCTTGTTAGATTTAATACCTTCATACTGTTGAAAAAAAAAAAAAAAATAGAAATGTACCATGAAAATTTTCCATATACAAAATTTTGTACATACCCTTGCATAAAAGCTTGTTGTCTATCAAGGAAATTTGTCATATACTCAGCCACTGAATCATAGAACTAATGAGACAAAATTTCCGCTGCCTCTTTTTCTTGAACATTTTGCTGATGTAGATTTCTTTGAACAGGGCAACTTTCTTTACTATTTGACTCCTCAATTTGGAATAGTGTGCAAGGAAATTGATTGCCATTTCCTGTAAGTTGGAATTTAGGCTTAAAATAGAAATCCAAGGTTTGTTCCCCATAATCCCGATGTTCTTCATATAATGTCAATTCTTGACAAAAATCTTCCTTCTCCTGCAAATATATCTGAGAAGCTCCACTTGTTTCCCCTCTATGCCAAAATCATTTAAATTATGAAAATTGTAATGATCTTCCAAGATTTTATCATGTAGTTCAGTTGTTGCAACAAATTTTTGACCAGAACCTTTAGACTGCTTATATTCTTGTGCTATAGCAATACAGGAATCCTCTGACACTTTTTGAAAATCATTGTTCACATCTGAATTTGCATTCTCTTGTAAATAAATTCCAACATTTTCTTGGCAGGCCCTCTTATCCTCAACAAAACGTTTTCTTTCAACATGGCAGGAAATTTTTTTACAAGCCCACACATTATCTTCGATTTCCTGTGGATAAAGAAACATCTGCTTCAGAGTGTGAGGCTTTCTCTCCTTGAGATAAAAAGCCAAGACAATAGAAATATCCCTCAAATAATAAACCATTGGTGCTGCTTCAGGAGGTTGAATTTCTTTTGGCATGCTGAAATAATTTTTTTGAAATATCCTATTAAACTTAGTGATTGATTCATTGCTCTGCCTCTAGATATAATATAACTCCAAGAGGTATTTTTCATATGACTTATGCTTGCCCCAATATCTAAGAAATATATCTTGAAAACCTTGTCATGAACTAATTGAACTTACTTCCAAACACTAGAACCATTGCTGAGCACCTTGCTTTAATGAATTAAAGAACATCATTAAAGGCACGTCTTCATAAATAATTTGAAATCTATCCAAAAAGTACTCAAATTCCAAGATATGTTGTTTAGTTGAGATATTCTCTTCCTCTCCAAAGAAGCTTGGCAAAAATTTGAATCCTTTTGAAGGATACTGATGAAGAATGGTAGGAAGCTTCAGGGGTTTAAAGATTTATTTGTTTTTTAGCTGAAAAATAGTCAATTTCTTGTCAAGAAGAATATTATCCTCCAAAGATGACGAATCGTTACCTTTATGCTCAAACTGTGACTGATTATCTTTAGGAATTGTAATGCAACAATCATGTCTCTTCCCATATTTAGGAGATAAAGTTGTGTCGAGATCTATGATACAAGCAGAAGAAAAATAAACTTTTCCCAATAAATAATGTACTTTTTAAGCCTTATAATCTTATGAGAAAATAAAGCAGGAAACAATCTTCTTGATATATAAGGGAAAATAGACCACTAAAATGATAGTAAAAAGTATAACCTCCCTTAAAAAACTGAAATTCTGATACATATTTTTTCCACGACGCTTTCTCATTTTCTTGCTAGAAAAATTCTTCATCTAATGAAACCTTCACCAGTGGAGTCGCCAGGTGAATATTAAATAGCCAAAATTCAAATATAAATCTTGTTCACGATCAAGAATAAGGGATTATGAGACCTTCTGCTGCAATGTATTTGACCACGTGTGTGGCTTCTTGAAAATGAGAATTCTGTAAAAAGTAAACACGGCCTGAATATTTCCTCCTCACTAAACAACCAAAGGAAATTGAAAGAAAACCCAGGGAAATGAACTTTGCTTATTTTTTCCTGACAACGGCGCTAAAAAATGTTGTACCTCAAGAAACAATCCATTGGCTGTGGTAAGGAATCAGTGCTTGAGACATTTATCAATGTTATGTCACAGAAATATTGTTCTTTGTTTAAACACCTCCAAATATTTATCATTAAACCCTCAAAAATCAAATACAATGAATGTCCCACAATGCTAATATCTATTGATATATAATGAGATGATCAGAAGAACATGAAAGGAAGAAACCCAAACTGATATGTTTTTGTACAAGATCTATCACCTCAAACTTCAGAAAAATTATAAGAAAATGAACACTTAAAATAAAGGAGCATCTATTAAGGGTTTTAACTCTTATTTACACACGTAAAAAGAGACCTGCATCTTCATTACTTCATTTTATTCAGAGACAGAAAACAAACAATGTAAACTAGAAGACACATCAATATCAACAAATGCCAGAAGCTTGTTTTCCATTCATTTATAATTTGAAATCTAAGTACAAAAATTGCTACCTGGAGGTCCAAAACTCGAAACCTATAATGAGATTTTTTTCCCTTTTATTCTCACTTCTCAACCTAACTAATTAACTATTAAAACAAAATGAGTTGAATAACTGAGTTTCTAATATTCTAACAGTTACAAAATTATTTCTCTATTCGAAATAAACTGCATTTTAATGAACCCCAACCCTTTACAAATATGGTTAAACAAACTCACGGGTGCCTTTGTCTTTTAATTAATAAGAGAAATTAAACAAAAGTCTTCAAAGGTTTACATTTTTCATATGGTACTAATTCTGACATGGAAAATACATATATTTAAGTCCCATACTTTATATTTATGATATAAAAAATTAATGGTTTTTCCAAAACCCAAAACCACCTACGGGACCACCTCATAGTGGTTTATGGAAATGATGAGGGTGGTGCCATAATGAATATCAGCCATTGATCAGCAAACATTGGTTTGGATCAAACCACTCTGTAGGGGCACTACATCTCATAAGTTCCATGCAACTTGTGGTTCCGCATTACCGTTGGATCTCAGCCGAATGATCCAAATATCAAATTTCTATGAGATATAGCAGAACTTTGACCTGTTTATTTCTCTTCTTTTTCACGTAGAGTCTCATTGAGCTTTGGGATTTCATGAACTCAAATTACAATATAAATTGCACTGAGTTTTATTTAAATATCATCTGAATTCCAAGTGATCATCTGAGAAGGAAATTGTCATCATGCAAATCGAATTCTCGTAGAATGAATCAAACCCAGTTTTGCAGGACGTTTATGGAAAACTCGTCTTTGAAGAGCTGACGAAATCTCTTAAACCACTTTGAATTTTTGAACAATTTCCTCAATAAAGTCAATTGGGCATATTCTGAAAAAAACCCATGTTGCGGATTTTTTAACTTTTTCTCCATTTTCCCAGAATAATAAATCGAAATTCACTGTCCTCAGAGTATGTGCGTTTTCTGAATTTTGAATTTTTATTTGTATCAATATTCTTGCTCAACTTTTAAATGCATGTGAAAATATGATCTCCCACAGATAAAATGAAATTAAGCATATATTTTAAGTCTTTTTCTATAAAATTTACATGATGTAAGTGCCAATAATTTGAATTAGAGCAACCTTTAGCTATTACTAGCGATCCAACAACATTAACAAACTTAGAATTCAGGGTTAATTTTCCAAGAGAGTGACAGTGAACTCCAACATCTTCCATAGTTTTATTAGTTATCCTTACACATGATGCAATGGAAAGGCCTTTCAGTGTCTTTTCACAACCAATTTCTATTGTTGTCATATCTCTGTCTGTCAAACACTCACAAAACCGAAGATTCCAATTCTCAAGTTGTTTGCATTATTCTCCTACAGATGTAAGACCTTGATCACTTATATAACAACATTGTAAATCTAAGGCCTTCAAAAACCTACAATGTTGAACCACTAATGCTAGGCCCAAACTTGTGACTGCAGGGCATCATATTAAACTCAGCTTTTCCAGTCTTTGACAACCCCCTCCGAGAACATTAAGACCAAGGTTTGACATATTGCGAGATTAAAGTTCAACTTATTCTAATTCATTTTCTCTGTAGAGTGATTTATTTTGAGTGTTGGCCTTGAAGATGAACTTCCAACAATATTAGTTTATGCATAATCTTTGTCTAGTTCTAAGGTGGAAACCTAAATTCTGCTTTAGGTACACTCGACATCCTTTCATCCATGTGCATATAATGTGAATCATTAAAACGCAGGACTAGTAGGCCTATGCATCCATCAGGACTATCTGAGGCCCCTATTTAAATAGTGTGTCTACTTGCACTTTGTAGCTGATACCATATCTTTAGACAAGAGAACAAGAATCCCTATCTGACTTTTGTCCATCTAAATTTCTCAACAACCTTGAATTTTGTCAAACCCTCTCTTGACTTTTAGCTGAGTCGAATTAGGCTATAACAAGTTTCTTAAGTATTCCTTGATCATATTTGATCTTACATGGCATTCCTTATTCCATTGCCTCGAATCAAAATCCTACCTTAACTAGAAAACTTTTGCAAGAACTTTTTAAACTACAAGGTACCCAACTATAAATGAGCATTGCATATTACTACCAAATATATGGTAAAACTAAAGTGTTAAAGAGACTAGAAACCTATTTAAGATGATTTACCTATGAAAAACACACAATAAGAATAATTTCTTTCCCTTGTAAAATGGCGGTATGATACCTCTTATCTCGGAGTTACCAAATGATCCCATTTGTGGACAAAAAACATTTTGAGGTCACTTCGTATTTACCTAACACTTGTAAGGTTCATGCAATGGATCACACACTCCGCACTTGAGAACCATTCTCTTCATACTAAAATACAATTTGGTTGTGACTCAAAATAGAATGAAGAAACAAACATACCAGCATTTCTCCAAACATTATTTTGTAGAAGGGATTAGGTGTTTATTCTTCTTCTAACCTATAAAAAAATATCATTCAAAGAAAAAACACCTTAGAAATTAGCACCCATTTTTTATGGACCCAATCAGATCATCCAATACATTGGACAAGTGGTCTATAAATTAGCTCTTCCAACCCACTCCAATATTCATCCAACATTTCAAGTGTCTTGTATGAATAGGCTGTGGCACCAAAATGAAAGGTGCAAATTAACTTACCAAAATTGGTGAAGAATGCCCCATTTGGATTAAACTAAAATAAATATTGGATGCTAGATAGTGTCAAGTGTGTGATCTAGGTGGATATTGGTGGTCACCCGCCTATTCCACTTGGAGCTCCACCATTGTCTATTTCAGTTTTTCAGTTTCGGCACAGTTTACTATTTTTAGCAGTTTTTCGGGTCCTAAACTTCCGGAGCCGTTTTGAGGCCCTAAACGACGTTTTTTGGGAAAACGGAGGGCAACATGGGTCCATGGACCCATGTTGCCCGTTCCAAATTTGTAGTCCTCGGATAGATCTTTCTAACGAGGTATGGTACGCGTCAAACGGAGATCGTATGCCAAAGTTACGCCCCTGGGAAGTTGAAAGACCAATTTACCCAAACGGGGCCCATAGTTTTGGCGCTTCATCTCCTAGGGTTAGGGTTTTGGCTGTTTAGGATTTCCCATTGTTTCTAAATGATAAATAAGCCCTCGAGCCTCATTGTAACTCAGTTCAGAGGCCTGTAGCCGCCACATCTCTTCTCAGAGATAGCTACCAGCGCCCTAGCTAGTTTTATTTCCATTCTGTCTGTAAGCAAATTTCAGTTCTTTGATATTAATGAAATGAAGTGTTATTTCCGCTGCATCTCTATATTTATGGTTATATGTTTATTCTGTTGCGTTCCTGCATAAATCCGGATTAGTGGTATCAGAGGGGTCTGCTTTTTCTCGATCCTTCTTTGCATGTCCCCAACGAGGTCGGGGTATAAGGAGCTAGGGCTTGATCTGGTGGAACCTTTGCAAGATCAGCCTCGCAAACCTCGACGGACGCCCATGGGGGACGAAAAGAAAGATAAGGGAGCAGGAGATCCTATCAAAATATTGCTCGAGGAGGCCCTCGAAAAACAAAGGAACGCGATGATGGATAACTTTGTTCAGATCCTTCAACGGCTACCCACTGGCGCCGCATCTGCATCCAGCAGCCACTCGGGAGGCGCGACTCCTTTTAAGGTACAAGTAAATTTTGACATTCCCATATTTGAGGGTCAAATAGACGCAGATGCCGTAGATAGATGGTTGAATCTGTTAGAAGGATATTTCTCGGTTCATGACTTTTCAGACCGGGAGAAGATTATTTTTGCACTCCTCAAAGCTACCCCCCATGTTAAGGACCGGTGGGAAACCTACTGTGAGAACAAGGACCAGACAGAACCCTCTCTGTTCTCGGCCGTACCAACTTGGAACTCTTTCCGAGACGCCGTCAAGGAACAGTACTATCCCGTGGGGAGCTATGAGGACAAGTACATACAATGGACCACGCTGCGACAACAAAGGGATCAAGATGTGCACGAGCTGACGAATCTGTTCCATACCCCGCGCACAAAGTTGGGTATCAAAGATTCAGAGAAACATTTGGTGCTAAAGTATCGCAGTTGTCTGCACAGATACATTCAGGAGGAAATGGAGTTCCTCGACATCTCCTCGCTTGGTACGGCATACCGGTATGCTGCCAAGATTGAGCAGAAATTCAAACAGAAGAAGCGAGACTTTGGATCCGTGAATCAAAAGCAAGGAAAAGGTGCTTCCAAACCGCAGAACAAAGGACAGAGCATGGCGGCTAAAGACAACCCGTCAAAGCCACAAGAAAAGAACAACACCGTAAAGCCAAAGAAGGACACGGGAAAGTGGTGTGAGTTCCATAAGAGCTCCACTCACAACATAAGTGAGTGTTGGGCCAAGCAGTCGCTAGTGGCCGAGATGAGGGCTTCTGAGTCAGATGCATGTGTTACACAGTAATTTGTCACCGTCCCTACCATTCCCCGTCCCGCACAATGGAGGACCCATAATGTGACCTGTGAACACTGTCATGCACTGAAAACATCATCATTGCATCCCTCTGAGTATGAGCTTCATTTCCCCTTGAGACATCTCCTCGCAAAATCCATGAAA